>CM052318.1:10271378-10397018 GCA_028455605.1 Lasioglossum malachurum | reverse complement strand
GGAAAATAGTAATCGCATGCTTAATTGATAGTAGACTCCGGATTTTAATGCAAAATAAAATCTTTGTGCATCAATTGCAAGGCATAGGAGCTATATATCAACTAATATTATTCATTAATAATTTCAATGTAGTGAAAATAATATATTAATATCCTTAAAGTTGTTTAACCTATTCACTGATTCGAATTGCATCTACTCATTCGTGCCATAAACGCATAAAATCCGGAGTCTATTGATTACTGATAAATTATTTTAAAAAGTGCATAAAAAAAAGCTCCGAGTTTCTCGAACGAATGTCAACGTAAAAATGGATTTTTTTTTCTCGTGCACTGGAGGGTTAACGAAAACCAGGAGGTATGTAATGAAATTAAATTCGATGCTCCAGCGTGTTGTCAGAAAAGCTGCGGAAACGATAAAAGATTCCAGGCCAGCATGATTTCGGGGACAGAGAATCAGTGGAGCGAAAAACCGGGCAGATAACCGGTGGCCCGCATTATCGAAAATTCACAACCTAGGACAATCACGGTCCTCCGGGATCACGATAGCGTTGCAGAGCAGCGTGGATGCGCCCGTTATCAGTAAGAACGACGAGGCTTGTACATAGCTTACGGCGTCGATAAGGCCGACGGGCCGGTCTGTTGATTTACCGCGACGCACTGCTATCTGCAGATACCGTGTGTTAATGTACAAACCGGTAGTTTTGTGGTGGCGGTGAATTATTGCCGTGCTCGCCGCGACTCTGCTATGATCAGAGCCCGCTGAAAAACGAGTGAAAGCGACGAAATTCGTTCTCGGAAGGCGGCCAGACGTTTCATCGTCGCGACCGACTGGGCCGATAACCATCGTCGCGTCGTCGCGTCGATCGAACACGTCGATGGGCAGCCGTTGCGCTGCACCGCGCGATAATTCGTTGTGCAAGCGGATAGCGCGAGCACGTACGCGCGCGGATGAAAATAATTAAGGAGCTAATAATGTAAAAGGACGTGTCGCTGGCTGGGTCTCACCTTGCTCCACTTTCCACTCGCGTGTTGCTCTGAAAGCATCGCGCGCAGTTAGATTATGAGATTCACGGCACTAGCGACACATTCGAATTCGAGAGCCTGTGAAATCGTCTCGCATAATTATCAGGAGGTGATCGAGGGTCAATTGGACCACTCTATGCTTCCTAGTTCGATCTTTTTCTTGTTTCAATACCTTGACGGCCATATCAATGTTCCTTTTTCAGTATTATAATTACAGTCCTTGATCTAAGAACACGGAAACCGTAGGATCTAAGACAGAGGGCGGCCAGAAGTGCTCGTTCCGGCCGATATTCGAGAGCTACGCCCCCTTTTCCCGGCAGAACATCTCGCCCCCCGTGCTGGGTTTAGTTCTCGAGCCATCTCAGGCCCGTATCATATGAACTGCGCGTGGCGCAATAGGACGACACCCATGTCAATGAGAACAGCAACGTTTAGCCTTCCATTCGACATTTCCGATTTACTAAGCACGTATAAACGCACGCGGAAATGTTTTTCCATATCTGAATAAAATTTTGCCGGTGAAATTAAGAACTATTTTCCAAATTTATCTCTTCCGAGAGAGAGAGAATTTATTTTTTAAATAAATCTTCTATATTTATTTTCCGGAATTATCATGCGACATAGTGGAACGGGCCTACAAGGGATACCATTGACAAAAGAAAAAGAAATTGGATAAAATATAAAACGGGAAAAGATTTTAAAAATTCGAGAATGCTGTAATGTTGTTTTTAATATAACAAAGTCGTTAAAGGAGCAAATCAAGTTTTATATTGTTCCTGCTTTCCACGATCTATGCATAACATTTTTATTTTGTTTAGAGATCCGGAGTCTAGTAATATGTAAACCTATTAATACCAGTGTCGCCCTAATGCCGCAGACAATTTTTGAGGCTCAAGAGGCCTTGGGCGGTGGGGGTTTAGTGGGTATGTATGAGGTATATACTTCAGCCCCAATAAGAAGATACTAGCCGACGAATTTCAGACTCTACTGCGCATATGACTCTAACGGAACTCGTTCATTGGCTAATCCCCCTACTCGTACTGCGCCGACCACGCGTCATTGTCTGACGCCATGAATTTAATGGCTGACGCGTAACAACATGCGCAGAACAAGTACCTTCTTATTTGGGCCCAAGCATAGTCCCTGTAGTCCCGTTTCCTCCAAATTCTACCTAGGGAGAGCCAAGTTCCACACTACCCCCTCCAGACGTCATTTGAGGAGGGGGTGTCCTTGACACTCCCCCACCACCCTAAAAAAAGTGTCGCCCTAATGCGCCACGCGCAGTTCATATGGTGCGGGCCTGAGATAGCTCGAGAACTAGAATCGTTACGGGGAGCGGGACGTGCGGCCGGGAAAAGGAGGCGTGGCTCTCAAAAATCGGCCGAAACAAGCACTTTTAGCATCCCCGCGAGAAACCGAGTAGTTCTAGCTGCCTCCGTCGCATTTAGGTTCTTCGGCCTCAGAACAATTTAATGAGGGCCTTCTGTCTTAACTTACATCAAGTTAAGTACCTATTGGGAATATTTTCATAGTATGGCTGAAATGAGCGAACATGCGATCAACTATAGCTGCTGTATAAATGTAGATTGAAATGAACATATTCGAATATTTACACGGTGTATATAATGTTAATATGCGCATGGAACGTGTATTTCAATTCGAAAGAGTTAAAAAGAGAGTATGAGAATAGTTATTTATATACATATACATATAACTTACCGTAAACAATCATGTCCGTGTTTGTATAAAGTTACCTTAGATTTTACGGTTAGATTAGATTTTATATTGCCTTAGAAAAAAAGAAACAAATCAAACCGCACGCAATCTCGTTGGTATTCGCTTCACACGCATGCAGCTCCATTAAAACTATACTGGAATACAATGTTGTTGCAGTGGACACGTAAATTGACTTTCCGCTTCTTGCTTGCCTTGCGTTTCAATGATAAAAAATGTTTAATTTTAAATAATGAAGGAAATTAATGTAAGTCGTTATCTGTGCGCTTTTCCTTTTCACTGGGAACAAAATCAAATTATATAGGGTGTCCAAAAAATGTTTTAGCTCCTTGAGAGGGTAGTTCCTTGAAAGGGTGCAGTTCATGTAGTCATTTCTAACAACTTCTTCCGTTGCGAAAATACTCGCTGTGGAGTTACAGTAATGTGCCATTCCAAGTCCGGCGGAGGACACGGCTCTATGTCCCTTCAGCTACCCGTTCCACTGAGGGGCTTACCCCGCGAGGGGACAAGAAGCTGCCTCGGTCACCAAACAGTGTAAACATATATCGGTGTGAACCACACTCCTAATCCAATTACAAAACTTCTTTATTTTTCACTATTTTTTTATGGGACTTTAACCAACATATTCGTGGCATTTTTATAATAAAAATGATACCAAATATGATATAATTCCGATGATATTTACTAGTGTAATGAACGATGAATGTTGCGGGCGCAAGGAAAAACAGCGTACGAGAAATGCTTTGAACTGTGCCGGCGCGCCGCGACTATCCGCGTCTCTTTCTTTCCCATACGCTGCCCTTCTTTGCGTCGAAAACTTCTCCATCGTTCATTACATAAATGAATATAATTAGAATTATATCTAAATGCCACGAATATGTTGGTCAAAGTTCCATCAAATAATAATGAAAATTAAAGAAGTTTTGTTATTGGGCTAGTTACGTTTACACTTTTCGGCGACAGATTTTCTATGTTCGGCGCGGTCAACGAAGCCACAAAAAAATAGTGTCCTGTTCCGATCTAGGTCGCAACACAGAACCGAGAATTCACTTAGAATGGGACATTACGAAAGGATCTATTTAAATCACCGACACAAATCTCCCCGACACGGCTTTCACCATAACATTTCACCGACTCCAGATTTGACCGATACTACCCCCGAACATTCATCTTAGGGGGGTGTGGGTAACATCATTTCCCCACAGCCTCTAAACAGAAAAAAAGGCCTCGTGCATCGAGCCGCGAGGAGCGCCACCGAAAGGAAGCTTGGTGGGTATCCCTTTTTAGGAAGTACAACATTTTTGGGACACCCTGTATATTTCAATTACAAACAAATACTCGGATGCCTATTTCGTTTCGCGTGACAATTACGTCCTAATTAATACAGTAATTCGGAAAATATGTTCAAAACCAGAGACAGAGCGAGAGATAGAGATAGATAACGAACCGAGAAGCAAGCTCATCGACATAGCGGACGTACTGGACAGGGAACCAAGAGTATAGTGTACGCAAGCTCAAGAAGGACGTACGAAAGCGACAAAATAATTCAAGACATTGCATACACAGCATCATAACGTTTATTAGCACACCAACGATATTATAACGCACTATAATTGCTTATGTATTCTGTACGTCTAAACTCTGCCTAATTTTAATATACTTTTATGGTACGTAATACTCGTCGAGCGAATTACACTAACTAGACGAAGCATTTAACATAAAATAATATACAAAAATCAATCACAAAATAAAGTGTATATATAGTATATGTATATACCGGGGGTGTAATATCAGTGTAACAAATCAAAATACTTAATCTACGGTATCTCGATAGTAGAGGATAGGTTCTCTTATCGACAAAACAACGGCACACTATTTCCAAAGTGTTTCACTCAAGTCCTAATGATTTGCCATAATGTTTATTACCTTGCTTTCCTAGCGAAAGTTTCGATTATTGTTGGAGTGAAAATTTCTTCGTCGAACATAACTGTTCGCACCCGAAGTAATAATGCACAATTACTTCATACTTGAACTAGCGTTTGCAGAAAACCTGTTTCGCATGTAAATCTAACACTTTCTACGAACCTTCGTCTTGCACGACTACCGAGAAGTGTCCAGTACATTGAAAGTTGATAGTATTCGGTTACTGTACGAATCCTGTCGTTTGTGTTTTAAGCAGAATTTCGACTTCACAATCAACTTTTATTACTTCCGCGTTTTACGTTAGTTTACAGTCTTACCTTTCCTCTTTCAAACGCGTCTTCAATTTTTTAACTCGATTAAAAGCTTTTCCATTGTCGAAATAAAAAAGAAATTAATACTTCGTAGTTTTCGGAAAATGATTTTATACAGCTTTAGACTCGAACGAAAAGAAACTTTTGACGAAGTTCAAAAGTCCAAAACGCGTTTGGGAGAGGAAAAGTGAAATCATATAAAACGCATCCGTTTGTCCTCAAGATAAAATTATGCTCGGAACATAGGCAACAAAACTTGCGCAACAACCCAACAAACTCTTTTCAGTTAAAACACTGCTGTCGTAGTTGTTGCATGGTGACATCGATTAGATGTTCGTGATGCTAATATTTTGATTTGCATGTTCTGCTATAAATATCATCGACATGCATAGACAGACAAATATACAAAATGCACAGAAGAATGGCAAGCAAAAAAAAATACACAGGACGTGAAGTTGAACAGTATCCACTAGTTAAAACCATAAAAAAATAATTATGTATACCATTATCGTAAGAAACGCATGTCCTAGTGTAAAATAATTTGCTGTGCAATATTACTTCAAGTGTACAACACAAACGCAAACTGGAACGCGCACATTCTATTGAGTCTCAAAAAGGTGCAATTAACGTGATTACATATACCTTCGGAATATTAGCCAATGTTTCGAATTTTTACATAATTTCTCTACTGGTGCGTCCTCGTTATTATTATTCTCGGGATTTTTAAATCTTAAGGGGTCTGCCTAGTTTTGAGGAGTATTTTTAAAAAATGTTGTGCAAAGTTATCAAGGTATCAACGGTTAACATACACGTTCAAACTTTTGTAAATGCTACCCTAGTAGCATTTATGGTCGACATTTTTTTTTTGTTGGGCCTTGGTTGCAATATTGGTTGACCAACCGTTAGAAATGTCGCCTTTTTATACGACCATGGCCAACGAAGGGTCAACTGGGACTGCTAACATATTATTTTGTTTCTCTCTTTTTTACAGTATCTCACAAAAAATATACATGTAAATATTTCCACGGTAAAAATTGTGGAAAGAAGAAAAAGTTAATACCCACGTCGGACTTGAAACCGGGCCGCCCTGCGCAGTAAATCGATAATTAAACTGCGGATTTTATGCATTTATGATAAAAATGAGCAGGTCTAATTTCTGACAGTAAAAAATTTGAAGAATTTAAATATACTGCTACATTAGTTTTAACCTATTAAACATATTCAACAAGAAATTAAATATTCATTTCACCCCAGCTTGCTGTAATTTAGGTAGAAAGTTTTTATTTTGCATAGAGGATAATCTACCACCGAACCTACTGTGCACGTAGATGTTATGATCTGGGCTACTAGATATGTCAACAAATTTAAATAAAAATATCTAATCCATTCTGAAGAAACCCGAAAGGGTTTTCTTAAACTACACGGGCACTACCCCTTGCCATCCCCTTGGAAAATGGGAAAATTAAAAAGAAATAAACAAATTCCAAGGCTGTACACAATAAAACTTTAGTGGACCAACCATTGTACGACAGTAACAAAGTTGTAGCAACGTTTCTAACGTCTGTAAGACGTGCGATATTTAAATGTTGGTAAACATTGATTGGGTCAATGAAGTATTATCATAAGTAAATTTCTCATGGTAACTAAAATTGTCATAAATTTTTGTCATAGGCCCTATATTGGGTACTTCTAGACAAAACTACCTGCCTACCAACTCGCAACCATTAGTCACCTTTGGCCAACCATAAATTCTACTAGGGTAGTGTCTCGATGTGCAGTAAAGTCTTGATTTACGAAAACGGGAGCTTTAGGAGCTAAGAGAATTGTTTAACCCATATCGAGACATTACTATACATCGTTTATTACATAGACCTCGTTTGAACAATTCACAGATCGTCGAACTGGAATGAGTATTGAAGCTTCTGAACCCCGTTGCACTATAAACCTTGCCGGGTCCCGAGGTAACGTAGAAAGTTGCGAATCAATATCCCAGATTGTTCGGAAAGATCAGGCCAAGATCTCGCGGTTATGCAAGGAGAAAATGACAGGACGTTGAGAAATGGTTGTAGCATCGAGGAGAGAACCTATCCACGATTTCCCGATAGACGAACGTGATGTTCCACGATCGTCTACCGCACCCGTTACAATACCCGTTCGCCGGCGAATACTTTCACTTAGGTATAAGTTTCGTTACGATCTACAACGACGATATCCCGTTCGGCTTAAAAAGATTGGAATTCTTCGAGCGTTCCGAAGTCTCGTGGAGGCTCCTTCAAATGCTTCATCTCTTACAGCTACCGCGGGGGAAGAGAAGATTGCACATTTCTTGCGTGAAATCGATCCTTCCCCGTTCTCTTCGTATATGCACGTCTTAAACGCATAATCAAAACGAAAATATCGAATACTCTAACACGTGGTAAATATATATATATAAAGCAGACCTGGGCAATTGATTGCTGACGAGCTGCCGACGCTCGAGCCGCTACCTGCACTACCGTGCTCTGACTCGCACGAGCGCGACAATAAGGGAACGCGCACAGTGGAGTCGTTTTCGTCCGATTTGGCCGCTGTTCGACGCATCTGTCTCTGTTTTCAAGCCTGCGAAAAAGAGACCCAACGTCGGACGTCAGCCGAAACGGGTCCACTGTGAGCGCGGCCTAAGTCGCTCGCTTAGTACGTTACTAGGGTGAGTGTACCGATAAGAACTGTAGCCGCAAAATTTCCCTCTGAGGAAACTCCAGTCGTTTGATCTGGTAACGTTGCCAGTAAGTGACCGTTTTCAAATAATTATTCAGAGAAGGAGATTTTAATTAATAATTTTCAACGACTGCAGGTATCTCTGTCGTAAAATTATCTGTTTCTACGGCGACAAGTATCCCCACACCGGTCACGTGACGCGTTTCGTTTCTAATTCTCCTGGAGTGGGGCTAGCAGCTCGAGAATTGGCAGCTCGTGGGTAACCAGTTTTCTAGGCCTGATGTAGATTATATATTTCTCAGCTGCGATTAAAAATTATACGTCTCTTAACATATCGGTAATGTTCGAACGGAACAGTGTATTTACAGAAACGAAAGACCACCGATACACCGAGTAATAGATAAATATATAGGAAACATATACTCTGCTTAGAAAACAACGGGAAATACGTTCGGTATAATCGTCCTGGGAAGTTTTCATACAGATAACGTGTACATGGTACGCTCATCGGGCTCATATACGGTGTCGTTGAAAGAAAATGCTCGAGAACTTGAGAACGTGCGATTAGCAACATAAGTGGATTACAACATGGATTTCACGCTACGTACCTCGTAAAACAACAAGTAAAAAAACGATCGAATAATGGGTCCGCGACACGCGAGAAGCGGGACGACTTAATGTAACACTTGTTTTTGTTCTGAACTTGCGTGTCGTTATAATTACTCAATATCAAACGAAGATTATACGCGACAGGATCTCAGATACGAATGTCCTTGCTTGCGTAACGATCCACTTAAATCAATCAATTTCTTTTGGATACTACATATTTGAACGTTATTTAAATGGTCTGGGTTAGGTCTCTGAGCTGAACTTTCACTCAAGGGACCAAACATTTTCAACTTTCCTGAAGGTAATATTATACAATTCGATGAAAAATTACAAAACTTTAAGTTCTATTGCGCGGGATCCTCCAAGTCTTAAATTCCTCGCACTAGAATTTAATCATCATTTTTTCGTCGAATTGTGTAATATCACATTCAGGAAAGTGGAAAGTTTTTGGTCCCCTGAGTGGAATTTTGACCGGTCTCTGGGTTAAGCTAAAAAATTCATGAGATCTTTTCATGATGTTTCAAGATCCACGAAATAACTACACATCAACGATTAGGGCTGCTCTTTACTTTACCGGACTCAAAATTTGTGCCTTCCTCCTACGAACTATGATGTATTTGGTATGTAATCCAGTAGATTTGTACCCGGCGCGGAAGCAGATCGAAGTTTCGAACCTCTAGGATTAATAGTGTTGAGAAGTTATGGTCGCTTAAAGTTGAGCATTTTTGACAGGTAAGGGCGTCGCCATATTGGTTTGTAGTGACGGTCGCACGCCGCTTACTGAGTTGGTTAGGATTAGGTCGAGGGAGGGGGAGGTAAGCGGCTCGCGGTCGTCACTACAAACCAATATGGCGACGCCCGTACCTGTCAAAAACACTGAAAAATGCTCAACTTTAAGCGACCATAGCTCCTCAACTATTGATCTTAGAGCATCGAAACTTCGATCTCCATCCGCGCCAGATACAAATCTACTGGATTACATGTCAAATACATCATAATTCGTAGGAGAAAGGTACCAATTGTAAGTCCGGTAAAGTAAAGTTTACCCACGATTAGTAATAATTCTTCGCCTTTTTCATTTCCAGGCAACACAAAACTCGACAAAGAAATAAACATGTGGATCCTTTACTAAACATATTCGTTTGGATGAAATGTTATTAATCTGTCCAGACAGTCCAGACACTCATAATCAAAAACAAGTGATACCGATTGGCGTTCTCACTCCTGTATCTAACAACGTACGAGTAGCAATAAGTTGTTTAACACGTTGAATGTCGCAGGGATTATTTACGACCAGCTTCATGGAGTTCCTTGACAGTGATTGTCATGAAAAATTAATGCAACTGAATATTAATTTATTAGTACTGAAACTGACTATGTTATAGTGTAAGATGTAAACTTTATTCTCAAGTAACTAACAATTGTTATTAATAACGCTGGTACGAATAACATTACCGTATTTTGCACGAGACGCATAAAATTCGCGCAACGTTCAATGTGTCAAACGTGATTATTGCATAAATAAATTATTATAACACTTAAATAATTACTAAATGAATATATTACGTTCATATCGGGTTATATCAAAGTACAAACCTAAGATTAAAGAAAGTATTATATTACATGGAGGAGGAAGACGAATTTAATACTCTAAATTCTAGATTAATCATTACTGGATCAGGGAGACCACAAACATTTGATGACATTAACACATTTGTACAAAACTGTTATTACTTATATGTATACTTCCTGTGCGTCGTGGTCATTTCTGAACACTTCCACAGGTATATTGCAACAGTAAATAAATAAATATTGATAACAAACAACAGTATTTTGTTTTTCCTGCTCTTATTTATAAACAACAAATAGAAAAATTTTTAATAAATAAAATTTAATAAATCATAGAATTTATTAATGTTGACGATGGCGTGTGAGGCTACTCGTGTCTTTGAAAATAGACATGGGTTTAGTCAATTCGAAAAAAAGGAACGATTTGTACAACGAAATTATATTAAACCTATCAAGATTTTAACTAGACATCGTGGTTTTGTGCGTGTATTAATAACACACGCATATTTACATCCACGTACTTTAGTGAGTGTATTAATAACACACGTGTATTTAGATATACGTACTTTAGTGCGGGTCATTTTAAGTACACGAGTACACGTGTATTATTTCATGTGTGTATAATTAATTTCAATTTGTATAATTTTTAGAACACTGATATTAATTTATGTATCCAGACTATGGTTTCGCAAATTCCGCGGTTGTTGATACAGCAATCAATTTGAACATCACTTTTAAAGTGAAGTAGTAGGGGAAATCGGGGTATCGTGAGCCACGGGGAATCGTGAGCCAGCGCCTCTCTGTGTTCCTGGTAAATAATGACAGCGGCGAACAACTGTTTTTTGAGTTATCTTATAATAAGGTAATATTTCCACGATCAGTTGAAGTTTTTTTTTCTTATTATTAAACAATTATTTTGTCATTCACATACATTAATAAACATTTCATAACAGAAATTGTAATTTTTATTTGATTTTGAAAGTGGCTCACGATTCCCCGATTTCCTCTACACGTGTATTTAACTCATGTCTGATTCGTGATGAATTTTCCGAACAGATTCTGATAAAACTGTATGTTAATGAATTCCTGTAAACCAAAATAAAATTCTATTGTATTGGCAAGAAAGTAACTTCGGTATTTTTTATTCAAGCAATGAACTTTAATGAACAAGATATTTCCCCTTTTGTTCGATGATGTTTTGCCAAAAAGAATAAATGAGAAAATATTTTATTGATTAAAGTCCATCGCTTGAATAAAGAAATTCGGTTTTATTTCACCTTCAAATACCGAAATTACTTTCTTGCTAACCCAATATTTTGGTTATGTTAATATACAGTTATTAGGAACCATGTAGGCATACAATAGATATAAAATTTCTCCTTTTTAGGAAACACGATCTACAAAAAAGTTTTAATCACTGAAACTGTAAAATAAATCGTAGCGCATGGGGTTAAATATACGTGAAAAAATACATAATTACGCGTGTACTTAAAATGACACGTATTATCCAGAGCACCAGAGAAAACTAGCGGGAGGGGAACGGGGCAAGAGGAACGCAAACGCAATCTGAATGGTGAGGCTTCTTTCCCCGATCCCTTCCCGCTAGTTTTCTCTCGTGCTCCGCACAGTACTTACTCTCCGCGCCTCACAAGTTGTCTCCTGGCAGGAATTCAAAAGGAATGCGGTAGCAAGCCGTCCGATTGGGCCATTCCACTCGCACTTTCGTTTCAAGCCGAATTATTGGCTAAATTGTGTGATGTGACGGCCTAACAATTGGCTGCGAGCGAAAACCCCCTTTGCCTCTGTGCCGTTTCGAGGGGCAACTTGTGAGGCACGGAAAATTCTGAAGTACGTGTACGTGAAATACACATGACACAGGGGTCTCTAATTTGAACCCTTTGTAGACGCGTGTCAGTAAATTGGTGACATTGTGTCCAGGTATTTCGCGTCTCGGTTCTCGAGTTTTCTTTCGAACGGCCGGCCACATACACGTGTGTATACATCACAGTTAACTAGGTAGTCGATGACCTAAGGAACTATTCGATCTGTGATCGTCGTAGGATACGGGAACACTAACTCTAACCTATCGACCCGTTCCTTCGGGACGGTCGTTCGCCGGGAATTCGCACTCCTGGAATTATTATTATTCGGCCCCGCGATAATGCTCGGCCCTGGCAGCGTAAAACCGGAATTCGATGATAGAACGGACCTGTCCGCGTAACGAGTACCGATCGTTGACACCTTCCGCGAACAGGATTCCGCTTGCACGTCACGTTTTCCCCTCTCGCGTTTAGCGAACGATTGAAAATCCGCCGGCGACGAATTTTACTACCGCGTAACACGCTGCATGAGAACCGCATTTTTCTCGATCAGATGAATTAAAGAATGCCCGTGGGATCGGCGTCTCGTCCCGGCGGGTTTTTCCTTCTGAAACTCTCTGACGTTAAAAAACATCCGGCTGCGTCGACAGGAAGACTTACCACGCGGAACGATAGATGAGCTGGCTTATACCCTGTTTCGTGCAGTGATGGGCGGTGAGCATTTCAAAAATTGTTCGAGTGAAAAATACATTACCAACTTGTGATCAATCTTTTGCTTCGAATGCGAAATGTAGTAGATTGTTGCATATGGAATGTCCGATTTTTAACAGTAACGTTAAGCAAATATAATTTTTTATCGGTCGAGGTATAAGCACCATTATAATCAATATATTTTATCAACGAACTACCAGATCCTTCGTTAGGATATATAAAGAATAGATAACACTCAAATTGATTAACATTGAAATAAATGTTATTTAAGATTGAAATTAAAATATCTAAATAAAAACTGGAGGTACAGCCTTAAAGATCAGCTTTGTACTTTAAAATGATATATTTCTAATGAACCTGTAGGATATAATAATATTTCTAGATCGAAAGGCTTCATTGAATTTGCATTCTAAAATTGGATATTTTAAATCCACCAACCTAATATCTAGATGTATTCGATTATTGAAGTATTCGGTATTTTTTACACGTATTTCGATTAGAAAAGCACTCGACGCCGCCCATCACTGGTTTCGTGATATTTCACCAGATCCGTTTGAATTTTATTAACCCTAGGAATACTAAGGGGAGGGGCTTCTCGAACCCACAGTTTGAAAAATGATAAATTTCAGATATCTACTTAGTATTTAGTTAATATTCTCTTAAAATATTAGTCATTGTTTTGTACACCTCTACAAACCCCATTGATCTATGTGAAAAATGTTGTCCAACAAAAATCGAAAACACACTCAGTTACAATCAAGAATTTCATTTATAATGTATATTTATATTTTAGTATACAAACTAGACATTTTATTGGAGAACTGGTTCTTTCGGCCAGTAGTGTAGAAGAAAGTCATAAAAGTGAGAGAACTTATTGACTGTGTTTGCATAAAAGCATTCAATGCAGAAAAACAATTTTCTTTACGGTAAATCTATATTAAGAAATGTGGATCCAAAGAATCCCCCCACCCTAATTGCACGTGACGGGTCATGGATCATATTCTTAGGGTTAAAGCTACATCCGGAAGATTTGATTTATATGTAAAATGTGTAATAACAGTGTCGAGAGCGTGGATACGACACGTAGTTTAACAATTTTACAGTTCCATTTATTATAGTAATATCGTGACGATTTTAATATGTACTGTTTATGGTGTACAGTGAAACGACTTGTAGCAAGTTTCATGGCATAGCGCAGAATAGCAAAAAAGTTCTTCATAGTAACTAATCTAAAGTTAACTGTCTGATGGATGAAAAAATGGTCCAATACTAATAGCGTAACTCTTAAATGTATGTCAATGCTGGAATGATTAAACATTGTCAGATCTACTGCTAACAATGATAACATTTATACGTCTGATTTGATTGCAAATCTTATTGCAGAAATGTAAACTTTCTCTAGAAATACTTGAAGCGGACAAAAATTCTTCAATACTAATACGGTGAACAATTTGCATAGATTTTTTTTATGATAGAACAGTGAAAACATTGTTTACATAATATCCCCTTCTTATAATACTTTTATAATATTAATTCCACATGAAATATTAAACTGTTTCCGAACAACCTTGAGTATAATTAGTATTTGCGCGTAGTACACGTAAGTTATCATCTTATGATTGGAATTATAATGCTTGAACATTTATGTTATTACTTATTTTATCGAGAATGCGGAAAATTCTTTATAAGACTGTGTTACTATTAGAGGAATGTATGTAAACGTTTCATATCTGCTCTAGAATACAAATCTCCTTTCATGATGTAGCCGTGCGTCGACAGACATAACAGGACTACTGTACCCAGGGCACATTGTAAATAAGAATGAAGCAGCCACGTTAGTTCAACGTTCGATAAACTGTCACGTCATGTGCAGTATCAACGAATAGTATACACTTGAAAAATATACAAGTTATGGTAACTATGTTTAAAGTTCTGCAAATTTAAACGATTAGATTGCACATGGACTATACCAATAACACGTAGAAGTGTATAATACTCATTGTCGGTTTACAATATTATAGGACCAGCATGTAATGTAAGTCTATAAAGAAAATGTTGTATAGTAACTTTGAGGATTTAGTAAATTTGCTTTATACGTGATGCAATTACTTTAAGTATAATTAAACGTACTACTACGAATATATAATTGCTATTTTATAAAATACAGGATATTATAATACGTGAAATTTTATCTAATGTACAACTCTACCAGTACAGTATCTACACAGTAACATTTTATATCAGGGCTCGGAATTATTTACTCGCGACGGCCGAGTTTCGTAGGCTACGCCCGGCCCACAGTGGGCCAGATCGTACAAGTAGGAGGAAAAAAGTCCGAAATTGAACGTAAAAAATGTAAGGTTTGTGATTGGTGAATATTTTATGTACTATACATTCCCCTAAGTCGTAAAGTAACCTCTGGTATTAGTATTATCAATAGACTGCGGATTTTATGCATTTATGGCAAAAAAGCACAATTGAAAGCAGCGGATATATCAAAAAGATTTAAGGACATCAGCGTATTGGTTTCAGCTCAATCAGATAATTAAAAGAAGAAAGAAATTTTTATTTCGCTCCTGTGTCTTACAATTAATGTAGACATTTTTTATTTTGCATAAGGATCCGCAGTCTAGTTATGAGTTTTACAAATATTTTCAACATATTTTGAAAACTACTGATTCTATCGATTTAATTTTTGTCGCAATCGATATAAAATAACAAAATACAAAGACAGCAGCATTGCCATCGATATAAATATAATTTTAGATTTTTTCCTTCTACTTATACGATCTGGCCCACTGTGGCGGCCGCGCGTCTCGCTCCCCGTGGCGGCCCTAGTTCTCCTAGGCGCCACGAATAGCGAGTACGGAACGCGCCTGAGAAGGTCGAGGTGGCGTAGCCTTCGAAAATCGACCGTCGCGAGTAAATAATTCCGGGCCCTGTTTTATATGAACGAGTATTGAATGATGAGTATTGCGAAATGAACTGCTAAATGAACATTCTTACCTTTATCGAGAATTAAGGAAATATCTTTTAATTACGGGCACCTTTGTCAAAGAGATAACTCTACAGTATTCTTCCTCGAAAAACTATGTAAAAACCGATTGTCATATACCTCTGTACAAACATGAGATACATATACATACTTGATGTATTTCGAAAATGCAATTCGTATCGGATTGTACCAAAAATCAAACCTTCCGGATCATCTTAACATATCTGCAGCCCAACGCTGTCAGCAGGACCGTAGAACGATTGAAACGAGAACGCAGAAAATAATAACCGCAAGAAAATTTGTCCTGATCTGCAATTCATACGGAATTCGAAAATCCACCGGAGGCGAGGTGTTCGCGAAAACAGTTACCGAACATAGGACAAGGAACGCATTCGAATACTCGTACGCAGATCATCTAACTCGAATGAATATTCGTTGTTCACCCGAGGGGAGGGTGAACGATCGCCCGTCGACGATCATCGTCAGGCAGACGGTGAAAACCAGGGGAAAAAACAAAGACGTAACACAACGATTATGCATTTACACGTGGGCAGAAAGAAGCGTCATGCGGTGCAGCCAAGCGTGCGTTGCTGTTTACCTGCGAACGGCACATCCCCGAAGTATTCCTCGACGTTGTCCGTCGACATGCTCTTATCCGACAGGGACACGCTGGACAACGAGCCGCTGGAGGCGTCCAAGCTGCCGCCGGCTGGAAACTGCAGTAAATCCTCGTCGGTTTCTGTTTCCATGTCGCGGGACCTCCGTTTGTATACCTGCCACACGTAAACGCAGTCCAGCAATTTCTTTTCGAGACGGTTCGGTTCGTGTTTTAACCCTAAAACGTGGTCGACGGATTAGCCTTCCTGTTCATAACCGAAAAATATCGCACTGTTTCAGACTAGCATAGCCAGCTACCCACCAGAGGTAGGCATTATTTAGCGAAATAAATATTTCAAATACTATTTAATATATAAATTCAATATGTTTTTCGATCGCAATTTTGGTAATTAATGTGTGATGATATCGGCGCACAGGTTCGATCAGTGATACAAACACAAGCAATTTTGCAAATTAATTCAAAAACTCAACATTTCGATCCTGATATGGATCATTGTCAAGAGTAAATTTTGCGTCTGATAAATAATGTGAATTAATTTGCAATATTAGTGGTATATACAAATTAGATATGATATATACATAGAATTTGAATTACAAAGTACGTGAATTGTTTGAATTTATGTAACAGAGAACTGAAAGTCTCAAATCAGAGGAGTATATGAGAAACGACCAAGAGCGAAATTTTAAATTGAAAAATAAATTCGTTTCTGGTCCAGGAACTTCGTTATAAATTCCGTTAGAAAGAACAAATTAATGTTGCTCTGAGAATAATTACCGACATGTCTATTAACGCGCGAGTAACTTTTATAGTATAAGTCTGCATCACTAACGAGTAGACTACGGATCTTTATGCATTTATATAAAAATTGAGGAGATCAAATTCAAAATTGTTGAAAAATTTTAAAAATTGGAGATGTCAATATATGATTTCTCCTCTATTAAAATCATTAAGGGAAGAAATACGTAATATTTTTATAAAAATGTAAAAATAATTGCAATCGTTGCAGTGAATTTTTTATTTTGCATAAATATCTGCAGTCTACTAATGAGATACACGTCACAATGTGTGAGTCTAGGCTGATAAACTAACCGCGTAGATACCACAGAGTATTTAAAAAATGCAGTAATAAATCAAACACAAATTAGCATAAACAATGCGTATTTAACATAAATTTACGTTACTATCTAAACTCTGTGTTAAAAAGAGTAAGATCAGTTGTTAAAAACAGTTAAAAACAATAATCTTCGCAAATGTTTTAACTGCGCCGCGGGTCAGCAATTCCGTGCAAATTAATATATTTTTCGTTCGCATTTGAAAAACCCCAACTGTGCATTTTTCATCAGCGCAACATTTTCATATCACCGAATGGCTGATCAAAAATCACATTTCGCATGACAACGTTTACAACCGGTACGGACGATTCATTCTTCCGCGTCGCGCGGGAGCGCGGAACGAGTACATCCGCGCGGTGCGCAAATAAAGGTGATTCCGACTCGATAAAAATCTATTGGAGCCGATCACTTGATACGATTATACAAAATAAACTGTATAAAATGTAGACCGGACAAATAAATCTCGACCGAAAAATATTTGCCTGAACTTGCGATCCGTAATTTGAAGTGCGCCGCGCGCGCGGCGATATTAAAATTTCAATTTACCCGGTCTATCGAAAATACTTCGTGTGTTATCGTCCGTGACTACAATTTTTCTTCTTAACAAATATTATACGCTGATCCAATAACGGTAATAGCTTTCGACTCGTCTTTTATTGCTAAATACATTTTCGATCGAAAAACCATAAAAAAAGCGTTATCAATCTCTTTCTATGATAATTTTAAGAAAGAAATAGTTGTAATGTTTTTAAGGGAGTTGTCTCATTCAAGCGGGTCAAAACATAAATTCTCTTAATCGAATTTTTCTTCGAAAATATTAAGCTTACATTCATTAAAGTGATTTTAAACGCGTTTTTCTCGAAACGTATTTTTTTCAACTTACGTAGACAAAAAGCGTCCGATAATTTTTCAAATTCCTGGATTAGAATCATCCCCTAACATTAATTATCGTTTCGAATCATTAGCAGGGAACCAACGATGAACCGCTCGCTTCAAAAAATGAATTCAAAACGCCAACCTATTTCCCTCCGTTTCTACCACGAATTCAAAGTGAAAAGAAAATCCTCTTTCCTGGAAAACGGTGTCCATCACCTATACTCTTGTTTGCGGAACGTCGTCTTTTAAGGAGAGCAGCTAACGTTTCGCCGAGTCGCGGATCGTCGTAACGCAATTAAAATTTGACGCCAGAGGAGTCGACAGACGGGGTCGGCGTCTCTCTCTCTCTCACTCTCTAGCTCTCTTTCTCTCTGCCAGTCTCTCACACGGTGCATCTTGTCTACGTATAACCGGAAACCGTCACTACAAATTCGTAGGTTTCTCCGCGGCTCGGCAAGGAGAACGAGCGTTCACGAGGAGAAGTCAGACAGGCATAGAAGCCGAGGGCTTCATTATTCAAAGGGTGTCGGCGTCTTGCATTCTGCCGCTCTGTTGGATCCGCGGAAGTTGACGGGTGTGACGCAACCATCCGTGAGCAGTCCCCCTCCTCCTCCGCCCCTCATTCCACCTCATCCACCAACCTCCAGCTCCTTGTGCTTCCTCTCGCCGCCTCGCTCTTCCTCTTTTCCTCGATCCCCCCGGATTTTCCGCGATACCCCCTTGATCCCGTCATCGAATCGCATCTGGCACCTTTCGCGATTTGCGGCGATGCCGAGCGAGCGAACGGTCGCTCCAAAAGACGGTTCGTTTGTCGCGGATACCGACCCGACGCAGAGTGGGGTATTTCGCCCAGAAAGTCGAAAAATGTCGATTTTAAATTTTGCGTAAGCGGTTCAGTTTTTGCTGTCCGGCGTAGTTTAACGCTAAACCTACCATTACCGGTCAAATGACCGTTTACAGATTTTGTATTTTGCAATTATTGAATTTATAAAGATGATTCCATTGGAAATGATTAAACACGATTCTATGTACAGGGTGTTTCGTTTACCTGATAACGGAGATATCTCGTTTACAAAAATTGTTCGGTATGAAGTGTACAATCATATACTCTAATTTTCTGAGGACTGGAATGGTGGGAAGTGGGCATTTCGAAGTCAAATTAAGCTTTTTAAATGGAACATCCTATTTTGTATACCATAGATCGATAGAGTATCAAATTCTGAGTATAATAGTGTTGACCTTCATGTGTCCTAAACCTAATAGTTAACGAGATATTATCGAAACAAGTTTCTTTCTCCTTTGGATGATATCTCGTTAACTATTAGGTTTAGCACATATGAGGTACAACACTTTTACACCCAGAATTTGATACTCTATCGATCTATGGTATACAAAATAGGATGTTCCATTTAAAAAGCTTAATTTTTGTAAAGAAATTTTTTTGTAACTTCACTGCGTCACAAGATATTTCCGTTATCAGATAAACGAAACATGCTACATATTTAAGCACACATTATAATAAAAATCGCATAAAATCCAAATAAATTCGATTCTGTCTAGCCAGTTTTAGTGCTCGGTAGGTTTAGTCTTAAAGGTCTGAAGATTAAGGCTTCAGTATTGTGTTTTTTTTTTTGTACTGAAGTACTCTATTTCACCGAAATTGAAAAGATTTTATAGCACGCTTCACGTTCTTAAACTGTCTCTGAAACGGCATTCATTCATTACCGATTTTTGTCTTTGAAGTTGATTGTCGAGGTTGAAAAAATTATTTTGTAATAGCCCAATCCTTTCCGAATAAAACAAAAAAGAAAACATTTAGCACAATCGGACAAACAGATCCTAAAATAAAAATTCGTAAGTGAGGCCCGTTTTCACCAAAATGGGAAAAAGTTGAAATTTTCGGAAGCCTGCCATTTCTAGAAAAATTCTAAACCGGCAAAATGATGACTTAACCCCCCCCCTATTTTCACATGGGCTACAACATATTTCATTTAGAAAAGTTTGAAGATGGTCAAATGCGTGGAACATTGATAAATAATTTTACGAAGATTATGTACTATCCACCGCACATAATAATTCCATTACAGTTGAAGAACAACAAGAACCCTATTGAGACGAATAGTACGTCCAAGCTTACACACAGCAAATGGATTCACGGATCCTCTTTTCCCTTTGAGTAGCGAACGGAACTTTAGAACAGGATAGACGGATTCGTCAACAAACAGTCAATCTCCTCATCGCTTAAACAGGGCCTTTATCATCCCAACGTAGCAGGAGATGACTAAATTGTGCTGGAATATCGTTCGTCTCTCGACCCTGTTAATGTGATTTTCGTAGTTCAATCGGAACAGAGGTTGACTCGTTATCGGTAGTCGCGACCCCGTCGTTTGCCAATTACTGTCCCGCCAGGTTACTAGAACCATATATGTATGTACACGACCATTCAACGAAATTGCAAATCGCCGTTTCCTCTGTCCGCACGAAACGAAAACGCGTACAGTAACGGCCCGATATACAGTCGGACCTCGATTAACCGGATCGCGATTATAAACAAATATGCGTTCAACTATGATTATATTGGGTGTACAAATAAGTACGGTGCCTTTACATATATTCAATTGTGATTTCTTCTCAAGTATATTTATATATACTAGTGATTAGAGTAGTTATATTAGTGATTTCTTCTCTCGCCGCTTTGGTGTTTCAACCCTACCCTCCTAAACGCACTACATAAATTTACACAAATTGTACGTAAAATGCCAAAAAACTGCCCAAACGAGGATTAGAGGAATTATTGAATGAAAATTCTTGTCAGACGCAACAGAAACTTGCTGAGGAATTTGATGTAACTCAACAAGCGATTTCTGTTCATTTGAAGAATCTTGGGAGCTTTGAAACGTAACGTGTATTCCTTTTTTTTTTATAAATAAAGATCAAAAGTACGCTAAAAAGGCAGTGAACTTATTTATACACCTAATATTATGAAGGGAAATAAATTTTCATAAATAATAAATTTATTTTGGAATATAATGTACATGTTAATTAATTTCCTCGGGTCTCGATTATCCATCGGGCCTTAATTTATCTGGGCTGTTTGTCTCCCGACGAAGCTGGTTCATCGAGGACCTACTGTATGTGAAAACTTCAGGACCGAAATGTCACTTAAATCGTGTACGGACACTATTTTTTAGTATTTTTTCAAAAATACTAATGCAGTCACAAAATATTTTTGTTTCTAACTATTTTCTTATGAATAGACGGCAGACTTTATGCAATTATGACAGAAACGAGTAGGTGCAATAAGAGTGTGCAGGTTCCAGACGGAAGAGTCCGTGGTTTTTGTGCCGTCCGTCACGAGCTCGCGATTTTATAGATGGCAACCCAACCTGCGGGTGAAAAACGAATCCGTTTCTGATTTCGCCGGTGGTCTCGACTGAGAAAACGGCGTGGTTCGTCTGCGCAAACATATAAAGGTCAAAGACTGGCAAACGGCATACAAGATATCGTATCCGGCATCCATGAATCTGCGAGGCACTAACTACTCGATGCGGTCGTCGAGACGCGAGGCAAGACGAGGCGGCGCGTTCCCCGGAGCGGCTGCGCCCGCACACACGGCGCGATGCGGCGCCCGAAAGCCTCTTGCCATCACCCGGCTCCTCGTTCGTAGGATATATTCACTGTGTGATATTTCGTGAAGCGTGTATAACCGCTGAAAGACACGGATTTCGAACGCACACATCAGCCACCGGAAAGGAGCCCGGCGAGAGGGAGGGCGAGAGGTCTAGGGAAAGGCGCGGAGGAACGACGAGACGGATAAAGAGAGCAGAAGATAGGGATATATAGGAGAAATAGAAGCGAGTGCGGTGTGTGTTATGGATATCTATTCGCAGCGGATGGGAAGTGAACGCAGTCGGTCTCACAGCAGAGCGATCACAGGATGACGCGGCAAACGGCGGGAAACGAGCGATATACAGACTGCGACGTAAGAGAGAAGGAGGGAGACTTGGCTCCTTGCAAATCGCATCACAGATCAAACACGGCTTGTATATTAAACGTAACCTGCTAAGGCGTCCTGCAGACTGCTTATCTACTGTCCAACCCTCGAGATCGAGCTTCAGCTGTAACGACGACTTCGACGCGGCTTCCGCCGCTCGATTCTTCGGCCAGCGATCAGCTGCGACCGCGGGTACATCCGAAACGCTCGATCCCGCCGGGCGATAAACGTCTCGGAACGCGTTAGCGCACCCGAAACGAACATTCCGGACCAGTACTTTCGCGACCCGACCAGTCATCCGCTACCGTTTGACGTCTCGACATGTGATACCGGCGCGCACACACGCACCCGTCCGCCGCTAAGGAGCAGCCGAGGATGCGAAATTGAACGCCTGCGTTCGCACGCCTCGCTGGATGCCGTGTGACGAATCATGGAGACGCCTCCGTGCGTCAGCCGCTTAAAACCAGCCATGGAGTCTCTCTGATCTTGTAGCGTGTGAGCCGCTGCGCGATGCGATCGGAAAGCTAATGTCCCGACGCGCGACGATAGCTGCGTTACAGCCTTTCCGCGCGGAGCCACGAACGAATCTAGCCACGATCACGCGTACGAGATGCACGGAAAAAATGATCGATAGAAGAACGGTTCATTCTCGACCGTATATCTCACGTAAGGTGGACGTGGCTATGCGATGAATCGCGATTCGTTGCTCCGTGTGAGGAGGCTCTTACTGCGCTGGGCGACGCACAGTGGTCTCAAATCGCCAGAAAGTGATCATAATTCCAAATACAGCGGTACCTCGTTATACTCTGCTTTGGAGCACGTCCAATTCGTAATACGTCCTATTTGGACGTGACACATTGTGCTCGGAATACGACTTCTGTTCGGTACACGACATAAATTTTTCCGGGTAAACTTTACTTTACCGGACTCAAAAATTGGTACCTTTCCCCCGTGAATTATGATGTATTGGGTTGGCAAATAAGTTCGTTCGGTTTTTGTTTCGGTGTAAGTTTCATTCGGATTTGCTTTTCTTTTGTCAGCGCTATCGTGCAAATCGAATACACATTTGAAAGGTTATGTTTCACGGTTTATGTTGTGCTGTGTTTGGTTAGGTTAACCTCAATATTGTGCGTGCTGCCTAGCTGTGAACATGGGAAATAAATATCGTGCATTATCGTCACATTTTGCTCTATTATTTCAAAAAAGGCGAACGGGCTGCGGATGCTTATAAAAAGATATGCCGTGTGTATGGAGATGATGCCTTAACAGAACGCGTATGCCAAAAGTGGTATGCCAAATTCCGTTCTGCAGATTTCGACGTCAATGATGAACCCCGCTCCGTTCGCCCGACCGAGATTAATTCAAGTGACGTTAAGGCTGTAATCAACGTAAATCCATCCCAATCGGTACGCGAGATTGCTACGACATTAAATATATCCCACACAAGCGTAAAGAACCACTTGCGCGAGCTGGGTTACGTTTCTCGGCTTAATGTTTGGGTGCCGCATCAATTAACCGAGGCTAACTTGACCAGATGCATATCCATTTGCGATTTGCTACGGAAACGCCAAGAAAACGACCCATTTTTTAAACGAATGATGACGGGTGACAAAAAATGGGTCGTGTACGATAATGTAACACGTAAAAGATCATGGGGGCACAGCAGCGAGCCACCACAAACAACCTCGAAGGCGGGGTTACATCCAAAGAAAATAATGCTCTCCGTATGGTGGGATTTCAAGGGTGTCATCTATTACGCACTGTGACCGGCAGGAAAACGATTGATTCAACTGTATACTGTTCGCAATTAACGAAATTGGACCAAGCAATCCACACAAAACGTCCAGAATTGGCAAATCGCAAGGGTGTCGTCTTCGACCACGACAACGCCAAACCTGATACGTCATTGACCACTCGGAATAAATTGATTAGGCTTGGCTGGGATGTTTTGCATCATTCTGCGTATTCACCGGATCCAGCCCCTTCTGATTATCATTTGTTCCGGTCGCTACAGAATTACACGAACGGGAAAACCTTCAGGGATGAAGAGGCCGTTAAAAACCACCTGGATTGGTTTTTCGCCGATAAGTTCCAGACGTTTTGCGAACGTGGTATAATGAAGTTGGTGGAAAGATGGCAAGAGGTCATCGATAAAGATGGCCAATAAATAATTGATTAAAATGTATCTTGTGTATCAAAAAATTGTGTTTTATTCCACTCTGAAAAACCGAACGAACTTATTTGCCAACCCAATAGTAGGGAGTTCTTGGGAATAAAATTGAAAAATAATTCGGAGTGCAAAGGGTTAACGAAAAACGCGGACCAATCCAAGCGCAGCTACAGCGGACGGATTCAGGTCCCGCTGAGCGTGGCGTTGCAGTTAGCCAAGCCAGAATCCGTCCGCTGTAGCTGCTCTTTGATGGTCCATACGTCTGATTAGTAACTCGTTAAGAAATCCGATGGGAATTTTCGCTAAGGAAAAAGTTACCTCGAATGACCTTAGGGACCACAATTTCCAAAGTTTTCCGACATTTTTTGGACACCCGGTGGTGTCCTAAAGTCTCATCGCGGAGTGTATGTTCTGTTGTGAGTTGTTCCAGAGTTTGGAAACTTACCTGACTCAACGGGCGGATCCGCTCGTGAATAGATTTCTCCGCCTGCATGGCCGACGGGGGTGGGTGATCCGGGGTTGGTGGCTGTGCGTAATGCGTGGGACTGGTCGGCAGCATCATTTGTACTCGTTTCAGGCGCTTGTCCGTCGCCTCGCGGCCCTCGTTCGCCGACTCATCGTTCGTGTCCCGTTTCTCATCGAGCAAGCTCTCCTGCGATGATTTCAGCGTGAGGAAAGCGTTCGACACGAACGTCTGCTCCTGGATGGCCGAGTCGGCCTCGCTGCACGGCGATTTGTCCCCGCACGTGCTCCCGTCAGCCTCGTAGTTCTCGAACGCGTGCCTACGTAACTTCCGCCGCGGGTTCAGCGTCTTGATCGGCCGGTTCTCGTAGATCGAGGTGATCGCAACCGGCTCCACGTTGTTGTCGCGCCTCTCCTCGCCGTCCGGCACCCGGGACTTCATCTCGACGTATTGGTCCACGCTCCTCGTCACGTGGCGCAACTGCTCCCGACGTTTCTGCAATTGTTCGAAGTCGATGTGGCTGCGAGCACCGCTCCGCGCCATGAACAAGTACTCGTAGTTGCTCGGCCCCAGCGAGCAATCCGCGGACAATGACATCTGGGTCTGCAGGTGCGTCGGCGACACGGACAGGTTGCGTCTTGGCGGCTTCTTCGGAGGTGTTGGCTGCAAGGTGAACAATCCAGATTACGTTGTTTACAAGAGGTGTGCGAGAACCCGAAAATTTCGGGTACATTCCGCGACAAAACAACGCGCGCCTGATTTACTTAAGGTGTTCGTCGTTTGCACGTAATGAAGTAATGCGTTTTAGTGGAAGATATACTTTAATTGCAATCTATCAGTATAAAAAATTGAAAGAACCAGTCTTGTAATGATGGAGAAATTTTTGAGAACTAAAAAATATCTTTACTTCTTGGATATCTCGCTTCGTTTTGTACATCGAGTATACCCGAAATTTGCGGTTTAAGCGCACTGTACTTATATCTCCAAATTATATCGTGTTAGTGTCATTTTAATAAAAAAAAGTGTCACGAATAAGTTGGTGAAAGTCCCATAAAAAGATAATGAAAAATAAGAAAGTTTTGTAATAGGATTAGTAGCGGTTCACGCCGATATCCGACATCATGTCGGATCTCGCAAATCACCCTTTTCAGGGAAATTCAACATTTTTGGGATATTATTATTGGCACGTAGAACATTTTCCGATAAAACCTTTTTTTTTGTAATCTTGACACTAACATTGTTTTCTACAAGGACTCTTCAATTGTGTGTGAAAAATCAATTCTTTTCGCGGCGCTGTCCGATAGCATCGCGTTCTTAGATGTTAATATTCCGTAGCAGTTTTCACGCGACAGCTTGAAAGGAAAGCACAACGGACATCGGAACACCGGGCCAATTAAGCCACGATCGATTTGTCCACGTTAACGAACTGTAAGGCGTGCGGATGTTATACGGTACAGTTGTTCGTTCAAAAAAGGGAACAGTCACCGATTGCAAGGATAAAAAGCGAGCACGTAAGAACAGATCGTTCATCCAGCAAATCGTGAACTTAACGATGAGGCTGAGACCCATAATTCTTGTTAATATTCGATTAAAAAATGTATTCAAAAATATGAAAATTAAAAGGCGACTTAGAAAAAATCTACGAACATTGAGTCGTAGAAAGTAAATATCCAGTTAAGGGCGTATTTTACTGTAACGAGTGTATTTTTGGAAATATTTCACGGAGCTTCATTAGAAGTTACATTCACATTTATCCTAATGTTTTCAATCTTTTAAAACACGACCAATTGACTTGGATTTGTCTCTGACTATCTAAACTGACTGCTCTTTGAATGTAAAGTTTCGATTGTTCAGACTGTTTTCAAAGAAAATTGTAAAAATTAGAGAGTCGTATTATTTATAATGCTGAAGATACATATGTTTGAAAGTTTGGTACAATAGCTAACTCACATTCAGAGTCGCCATTATAAAAATTGATTTACCATTACTCAAAATATTGTCTACATTATTAAATATCTTGGTACCTAGTCAACTACTAAACATTTAAGTATTGTACGAGGTATTATATCAATTTCTTATCCATAAAATTAAAAAAGTTATATTAAAATGGAAGTATTCTAGGTCGGAAGAAATGTTTAAATTACGAGTTAAAATAGCTCCGGGTGCAAAGGGTTAAATTTCATCTATGGCCAGCCTTCTATACGGTAGATACACTAAACGAGGTATATTTCCATTACTTTTTTTATAGCACGATTATAAAATATTGGAAGCATATCTTCGAAGTGCTGTACTTTCGATACGTGCGAGAAAAGAATGAATTTGTTGGATCTGTTACAGTAGAATAGCCCGTTAACGCGTAGACATAACGGAATGTGGCGAAATGGGCTAAAAAAGGGGAAGCCTAAAAAGCTTCCCTTTGTACAGTTGTGCCTTGGTGACCCCGTGCGACCCTCGATCGGGATCGAGGATCCAAAAGTAAAGGGAACTCGTTCTTACCGAGACTTTATTGTTAGAGGCGGGGCTGTGGAGAGAACTGGACAAGGGTGCCATTGGCAAGTAAATCCCGGCGGCGCTGGAATCGTTGGGCAAACAACGCCGGTCCCGTGGGCTCGGTCCACCGACGCTCGAGGACGAGGAAACGCTCAATTGGTCCGACTCCCTGCCACCCCCGTATCCCGTGGGTAATGTCAAGGACAGATCCTCCGACACGAAGCTACCCTCCATTGTTCCTCGAGGTACCGGTGGCGTTTGGTACAATCCGCTGTCGGAACCCCTGCGCAACCAAACTGAACGTCTCAACGGGACCGATTCACGATTAACTCGCTAATGACTCGCTCGATCGAGCTCCTCTTTTCTCTTTACTTTCGATAATGTGTGCATTCGAGAAATAGTACCGCTTTCAGCGAGACACACCGTGCACAGTGCAGAATTCAACACAAAACACGCGTTATGCGCAGAGCAATATTATACACACGCATTACTGAAATACACTCCTGGACAAAATGAGATAGACTGCGGATCTTTATGCGAAATAACAATTATTTACATTAACCCTTGTTAAGCCGTACCATACGGTAGGAATTCATTCGCGATTTACACCCAGAACGGTAAAACACTTATCGTTAGTTAAATAATTAAAAAAAACTCTGAATTCCACTATATTAAAACAATATTATTTATTTAAAATCAACTGCAAAATATAAGTAAACATATTTAAATAATGTATGACTAATGGAACATGTAACAGCTGAATTAGCATTCACTTACGTCTGACTAAAATAATATCTGCTGGAATAATGATATTTAAATAATATATGATTAACGGAATACATCACTGCTGAATTAACATTCATTTACGTCTGACTAAAATAAGATTTGCGCAAGATCTCTAAGCGCCTTTAGGCGCCAACAGTAGTAAAAGGGTTAATTACAAGGCATAAGAACCAAATAGGAATTTATTTCTTTGTTCAGTGGCTGTACGGAGTTGCCAGACGTGTGTTGGTGTTTTTAAACTTTTCTAATATTTACACTGCTTGAAATTACACTCACCCATTTTTGTCAAGCATGCATAAAATCCGCAGTCTAATAATAACACGTACGCTACCTTTAATTTCTTGAAGACCACAAGGAATTCCTGAACGGAACATACAATATCGTACTTGTTACGATGCTAAAGAAAAACCATTTTTTATTGAACTTACAGGTCTGAAGAACACAGCAAACACGTCAGACATTCTTGAGCAATTTAGAGCATGACTTCACTTGAGAAAACCAGAGATTTTTAACATTCCTTGATATAATTCTGCAGATTTTGACGGGAAAATACCGAAAATCCAACTTTTAAGCTTGGGAACCCACTGGTTCAGAAGTTATACGTGTTGATTTTATTTGCATTCCTACATGCAATTTAAAGCAATATATAGAATGTAGAATCATGTGCACAACAGTCCTTTGGTGATCGAGATAGAAGGAAAATGATCGTATTTTTACCTTTTATGGACAATGTTTTTTCAAATCCTGAGATTATAAAAATATGAGAATGATTGACAATTTTGTTTTCCTTGCCAACGAGAATACAATCTCTGTTTCCACATTCAATTGTAGAAATTTATTCAGAGCAAAATATTCATATTTACGTATTTTAATCTCATTGGGAAACAATACCACAGTGAAACGTACAGCCGCAGTAATAGGTACATTTGCACTACTACCACGAAGCTCGAGTGTGCTATCATTTTGCATCCAAGACGTCTGTTTTTTGTCTGTTTGCTCATAAAGCCAGCGGGCTGAACTTATTTTCTGGTAGGTTTCTTCTCTCTGCATCGCAACGATTACGATATTATGCATTTCATTAAGAAATTCAATATGGTCTTCTAAATTAAAGATAGCACACATGTGCTATCATTTGTATGAGTATACACCGAACGAGAACAGTAGTCACTATGTCAAAGCAAAATTGATTGACAAGGCAGGGGACAGTGATGGAGTCGTCGATTTTAGTGAAACTTTTTCTGGTAAATCTAGAGAAACATTTTAACATTTAATTTTATGATATTCAGGAAATGTACTTGATATACTTCATTTCTTAATCAAATCTTAACTTTTCCGGGCTGTATCTGATTTCAGTATTGTTACTACGCAACAATATTGATATCTGACAGACCTATTTTTCCAACGTGAACCAAGTTTGCTTTCCGAAATTCATGAAAGATGCTTATGCAATTCATTAACATTCATAATGTGGTCATACCGTCGAAAATATCTATGTTTTAAATTTTTTATGATAAACACCACTCTACGCATTATATCCATTTCCTGCACAGAATATATGTATAACTAGTTGCACTATTGAAAATCCCACCAATAAATAAATAGCAAGATTAGAAAGAAAGAAAAAAGAAAACATTTTTAAAGGAAAGCGGACTTAATACTTCAAATTAAAAATAAGAAATTGAAGGTAAAAAAAAATTTGAACACGTAACCTGTTTCAATATGATTAAGAAATGAAGTAAATTAAGATATTTGCTCTGGATATCATAAAATTAAATGTCAATTATCTTCATAAACGATGAGTATTGTCAAAAACTCGCAGACAAATTGTGTGTTTATTTTTGCTCTAGATTTGCCAGCAAAAGTTTCATTAAAATTGATGATCCCGCCAGTGTGACCACGCCTCGTAAAACGCTTCGTTGTTTGCAAAAATATTTCTTTCCTTGCGATTCATACGTCTTTCAAGAAACAACAGGTTTCATTAGTTGCTTGGGCAGAAAAGTGAGAGTAGGACAAATGGAACGGTCCCAAAGTAAACAGATCGAAAGCGTTACTATAGTACATACAATGTGAAATGTCTGTATGCCTTTACCGTGTGGTGTCGCGCTGTGCTAATGAAATTCTGTTGGTTGTAGTGTTTTGTGGTTTGTCGTCGGGAGTTTGATCGGAACTTTCGAGAGTATTTATCGAGTTGAGAGTGTCGGACATGGACATAAAGACGCTGTCGAAGACGGAACTGGGGTCGGAGTCCTCTGTCTGCTGGAGGGTCCTCCGTACTCCGTTCACTGGTTCCCCAATCTGCTCGTCTTCACTGAAATCCGCAATCCATCGAGTGTCGTCAGATTCGAGTGCGGTTTCTAAGAATTGATCTACCATCGCATACTGAAAGCGAAGCAGCGCAACTGGCATTCATTTGCCGAAGCTAACGCAGCGTGGAACAGTGCGCCATTTGCAGAGACTGTTGCGTTTCGTGTCGTTCAAATGCAATAAAAACGGTAAACTGGTTCCTTTTGTCGGTCTCCGGACAAATGACTAGCATTAACTACAGTAGAAACGCGAGTTGTACCTACTTTTGAAACTGGGTTTTACGTTTCAAATTAACTTGAACCTTTCAATATTCGTCGAAGCTATCATCACGATTCATAAAGAAGTCTCCACGAATTTTGTTACGTTAACACATTACCTACCGGTGATCATTCCATAAATGTTGAAAGTCTATGGTCCATGGCTGAGGATTTTTTAAAAGAATCCTTAAATAGCAATAACAACTTTAACGTGATAAACCAATAACAAAATCCAATAATTTCCGCCGGGATTATTGTGCAAAAGAAGATTTTTAAGCTTCCTGTAAATCCTATTAATAGGCTTCCGGTAAGTAAAGTGTTAACTAAGGCACGTGTCTCAATTTATCGAATTAAATCTCGTTAACGTTGTCAGCTACTTTACCGTTCGAAATTTGGAAACCTTTTACAACATTTTTTTATGTAAATCGAAAATATAAGGTAAAAATGCTTCCAGAAACTGTTCTGACCATTAGTTATGTGATTGCATTGCTATTATTATTTATTATCATTAGGATTTTATTAAGTATCGATATCCGATATATGTTGGACCGTAATCGAAACTGATATCAACCAAAATTTCGACCTCCATAGCTGTTTCAAGGACCGAAGCCGATATCATAACTGTTTTCAAGCCCTGGTTTGCAGGACTATTGGCTACGGGCTGAAATAACGCACGTTTGTCCTAATACGTTTTAATCTGTAACCTCGGAATTAAATTCCAAAGCAAGGGATTCTTTTCTGTTCTCGACAACGTGATACAATAATTTAATTGTGACTTATATCAGTTAGCCACGACGAGTGCCCAGCTAACACCGCGTAACAAAGTGCGTATGGCTTTAAGCTGCAGAGCGCCATAGTCAAAACGTTAATCAACCGTTCCAATCGTCAGCGATAGCCGAGCGATCAGCGCGAAAAGAGGCAGATTGTGCCCTGAACAGTCGATCACACGGCGGGTTTCATGCTGCAACCGTACCGATAACACAATAGCCGACCGAACGAAGCGTAAGAACTCATTGGTCAGACAGCAGCGGAAGAATGGCACTCCGGTACCATCATCGTTACCCCCCAACAATGCGTAACTCGTAACAGAAGACGTCCGCGACGGCGGGTGCCGACGTTTTAATGAGGCCATGTAGCCGAGGTCGGAGGCGAGCGGTCGAAACAGAAAGAGAAGACGACGAAGACGAGGCAGAGGAGAAAGAGAAAAGCAGAAGGAGGAGGAGGAGGAGTGAAGCGGTAGCAAGCGAAGGTAGAGGTGAACAAGAATCCGGCGAACCGCGGCTGGAGGCCATGCCCATAGGACGAGGGAGAGAGCAATGGTTATTAGTTTTATGCTGAGACGGGCTAACATTTACATTGTTTAACGTGATGGATTCATCTCGAGGCGGTCCAGAACCACGGCTACCGACGTCAAACATTGATGGTGGAGGTGCGGAGAGCACTGGTACCTTTCTCTCCGGTCTCTCTCCCGCTCGCTACCGCCGTCCACTCGATCCGTCTACCTCCGGCTTGCTCTTTCTCTCTCATCCTGTCCCTTTTTCCCTGTGTCAGTCTTTTGCTCGCCCAGCGTCCTCTTTCTCTGTCTGGCCGGAACAACCAGTAGCGCTTAACAGCTAGCGGTAGCGCTGGCAGAAGGAGAGTAAGGCAGAAAGATAGGCGCGTAGAGAGAGAAAGAGAGAGAGAGGGTACCAATGGGGTGATGCGGCGGGGGTGACCCAGGGGTGAACGAGGCGGTCGGACCCACCATCGCCTACCTACATCAGGAAAATTAAACCAAGCCAAGCGGTGCTTAACGCGCTGGAGCTACACGCGGCCGCGCCACCTCCTCCACCTCCACTCTCAGCATCCCTTTTCGGTCCGAGAGAAACCTTTTCTTCCTCCGCCTCTGCCCAGCGCACCCGGCTCGGCGGGTACACCGCGCCGGCATCGGTACTAACGGGTACCACTGCTAACCATCATTCGAGCACTCGCACTCGCACTCCCACTCGCCACTCTCCGCTCATTCACTCCGCGTACCCGCCGGTCCACGTCTACGCTTTTGTTTACCCAACATCTCCTATATTAAAGCTGCCACGGTTATGCGCTCATCTATACTAGCCGTATGTATAATGTATATGCTGTACGTATGTACAGGTGTGTATGTGTGTGCATGTGTACGTCTATACATATATGCTTATATACATGCATATACATGTATATATACATATACTTTATCTTTCTAGAAAATATTACCGGCCTCCGCTCTTATCCGATGCACTGACGCGATATCCTTTTCTCAACGAAGATGACGCCGGGTGAGCACAAATACGCCAACCCCGTTGGGCACGATCGCTTTTTTCTCTCTCCCTCTCTTTCTCTTTCAACCCTGTTTCTTTTTCTCGTTTGTTCGTTTCGTTTTGTTCCTTCGAAGTACGTACAACCGTTGCACATAATACTCGGCCGCGGTGCACCCGATGCGTCATCGTCGTCGTCGTCGGTGTCGTCGTCGTCGTCGTCGTCGTCGTCGTCGTCATCGTCGTCGTCGTCGGCCTCGTCGAAGAGTATCGCGATTGGTCGTTGGCGAACGCTGTCGTTCTTTTGTGTGATTAGTAGGCACAGTTTTTATTTTCTGGTCTCTGTTGTTCCCCTGTCCTTTTTCCTGAGGCAGTGAAACATGGCCGATCATCGACGCTCCGGTTCATTTCTAAGTGGTGTCTATTGGTGTGGGGCTCACCGCGACCGATTGAGACGCTAGGTTTTATCGTGGTTCTACTATGCTTGGCAAAAATTATGCCACCAAACAGATCAAGTGAGTATCGCTGTGTCGCCAATTGTGCCACGATACAATCAATTTTTTTAGGTCACAAAATTACTAATAAAACAAGTTTACAGTATCTTCGAACAGAGATGAAAAATAAAAGAGATTCAGCCACTTTTTTATACCGGGTATTTCACCTAACTCGACCACCTTAAATACCTTTGTTGTTTTTAAAGATACGTCAAATGTCTGAAGGAGAAATTTATCAAGTTGAATGGTTAAATGGGGCTCATACGATAACAAAAAGTTTTTGTTTTTATGTAATTTTTTTTAGAGATATGAAGGCCACCTTCTTTTTTTTTTTTAATGGAATGCCCTATTTTTTATACCATAGATCGATAGAGTATCAAATTCTGAGTATAAAAGTGCTGACCTTCGTATGTCTATTATCTTTGCTGGTCTGACCTCGGGCTTTTGAAGGGTTGAAACAACGAAACTGTCAATTTTTTGACATTTTGCCCGACATACATTTGTTCAGCGACCCAAAAGGTACAACATATTTCAAATTCAGTTATTTTCGCCGAGGACCCATTTCACGTGGTTTAGTGCGGGGTCCTTTATTCCGTATTTTCACCTTGTTTTCTCACGCAGAATCTCACCGCCTCTGCGGTGGTACCACCACCACAGGGACACAGACAGTATATCAAGACATTATCGTATACATAATACCGATACTGCGGAAATAAAGAACATGTTCGAGGTACACCAACTGCACGAAGAGAGTCGCACCGCTTCGCAGACAACATGTAGCAGGGGTGAGCCGGTTAGCACGCAAGATCACACATAAAAAAAGGAGTTTACGACCTGGGGAAAAGGAGCACAGCAAGCGAAAACGCGCGCGCGTAGGCAGAACGAAAGTTGGGGGAGAAAATGGATACTCACAAAGACATGACGGAAGTACCGGAAACGCGTCGATCGTCGTCTCGAGGCTTATGATAGAACTGCCATTGAGTGGGCGACGTCCCTTCCGCCGGTGAGAGATCATCCCCTGGCCGGACGTTCTCGTAAGGGCTGCCCAACGAGTCGCCACCCTGGACCGGAATAGGTGGCAAGTTTTCACTGTCGGCATCGCTCTCCACGCCAGAGGAAGACCTATGCCCTGTCGGCAGCCCGTTATTCGCAACTGTTAATCATTTAGGAATCATACGGAGCGTCACCGATCTGATAGTACCAGCAGCGAGATGAATTTATTCCTCGTCTACCGGGACTCCGCTCTTAACACTAGCGTAGTAGGGATGTGGGGACAGTTCTAAAGGGACAGCGAGACGCCATGACCGCATCGCTCTGTATCAGTCACACTCAATAGGTTCATTTGTTTAAATGAAACGCTGTATATTGTTTTAAATCGTACGAAAGAGTGTGTCAAGAAAAATTCAAGTGATCTTCAAGGTCATACAAGGCCAAATATGGAGGAAACATCTTGAATATTTCTTACGCAATATTTCGTAAAGGTATCGTTTATGATACACCTTTCAGAGAAGTAAACGATACGAAAAGCAAGATAACGTGAGCATGTGCATTGACCACCTTGAAGATCATTGTGTCGTATACGAATGAATTTGTCTGGACACACGCTGGGATATGATATAAAAAGATTTGTTATTTTCAATAACAACAGCGCAGGATACCAGAAACTGCAAATATTACCATCAACGACACGAGCTACTACTGACTTCAAACATAATAGTCAAAAAGCCACGGAAATGCATAGCTTACAGCGATCTTGTGAGTCACATTACATTATTTACGTCACAGTACAAACTATCCAGATCTACATATCTGGATTACTCTCACGGAGTAATGTATTGCATCAAGTAGAATTGGCATCGATTCTATTGCGTTCTGTCTTGATGAACCCTCCGGTATTAATTACATTTAGCAAGTCGCATGTGTCGTTATCTTAACACTAAACCTACCAAACCTTAAAAGTATCTGGAACATACTCCCTTATAAAAATGACAAGATTAATTTTATTTAGACTTCGTGCAGCTCCTATTGTAATACGTGCTCCACTAAAGATATCTATACAATCATTTGGTGGTAGGTTTAGCGTTAACACCTATGTTCTTACAATATTGAAAGGTAAGATCCCAGCAATAAATTTTTCTGACAGACTACCATGAGATCGTAATAATTACGTAGATACAATTCACAGAAAACCGGTTGCAAGGAAAGTATACAGCGTGCAAACGCACTTTTTATCACTGCAGTGATGTCCTGTGTGACGTGCGGTGGAAATTGGCCCAAAAGATCCAGGACCGTGTTCTGCCTTGAGTCCCGGATGCCCAAATCAACCCCCCTGTCGAGTAGAGCCCGCACCACTTCCATCTTTCCGCAGAGCGCCGCCTCGTGCATTGCGGTTCCCGCAGACGTCCGTGTGTTTACGTCGACGCCTGCAGCGAGCAGCACTTCTACGACGGCTCTGAAACGAGAAAGAAGAACGATTTTCACGTGGCATTATTTCTGCTATTTTATTTTCATTTCATCTGTATTTGTTCGACACCGTCTAATTAAGCCTGCATTGATTATTCGAGAAATACCGGATGCTTTCGAAATCGCGACATAATTAATTATGTATGACAAACAGAGAGCGGATTTTATGCATTTATGACAAAAATGAGTAGGTGTAATTTAAAACAGTAAACACATAGAAGAATTTTAAAATACTATTCTTATTCTTTTCAACTTATTAAACATATTAAGAAAGAACACAAAGTCCTGTTTCATTCCAGTTTGTTGCAATGCAGGTACAAAATTTTTATATTGCATAAAGATCCGCTCTCTAATGATAAATTTCATGAAAAAAAAAAAACAAATCAAAAATGAAGAAAAAAATTTTTTCACTTGAGGCTCCGTTTTCGAGAAAATCGGTTTCGAATATTCAGCGAGTACGTGTACTTTTAACTGTGGTTTAGATGGATTTACTTATAAGTAGTATGTACTAGTAGTACTAGTGCACTGAGCGTCGTGTCAACACGAATGTACAGGAGTGGAAACATAAACAAAAGTCTGTATCGGGATCCATTCATAGACACGTACTCGCTAGATATTCAAAACGAAGCCTCGAATGAAAAAATTCTTTTCTTCGCTTTCGATTTGTTTTTTCATGTAGAATCACCTCGCCCACGGTTGTGCTACCGATGCTGGGACACCCTGCGTATTGCGTAATACGACTTCAACTGAGTGTACATTGCCGCAATTGAAAAGCACGCTATCGATTGCGTCTGGCGATTTCTGGGGCAAAGCCAGAATCGGTTTTAAATAAAGATCGTTACGGAATAAGTTTTGAAACGGGGGAGAGGGGGGGGAGGGAAACACGCGGACCGCAAAGAGCAATCAAACATTCTCGATCTACAATACGGCAACTCGTCAAGAAAATTCATCTGCGACCCAGAATAGGCATCGAGGAATATCTGTCCGCTAACTTGGAGCCGGCCAGGCCGCTCGTCAGTGTAACAGAATCGGAGTCGGCTGAAAGTGGCCAGGTTGCCGTTTGCATTTCCCATTTCGGCTGATAGGGTGCGCGAAGCCCCAGGTTTCGTTTTGTATCTGTCTGGTAGCCGTGCACCGACTGCAGTGACCGCAGCCATCCGTCGCATATAGGATTCGTGGCTGAGAATCGGATTCACGTGCACCTATGTTGTTATTACCGTGCCATAGGGGTATTTGTATACTGGCTTACCAAGAGCACCGATATTGAATCCGATAATAGACATTACTCCAGTCCCGTTCGCAATCCCTTCCCGTCCCGGCCCTCTGCCCGAGCCGCCGGGTCTCTTTCTCTCCTTTGGCGCGCGGCGCGGCGTCCCCGCATTCGGCCGATCCGCCAAATATCGTGGCGAACGCGTGAAATGCGTGCGTGAACGCAATCATCGTAGTGTGTGCGTCGGTACACAACCGTGTCCCACCGCGTTCCGTGTGTACACTTCGGACCGTGCACTCGGCTCTCACGTACACAGACGAACGCGGCCCGACCCGGCCCGGCCCAGCTCGGCCCGACCCGGTCCGATCCAACTACACCGAAAATGAGAGCGTACGCGATCAAGTTCTGCGCACCGGCCACCGTAGTAGTCTCGCGCCTATCCAAACATTCAAAATGCTCGCACCTACACGCACGCACAAGCGCGCGATTCACCAGCGCATGCACCACAGCCCGCCGCTCTGTTTGACCGTGGAGATTGCCGGACCCTTTCGAACCTAATCAACGAGATGAGAGCTGATCGAATTGCGCGACACTTATTGCATTACGCGACGCGGGCGTCAATTTTTTTTATCATGGGACCACGGGCTTTCGAGCTTTTCGTGTTTTCTTTCTTTCTTGTTGCAGAATGCTGTTTGGTGCCGACGGGGAATCAGGAAATTGATGTTTTCGTGCTGAGTTTGTGCCGATGCCGGGATATTGATTCCATTTCTTCGGCTATATATACGGTGTTAGCGCTGTTTTCGCGCCGATGTTGCGTCGCTGACAAGAACATTCGGTACTGTGATCGTAGTTGCTTTCAGTTTTGTTTCGTCACTGATTTGCAATGGATAGACACCGTGTTTTCTTGTGCCGCTATTTCAGTTGATTGGAGCGTCCGGTTAATTATTAGGATGAACTATGATGTAAACTTCCCAACATCCGGTAACAACAGTAAGTAAAACCTCTCGGCCACCTACGGCCACTCCTGGCCGCGATTTTACCGTGGACGAGATATCTCGCTCCCACGATGTCGAAGAACCAATGTAGTAGTAGTTTTTATTAATTTCAACCTCGCGGCCAAGAAATTGGACTTGAATTATTGGATTGGATTGGACTATTCATCCATCCATCCGTTCCTCCACCCATCCACCCATATCCCATGCCACATCACATGGCTTATTGTCTATAGCAGCGTTTTCTAAATAAGGCGAATCGACTTTATCAAAAACACGTGCGTATGAGTGGTACAGTGCATTTAAAAGCGGTCGATATGTGGTGGAAGATTTGCCACGCTCTGGTCGGCCATCAACGTCTTCAACTGAACTTCATTGTGAACGAATTTCTGGCCAAAAACTCAACAAATCTTATCGAGCAGCCACCGTATTCCCCTGATATGGCTCCGGCCGACTTTTTTCTTTTTCCAAAACTCAAATTACCACTTCGAGGCACCCGTTTTCAGTCGATAGATGACATAAAAGAGAATTCGCGGCGAGTACTGAAGTTGATTCCAAGAAATACATTTAAAAAATGTTTTAATGATTGGGTTAATCGTTGGCATAAGTGTATTATTTCGAAAGGGGTCTACTTTGAAGGCGATACAATAAATTTGGATGAATAATACATATTTTGTGTTTCATTGACCAATTCCCGGTAATTTTTTGACAGAATGTATATTTGCACTGGAGTAATGCGAATAGCGGGTCGCAGTTCTCATCATTATTTGGTCCTATTGGAGGTGGAGAAGATCTGAATCTTGAGCCCTGGACTGTTAGGTCTTTTTTAGTGGGTATGGGCTCGGCACATTCGAGAGTATCGTGTCGAGCCCCACACTTTCCCCCCGATGGTCATCTTTAGGAGAGATGTTAGTGCGTAAATGCATTTTTTCCCAAACAGTCCTTAAACTTAAAAAAAAGGGGGAGGGTAAGTGGGCACAAGTCTTATTGGTCTGACAACTCTGCGCTTAGCAGATCCTACCTTAAGGCAGAGCCGGTTTGATAATTGTGTGGCAGCGTCAAGAGCTCTTATTGAAATTCTGTGAACAGTAGCCCTAAGTAAGGCGTAGGACTGTATAGAAACCATAACAATAGGAATACAGGAAGACAGAAAATTTTCGCTGCACTTTCCATTCATTTTCTTTTATGCCTTATAAAGGGTTTTTCAATAGGGACATAACAATTTTGTTTTATAATATGGAACATAACCTAAAACTTTTTTATGATTTGTCAATATCAAAACGTCAGTCAAGGCTTACATTTTTATCACGGTGAAGTTCACGAACGAGCAACGTTTGGAAAAAAAATTCTGAGTCGGTAGTCGCAACTGTAAGAGCGCTTATTCCAATTTTTGGTCGCAATCTCGAGGAATTGTCCAGTCGAATGGCCACCTCGCTCATGCGATTTGACGCCGCTGGATTTTTTCTTGTGGGGCTACCTTAAGTCGAAGGTTTATGCCCGCAATCCAACGACGTTAGAGAAGCTCAGGAACAATATCGAACGCGAAATTGCCAACATTCCGGCTGATATGTGTGAAAGAGTAATTGAAAATTGGATCCAAAGAATCGATCGCTGCCGTCGTGCTCGTGGTGGTCATATGAACGACATCGAATTCCATACATAAATGTAACATGTGTACTACACCTGTAATAAATTTCAGCCCGATATCACAATTATTCTGTGTTTTATTTAAATACAAAATTGTTATGTCCTTATTGAAAAACCCTTTAGTATTGTCGCGAGGTGTACGTACGGCAACTACAAGTCGATCCCCATAATCGACACCGTTGGACGACGGGCTGCCGTGGAACCGCTGAAATAAAGTTCGAACGACGCGTCGACATGACAGTAGTTCGGCAAAGACCTGGACTCCCTTATTATTGACGCATCTGTGAATAGTTCTCCGCGAGTCACGCGAGGCGACAAATGGCGAGCGTGCATCGCCGAGCGGCAAACACCGAGCGGCAAACACCGAGCGTACACACTCGGAGACCACGCACGATCCGTATCCGCGTGTAAACGCGCGGCGAGCTGGATGTTTCCACGCGTGCTCACTGCAGCCTCCGCGTTTATCAACGACGACGGGGAACAGAGGGGCAGAGGGGGGGCAGGAGAGGAGGGATCGGCTGTTTAACCAAAATTCGCTGGATAAAACGTGGGCGCGTTGCCTCGATCGACGAGGAGGCCGGGGGATGCGGGATGGAGATCGAGCGGATCGAGCGAGGACCGCGTCACCAGCGACAGAAAATGCATCCATCGGACTGTATATCGCGACGCGATCGCATTATAAGCGGCGAGCGCCAGTTAAAGCGATTACCGGCTGCGAAGCTGCATAGAAAAACCGACGTTATACCCGATTACAATGTGACTGCCGTTTCGCGGGGATGCACGATCGCCGAACGATTTTCTATCCGGCCGTTTCGAGAGCCCTCGTTACCCAACCCCATATACCCCGAGCAACCCCCCCTGTCCACCGTATCCTCGCGCGACTCGTCCGACAACGTCGATTATTTTAAAGGCTTACCATCCGGATTATGGACGTGACGCCGCGATGTTGAATGAGAACGAATTGGCCGAGCAAAGCGTTAAATACAATTCCGATTCGCAGCTCCGCGAGGACAGTGGCAACTAATACCGGAGGGATGAAAATTTGGGGCATTTTAGGGGAACGGAGCTCTACCCGCTGTTCGCTTCGATGTACGGTTCTATGAAGGGAATGAGACAACTGACCGTTCTGTTGCGACACGTGCTTGTCGCACGGAAATACGTAACTGCACGATGAATTTCGGTTTCTTTCGTTGATTAACTCTTGGACACAGAGTCGCCAATTTAACCCTTCTACGGCGTTACTCTCCCACGCTTCCGTCACGCCCCGATCATGTGGCACGTTTCGTCTCTACCCGTTCTATACTATTCTTTCAGTATTAATCATGAAACATGGTGCGTGTTTATTCATTCGTACCACGTTCGAACGTTTAGCAATTTATGAAACAAAGATTCTTATGCTGGTGTTGCGAGCCGAGGGTTAGGCAGCTTGAGTTGAGAGATTTGGGTCGAGGTAGGAAAGGTACACGTAGGACTAGCCGATGTCTCTTTCACCATCGGGTCGCCACTATAAAGGTACACGTAGGACAAGCCAATGTCTACTTCACCATCGGGTCGCCACTGTTGGGGTGCACGAGGACTAGACGATGTCTATTTCACCAGCGGGTCGCCACTGTATAGGATAGGGTCGTGGTTCCGCTGCCTCGTAACTTATTGAATTGAATGGATACACCTCGAGCGGCAAAGGTGTATCGTCATAGGATACTAGCTACTGGAAAATCGAAAAGGAATATGCGTAATCGAAATGAACTCCGAATGGATTAATACAAATAATATATGTATTCTTGATACTACTTGTGAGATACAAATGGTTAGTGTAATAAGTCGCAGTTTCGCGGACCAGCGCTCTCATTTTTAACGCACCGAGAAATGCGGGGGCGATCTACTACAGAGTGCTCGATAAGGACTTTAACACCCGATCTTGCTCGAAGTGACTCTCGTCGTGGAACGATACGTACTGCGCGTGTTCACGTGAATCACCCGATTAATAGGAGGGATCTATGTCCCTGTATCTGTGGTTGCCAGGAAAAACGACGCACGTCACATTTTTGAAAAATTTGAGTTTATGCATTAATTGAGTTTTAGAGTATAGGATTTACGTATTTACCGGGAAAAAAGTTATGGAAACACATTCGAAAGGCTCAGACAACAATGCAGTTTAACCAACGTCCTATGTCAAAGCATTAGTGATTCAAACTTCAAACGGCAATATCTCGAAAGTGAAAGTATGTATGTGACACGGGGCGTTCTTCCTGACAACCACGGATATAGTATCTAAAATCGGGCCTAAACGATGGTGGGGGGCCACGTGCTACTTCCGATTAAATCTGAGTTCCTAGAAATTATTGTATATGTTTATCTCGCTGCATCGCCTACAGGCGCCCTAATCTTTATCGATTCCGAGTAAGCCCTTGTTCCTGAATAGGCCCTTGTTTCGACACATATCCCCGGAAGGGTCAAGTGTCACCTACGGAAACGTCTGCATACGTAACACTAGCAATGCAGGGATTGTTTTCAATTATGGCATAGTAATTAGTAGTGGTTCCATAGGTGGACAGTGCAGTGCAAAAGGTTAATAATTGGATATGGCTTAATTCTGCTTTCTTTACGACTTGTGTCCACACTCTACCTCCCCCTTCTACGATGCTATTCCCCCACGCTTCCGCCACGACCCGGTCACGTGACGCGTTTCGTCTCTGTCGTGCACATGTCACAACGTCGTGTGACTAATCCAGTGCTGCCATAGAGAGGGTAACTTTCTCCCCACAATTCGCGTAAATTCCCATCATCTGGCGACCCTCTGGTTTTGATCACTTCATTTGAGACCCTTGCTTATTTTTCTTTTTCTTTATAATAATAGCAACTGCAGCTAGAGAGAGGTACTGTCTGTATGACCTTGATCTTCGGTTGCTCGGAGCAACGAGATGACTCATTTCAAGGTCATGTTATTAGAATACATATCTGAATGTATTCTTCGATCAGTTACACGGTGCAATAAAAATATTCTTGTCAGATATTTAGTCCATCGACACCATGCACATTACGTAACAAATATTTCTTGCATCACAATAACCTGAAGAGATACTTAGGTGGTCTTACTTAAAGGAACCACCCTGTATGCTAAACGTAGCGTGAGAGCGTTCAACTGTTTTTCTATTTATTTATGATTAGACTGCGGATCTTTATGCAATTATGTCTCTTGAAAATTTTGGAAAAATGCTAGGATTTAAAATACGACAGAATTTAGTAATTTAAATGGGTGCACATTTTCACCACGCGGATGGGGGCTGATAGATTCCTTATAATAAAGACTCGTTGCTGAGTTTCTATTATCCGAACTGCTCGTGACGTACCGCTTAAAAATGATCGCAACGCCATTGCTATTCATGCTTGAGAAACAGAGAACCCCTACTCTGTTTTCTTTGTGTTCAAATAAGTAATAAATAAGAACGAAGAAACGATAGCGAGAGCGAGATTAGTGAACTTCTATTATCCGAATCCTCTTGCCCTCCAAGCGATTTGGAGAAATAAAGTCTCACTGTTTATCAATATACACATTTGTACTAATTGGAGCGAGCTATGATTGTACGAAGAGAACCGCGGTTTACTCGCAACGCGATAAAGCAATATAATCGCGCGTGGCCAATATTCAATCTGTTGAATCATTTCCACGATCATTGTGACAAATACAACGAAACCATGTTTGACGTTCGCTGTCATTGTAATTGTTGCCCCACGGTTGGGCTGTTCGGTAAATAACTGTTTAAAGAATCATAATAACAAAATGCACAAAAAATGTGTACATAAAAGCGAGAGCGAAAATCTGGCCGAAAGAATTGTTTTATAACAGGCAACGAAATTCATTCCCGTTATTTAATTGCACACCACCGGCGCCACCGATTATCCAGTTAATCTTGCATCATCCAATTGAACGGTTCAATTAATCAAATAACAAAGATTCGTGCTTACAATATCGTTTATTTAACTGGACATTTTTACCGTGCCATGTAACCATCGCCGATTATTTGTGTAAATACTAGTAAATCGAACGGGCGGAACGAGCTCGCTGCGATATTTGTCGAAATTCTTTTCATCCACCACGAAATATCTCTTTTGTTATCATAGGGAAGCTTGTTTTATCGCTGGCATCGATCTACCAATCGTTCATGCGACGCCGAATTGTGTTTCATTCTCTCGAAATAAATTTCAAAACGCTCGCTTTGCTAAAAACAATTCACCTGTCACGCGAACGTGAAATCGAAAACGAGGTAGGAAACGAGTCTAAACAAATTCGTCTCTTTCATTAAATTCAGAAATCAAATCCAACGTTTGCAATGAACCCTTGTAAAACTGTTCGCGTTAATATGCGAACTAACAAATTATATAAGTTGACAGACCGTTGCGAGGTAAATCGAAGGACAGCTCTCTGTTATAAACCATTATCTTTTAACCCTTTACAGCTCCGTGTAACTTTAAAGTTTCATACTGATACATTTCTGTGTGTATTATAGTTCCATTAAAAATGGATTGTTCTTCGGTATATTGAATCTTCAGTAGGTTTTCCAAGACAAAAAAGGAATTTTTTCGGTGACAAATCGTATCTGAAAAAGTTTGATCTTTGAACGCTTATTGTAACGAGAGTTTTTAAGAACTTTAATTAATATTATCGTTTTCGAATGTAATGGACATTTAAGAAACATTGTGCACTCGTTAAAAATCGATATACGGACTTTGATTTTTTAGCTGATGAACAGCTAGCGCGTCGTTGTCATGAGACAAAAATAAAAAAATAAACTTCCGTGTTATTATACAATGTTGTCACTGGAGGGTTCTTAAGATTACACAAAAATTAGCTGCCCCCAGCTGCCCGACAATAAAAAACAATCTTTTCCAGATTCTGAGCGATCTATTACTAAATAAATCTATCTTCGAGATATGGTTTCCAAGCAACCACGAAGGAAGAAAAACTAAGGTTTTTACTTTCATTCGAACTGTTTTTGAGCCTGTTGATGACGTTGAAGGCATACATTTCTAAGAAAATAATACTGTCCCGATACTGAATGATACTGTTACGATGTTTGTCCCAAAATCACATTGTCTCAACGCACTGTGCGACGTGCTGAAACGAAGTTACGATAACTTTCTGGAGATTCCGACTTTTTGATATCACTGATACCTATTTTCAAATTATAGAAAATAAACAGTAACGCATGGAAGTGTATCACACCTAACAATCTGATAGTGGGGCACTCAGAGGGGAAGCCAGAGGCCAAGTCCCCCTCCAAGAAAAAAATTTTTAACTTCCAAAATCAAAAATCGTATCAAGTTAGAATTAAGAATCGTATCAAGAGGACATTTTCAGTTACATAAATTTGTCTGTATTCATGAAAAAAATTCGAACTACATACTTCTCCAACATCGCTGGCTGATCTCTTCGAAAATTAAGATTAATCGTACACGTCGGAATAGGTAGAATGAAATTCGCTGATCTGAAATGCGCAGCAAAAGTGAACAAGGATCCTGTTATGTGCAGAGGTTAAGAACCCGCTTTCATCTCCCGGTAGGAGGAAGCGATTTCGAAATCAGTGAAAAATAACGGTCGGCAAGCTGGAAGCCAACGATGATCCTTGACGTGGTTGAAAACAAATCCGTTAAAGGAGCCCGATATATCCGCAGCGCGGCGCGTTTATCAAGCGACGGAACACTTTCAGGCATGAAAGGGTATTAAACATTCCGGGATGGTCCGAGCAATCGCGATTCGGCTAGCTCGTGAGAGCCGGGCTGATCTAGGTCGGTACGTTTCAGAGGTAATGATTAATACGATCCTCGTAATCGAGTGGCGGTCAGCAATCCGCACGGATGGACAGAGCTGTTGACGGTACAATGCGATCGAATGCATTCGCTGAGGCTCAGCGAGGAATGAGAGGGCGATCGGCAGGATGGTAATATAGGACGTGTAACCAGGAGAGGGTTGCGACGGATCATGCCAGCCGGAGGACGTACATATCGTATTCGACGGAATTACGCAACGCGGTGCTCTCTGATTGGCTCTAATGGGCAACGCTGCAAATGGCTCGACGTCGTTATGGTTAGCTGAAACGAGTCCATTGTTGTTCCTGTGATACAATGCTAAGGCCGCGTTACTCGCTACTTAACACTATCGGTTCCCGGAAAAAGGTGACCAACGATTCTCAGACACAGAGGCTAAGGGTGTGGTCGCTTTAGTTCGGCGAAGTTGCCGGTCACCAAGCTTCTAATCATTTGTACGACCTTATATCAATCATACGACCTTAATCCGTTCCTGGTGTTTGGACTTATACCGATTAGGACGTAAACCAAACCAACCTTTCCCATAAGAAGTAATGTGAATAAAATTTCAAGTCTCTAGCTCATCGAGAAGTTAGTTTAAAATCAATTGCAAAATTTATACCGAACAAACAAACAAACAAACAGACAAGAAATCGAGCTAATAAAAACGTGGTAAAAACGATTAATCCGTTCTCATGTTAGAAAAACTCCTATTGATATTATACCTACTTTAATGGAGTTGTAAAATAATTTGAACACTGTTTAAATACATAAAAAAAAAATGAAATTTTATTATAGATTTTTAAATTTAAACTCTGCTTAATGCTAAAATACAAAAAGAAACAAATGATGTTCTATTCTGTGGAAGGGGAGTCCCCATAAAACCTGACGTTCTAGTGTTTTTTTCTTCCGTCTTCTGTCGCTTTTCTCCGGGCTCAGCTGGTTTGTCTTTTATTAAAAATCTGTCCAAAGAACTTTGTTTCTGTCTTTTCCACTCAGGATGTATCTAAAGTGTGACATTGTCTGGTATTTGTTTGCCGGGGTGGTATTTTTCTGAAAATTTTTCACGTCCATCCATTTTGCAAGGATTTCTTTGATTAATGAAGAAGGAGCTTCCTCTATCTCTTCCTCCTCTGAGTCTGAAGAGACTGTATCCATTCTAGTCTAATGCTCATCCTTCTCCAGTTCCTGTAACTCCTCAGTGGTCAGTTCTTTATTGTGTCTCTCCACTAATTCTTCCACATTTTTGCAACAAAATTTGTGTCGTATACCGAGAAAAATTTGTCACGTTCAAACAGAACTCCAAAGCAGACGTATACCGATATACCACTGTACAAGACGGAACACAGCTGAACGCACTCACGCTACGTTTAGTAAAAAAAAAATTTGCTGATGTACAGACAGTAACTTTAGCTGCAGTTGCTATTATTATAAAGAAAAAGAAAACCTCTATTTCTCGAGCATGAATAGAAGTGGCGTTGCGATCGTTTTTAAGCAGTACGTCACTAGTTCGCATAATAGAAACTCGGCACCGAGTTCGGCAAACTCCTCATTTTGACAATAACAGTTACGAATACATAGAGTCGCACTAAAAGTAAGTAAAATTGGAGGATCGTGATACGATTGATTTCCTTCTGTCTGTGTTGAGGGATATTATTTATTTTCGTAAAACAAAAATGGGTGAAATATTATCTTAGGTTCTTTGATGCAATTATCTCTGAAGAATATGCTAGCGGAAACGCCAGATAAGGGAAATTTACTCGAATTGAGGGGAAAAAGTTACCCTCTCTCTGCCAACATCGGGTTAGTTACGTGACATTGCGACATATACACAGTGGCCATCAGATCCGGGAAATCGAGAGGAATACATTTTACCCCCCCCCCCTTCGATGACCATACTAATACGTGACCTGTCTGCGGTCTTAGTGTGAGATGTTGGAGGATGGTCATGGTGCTGGAATGGGATAGTGGAAGGGGAAAAGGAGAAGAGGAAAAATCTACGTGATCGGGCCGAGGCGGAACCGAGGGGGAATAGCGTCGTAGAAGGGGAAGGTAGAGTGGGGACACAAGTCTTAATCTGACGACTATGGTCAAAACACTGATTACTGAAGAAAGCAGAATGAAGCCATATCTAGTTATTAACCCTTTGCACTCGACTGATCCGTCACAGGAAACCACTACTAATTATAATGCTATAATTGAAAACAATTCCTACATTGCTAACATAAGACTCTTTGTGTTTCGGCATCCATGTCTATTTCACGTTACATGTTACCAAGTTTATGTTTATGTTGGCGCCAAATAAGACGTAGGGTGCATGAAATAAAGAATTGTTTTATTTCAAAAGTACCAGTGTGCATTCATTAACACCCATATTCAATATACACATTTGGTTATCGCTGTAAAAGTCATCACTTAATTGCGAAAAGAAATGTAACATGAAGTAGGAATTTCAGAATGAAATTGTAAAAGCAGTCATTTTCACTGGCGTGGTAGATCTAGCGTTAATACTGAAAGAATATTATAGAAGGGGTAGGATAAAAGCCGCTAAAGCTTTCTTTCGGTCGCGTACCTCAAACAAATTAATCGTGCGATTCGTGTACGCGCTCGGAAGCCGAGTGTACACGAGTTCGGCAGGGTTCCGCGAATCATGAATAATCTAACAGCGATCCTGATCTGCAATGCAATATAAAATAGATTTCATGGACACCGGCTGCAAACGCGCGGGCCGCCACCCCCGCGTGTTGATCGAACGCCATGCACGATCATCGGTTCAGCTTGATTAAATAAAGAGAGAACGCGGAGCTGTTGAGCGGTATCGACTAGTTATTGAACACCGTATAATCGAAATCATGGGTTAAGATAGACTAGACGGAATAATCAATGGAATCACAAACAAACTCTGCGACTATATAAACCAGATGAAACAGAACCTTAAGCTACGTACACGCTGAAGCAACAACGAGCAACTTTTAGTTGATGTTTCATGTACCTTGTAGAAGTCGCTGCTTTTAACGAATAAAAGATGAAGAAAAAGCAACAATAGTGGACACAGCATTACATGTAAATTGGATATGTAACTAAAACAATTCGTTCTACAGGGTGTACGAAAAATGTTGCACTTCTTTGTAAGAGTTCCCGCGATTGTTGTGAGAACTTCGGGGGTATCGAGTCTCAGGAAACGAAATGGTACTACGTTTTTTTACGTGTGCCGAACATAGATTTCTTGGATAACTTTTTCAAGTGTAAACGACGAACCTGGGTAAACAACGGTGCTAAGCGGGAAATTGTTGCATTGTACTAATGCTATTCCATACCTGAAAATGATACATCAAGTATCAAAAATCCCAATTTAAACACCTTAATACCTTAACTTCTTTGCAGCGCAATCGCGACCGCCCAAGGGGAACCCCCTAGTAGTGGAGATAAAAAAGTCACATCATCCGCATACTCGAAAGTCACATCAATCGCGGGAACACTGTAACTCGTTCGTTTGCGAAAATGTTCTGCGAAGTATTGTTCAGGAGTTATTAACGGAAAACAAGAACCAATCAGAAGCCGCCCTCTGGTCGATTCGAGTTTGTTAACTCTAATTTTTCAACTCTAAAATTTGTCTGCAAGGGTAGTTGCAAGGGAAATTCAATGACTCCAGTTATTTCCCATTTTCTTCTTTTGAATGATTCTAAAAATTTTAAAAAAGATCTGACACTGTTTAGCAAGCCAAAACACAGACCAATCAGAGCACGGTTACAGCAAACGGATTCCAGTTCTGATTGGTTTTTCGTTAATAACTCCTGAACAAAACCTCGCAGCACATTTTCGCAAAGGAAAAAATTACTTGAAATCACCTCAGGAATTGCCCCATTCAAGGAAGTGCAACATTTTTTGAACTCCAAGAATATACTCTTCGAATCAGTTGTTGTGTAAAAACAAGACGAAGTCGAAAGGGAATACGGAACGTGAGCAAGTCAATCGAAAAGTACTCTACACTGCTCCAGATCGGAGAGGAAGTAGTAGAATTATTTCGGTTCATAGTTCGTTGATCGTAGACTTACCTGTGGCCATTTCGCGAAGCCAAATGCAGCGGAGTATGAGGAAAAATCACTGACGAGGAAGAGTTCCGAAGAGGTACGATCAGCTCCGGATACGTGCTAACGAGTAATTGCACGGTTTCCAGTCTACAAAAGATAATTAACGTTACTGGGGGAGTGTAGAGCCAATTAGCAATCGTCATCGATCGAATTATATACGGATAGTATTAAGTAGTAACTAACAAGGCGAGAGCTTTATTGTTTTCGGCCGTTTGTCGCGCAAACAGAGACAAAAATCTGAACAAAGTTTCAATTTCAATTTTTAAAAAGGGGAGTGGGGAGCAAAAATGGCACGTGCAATTTACCTGCCATATTGTGCGGCGAGATCGAGTGCAGATTCTCCCCGGCTGTTGCGGATACTGGGGTCGCATCCGTATTGCAACAGCTGTGCCACCACTTCCGTGTGCCCATACTGTGCTGCACAGTGCAACGCTGTCTCGTTGTCCTTCGTCTGCGATCATACAAAGCCCGGTATTCCGAGTTAACAAATTACTTGCTCTCGACTCACAGCATTGGCAGCTGTCGAATTAAACTGAAAATACCATCGGGCCACGCAAACAATTCATTAATCCGATCGAATCATTGTTCAATCGGAAAACACAAGCAGTTCCATGATCTTAAACATTCGTTTGTATTATACTATCGCTGGACAAAATTATTCGATCTAACAAATCAAACGTCTGTCATAGTAATAAATAGACTGCGGATGTTTATGCATTTATGAAGAAATCGGTTGGGCGAAATATTAAATAGTAAAGGATTTAAACAATTCAAGAATGTTGTAATGTTGCTTTTGATGTAACAAAGTCGTTAAGGGATGAAATCAATTTTTATATTACTCCTGCTTCCCATAATCAATGCAAAACATTTTTATTTTGCATACAAATCCGCAGTCCAGTAATAACTATACTAATTTAGATGATAACGAAATAAAATCTATGCGAAAGTGCGTTGTGTATAGCTGCTTGAAAAGCTTCTGCAATGCAAGAATTTATACAATTTCCTTAAAACTCTTAAAAATTGCTAATGAATGAATGCTGTTTCAGAGACTGTTTAACAACGAATATAAAACAAATGAAAAACAATACTAACTGTATTTACAAATAAAAAAAACGATACTGAAGGTTTATTCTTCAGACCTTTAACTACGTCAGACAGCAAATGTTTTACGCAAAATTTTGAAATCGACTTTTGTCCGACTATTCGCACCAAAAACACCACTGTACAGCGCAGCGAATGGTTGAACGCTTATTAGTTAATACGGTGTCTATATTTTTTTAATTAAAGAAGAAAAGGAAAGGCATAAATTCACTGACCGTAAGATTCACTTTGGGTACCGAAGGTCCTTGGGTAAGAATTAACCGCACGATTTCAGCGTTGCCCGCCCAAGCTGCCAAATGAAGCGGCGAAGAGCCTTTAGCGTCGACGACGTTAGTGGAAGCCTCATATTGGAGCAATAACTTTACCACCTCCCTGAGGATAAAAGCGTTTCCTCGAATTACCGCCAGAATGTGGTTGACATCGATTAATAGGCGATCGAAGGGAATATTAATGAGAGCCGCGACGAGAAGAACTCGACGCGGTCATCGAGTTTTACGGGAAACTATCGTTTCATAAAGTAAGAATGATTAAGTGAATGGATTTGAATGAAGACAGGGACTTCGATCGGAACCGAATCGAGACGTACTTGTGACCATTCAACGCTGCGTGGTGAAGGGCGGAGTATCCACTGGCGTCTTGCACGTTAGCCCCCGGACCCCGCCGTAAGCTGCAAAAGAAAGTAAAATATCGTTATAATCACACAAACGGATTATTTTAGTAGCAACTGTTAATTGAGTTTTTCGGTAGACTGATTTCCGCCAACCTTTTTTACTAGACAGCGGATCTTTATGCAAAATAGAAATTTCCTAAGTAAATTGCAACAATCTGGAGTGCAATTATTGTTTGTCTTAATATGTTTAATAAGTTGAAAATAATTTAGCAGTTTTTTTAAATTCTTCTAATGTTTTCCCTGTTTTAAATTACACCTAATCATCTTTGTAATAAATGCATCAAATCCGCTGTCTGCTTATTACTTTTATTACGAAAAACCATTAGTTAAGGAGATATTTTATTTTTAGCGTTGATTAGGGGTGTGCGGGTACCCGAGCCTCGGGTCGAGTCGGACAATGTTCGGGTTGGGATCCCGAAAGTTTACAAAGTTCGGGTACTCGCGATTTCGGGTCCCGAAAGTTTGCAATATTCGGGTAAATACTCGAATTTATGTAAGTGTAATGCTGTTTTATGATTTTCCAGTTCAATCTTTTATTTTCACTGGCAGGTTCAGAATGATTTTTGTATTTTTAGTGTAATCGGTCATCAAACTTCGTATAAAAATATTTTAGAATACATTATCTGAAATAATAGTATTTTATTCTAATTCCGTGGGCACAGGAAGCATAATTGTTCTACTTTTTCCGATACGAGTTTTTTTTTTTATCGTGGCTGTGACAATATCTCCAGCGTCAGAAAATAATCGTTCGCTGGATACTTGAGTGGCAGAAATGCCAAGGTACATATTGTCTTGCTGGTTCTGCAAATATACAGGGTGAGGCACCTAAAACAGGCCACCTGAATAACTCGGCTGCTATTGCTATTAGGAAAAAATGCATCAGATGGAAATTGCTTGGTTTCGAGGTGGCATTAATCCGATGTTAGTAGCTTTTTTGTAGGTGGACGCGTAAAGGACATGTGAAGGTCAACTTCATTTTTTTTAAGTGTGGAATGAGGTATATTTTAATAGGTTCTACTTTTTTGTAGAGAATATGAAGCTTCATCGATTGGTGCAAGAAAAAACATACGATCCCATTTTAAAAAATGACCTGCATATCTCTTCTACGCGGCCACCTACAAAAAACTCACAACACAAAAGTATGCACCTCTCGAAACCATTCAACCTCACATAAACATTCTTCGCTACGAATAATAGTAATTACGAAAATCGAGGTGATAATATCTGGTGAATCACCCTGTAGACTACACAGCCGTAACCCGACATCATCGCATCATCTGACCAAGGAACAAGAAACGGCTTAAAAGGGTAACAGGACTCTCGAACATGCCAGCAGCGGACTATTTTACGAAACGTTCGAACCGACCCGATGGCAGGGTCGTCGGTAAAGATCATGTAGGCCAGCAGCGGTCGAGGCCCATTTCCGCAATTAGGAATTCATGTTTACCGCTGGTAACAAATAGCCGACAGCTATATTGGCTCGTGGAGGCAAAGAATCGCGAGCGACGCGCAGCATCGGCGCTGCGCAGACGATTCGGTCGCACAATGGGCTCCGCGGACAGGAACAGGGAACAGGTTCACTAATGAAGCTTCCTGCATCCAACACGTGTTCTCATTACGCGCCTTTGTCGCGTATAGAGATAAACGTTCCACGCGCATCTACCCCGGCAAAAACAATGCGTACGCGCTCCGCATGCAGCTCCCTGAAGATGTGCGCGACACCTTTCTTAGATCTAGACCACCGTTTAGATGTCTAAACTCAAGAACAGACATGTAGAGAGAGTTCTCGAAGTGTCGGATACATATAAGCTTCGTTTAAAATATATCAATTTATACATGTTCATTAGATATAGGATAAATGTACCTATTACTGCGGGTGTACGTTCTACTGTGGAATTTTTCCCCAATGAGATTAAAATACGTAAAAATAAATTTTTTACCCTGAATAAATTAGTACTCCCTCTGTCCCATAATAATATTAGCAAAGGAAAATAAATATAGAACGCAACGCGTTTATTATCAAAAAACTAGATTACATTAAGGGGTTATGCCACCCCCTTTTAATTTTCCTTTAATTTAGAGATCAGGGAATAATTTAAGCCATGGTAGATGCAACAGCTCCCAAAAATAGCGAAGTTATAGTCCTTATAAGTTCGTGCGGCAAGTCGCACTCTTCCTTGCTTTGCGTTTTTCTCGAAACCACATTTTTAGAACTGATGTAAGTAAAATCTCGGAAACTATACGTCCGATTTACTTCAAATTTGATACACATAACTTCAATAATATTCTCTACCGTGTAACATAGAATTTTTTTGATGCGATATCCCAATTGTTTATAACAATCGTTTAAAGTTTGATTTTTTTGATAATAATTGAATGTTCATTTTTACTTTCCTCGCATTTCTACAAACAAAAATTAGTTTTTCTTAAAACCCCTACGCTACTCACTGAATACAGTTATGTACCCTCTCCCTATCATTGCCGATTTAGTCACGTGACATTGTGACACGTGCTAACACTTTCCAGAAATCAGTTCCCTTACGTTTATAATTTTGTTTTGTTATAAACACATTATCAATATATTTTGATTTACTTTTACACAATTATATATATATACTGCGTGGCAATAATACCACGTCTGTGATAACTGCTGGAAACAAATTCTTTAGCAGCAAAAGATAATGGATTCAATTAAAATAGGACACATATGAAGAAATTTTTCTGATTTTATAGTTAAATGATAAATGTCAAGAGAATACGCACTAAAGGCAGTGAAATTGAAGATTATTCAACTCGTGCAGTGTTTTGTGAAATTGTTTCTACAATACGCTTCTGTTACGAGATTCTGGGAAAGGTGTCTGCGGATGCGCATTTGGAAATTGAGGAAACCGTAGGTGGGTTGCAAATGGAGTCGTAATTGTATCATTACCGTCGTTTGCATGTATCGTTGTGTTACCGGGAACTCGCAATTAACGCGTCAAAACAATACCGCTGAAGAGATACGCCTACTATAACCCCGCTAATGTTAAAATTTACATAACTTAACGAGCTGGTCAAAAATCCTGCGTCCTGTCGGATAAATCCAAGTGGTCATCTCATGAACAATGTCTACCTTTTAACAATCCGCACTGCGCGTTTTACATTCTGCTCTTAAATTATATTATCTCTTGCATAATGCCGTATAACACGCATTTTACAACGACATTTTATAATGGTACATGAGATTTGCGGAGCACTAAAAGTGCTACTATGTTACATCATTTTATAAAAAAAAATTAAACCGACTTCGAAACGCACTAAAAAGTATTAAATATAAATTCCATTTAATTTATGTGAATACACAATCTTTTCGGAGGCGGCGCAAAATTGAAAATTTTTAAAATGACAGATGCTGCTGATTATGATTTCATTGGAATATGGTGGACTTGGAAATCAGTAGGTGAGAAGAATTTAAGGATTTTCGTAATTTTCAGTGTCGAAAATTTTCAATTTTGCGCCGCCTCCGAAAAGATTGTATTCTATTTAAGTTCGTGTGTATTCACATAAATTAAATGGAAATTATTTCATACTTTTTAGTGCATTTTTTCGAATTCGGTTTAATTTCTCTTTATAAATTTTTTTTATTTCACACGTTTTAGTGAAACGAGCAGAATTTGTAGAACACCGTAGGATGGTTTTTCGGTCTTATTGGTTATTTGGAATAAAAACTTTTTTTTTCAAGGGACCATTCGGGAGACATACCCTACAAAATGCAGGAGGTTTCGTCCTGATTGGTCCATCTATTTCGGAGTAATCGGTGGACATACATGAAATAACTCATTCTTCGCAAATAAAATCGTAAGGAATAAAAAAATGCAATATTTTTTCACGGGACAACCCCGGGGACATACTCTACAAGATGCAAAAGGTTTCATAGAAAAGATACATAGAAAAAAAGCGAAAAAAGGCACATACAGATCGAATTGGGTAACCTCCTCCTTTTCCGAAGTCGATTAAAAAAGATAGGTGGATTCTTTTTAGACCTAACCTTAAGTCCGCGTTGTTCGAGGGAGAACTGTAATCATCAGATATTTCTTTTGTTCAGAACAAGGTCTACTATTTTCCCTATTGTTTAACACGATGCTCAGAAATTTCGCGCGAATCGTTGTAGAATATCGGTGTATGTAGTAACGAAACATGCATCGTTTCTCCTAACTGTATTTGTTGAGAGCCATATTTTTGTCTCTATCAGATATCGTAGTCTGCTCGAACGGCCTTTACATCGTACAGAATTAAATTGTGATCGCGCATGGACCATTTTTATACGTTCGCTCCTGGAATTTTTATTCTTCCATAGACGGGCGTTTGTACGGACGGTGCGTCGCTTTGACAAACACAGGGATTTCCAAACGTTTGTCCACAACCAACAATTTTCAGCGGACGCTTGTGTCCCAGGTAAATATCATTCGCTAAAAAGTGTTATTGAATATTGTTTACGATTGTGCAACACTTTCGAGAACAACGGCGGCGAAGGGTGCTCTCGCATCACAGTGAATTGTATGATCAACTGATTGTACACTTAAATTGTTCCCGCGTTACGTCGACCGCTATTCGGATTCCAGATGAAAAGCGGTGGAACGTCCGTGAACAATCATCAATCTAATAAACCATTACCAACGAGCAATATCGCTCACGTATGACACAGCAAGCCTGAATCCTGTTTGCGCGCCGCGGTACAAGCGGAAAATGCGAAATTAATAAGGCCGATGCGTCGGAACGTTTCTAATATCGTGTGCGAGAGTAACGCGTGTGACGGTCCGAAGGACGAAGGCAAACATACGTACATACATACCTACATATTTTTACGTCTCAGTCTTCATATGGCGGATACGAGAACTGTGAGAGCAAATACTGAACCTTCGAGCGTCGGTTATGATGTGTATTAATCGAGCAAACTAAATATTGCCATCTCCTACGCGCCGTTATCTCGCCGGTTTGGTCCAACGTCACCGAATTGCGAAAATAGTGTCCTTTTTCCCAGCCCATCCAATCCATTAATTTATCTTTCGGAATGAGTCTTTTGCGGGCTACTCTTCGCAAATTTTAAAAAGACTTCCAATTTTTACTATTGCCCCTCGTAACAATACACTGTCCAACAAATTTCAACTTTTTTTATGTTTCCCAATTACTGTTGGGTGGTTCTTATCACAGTTGGGCATTAATCGATTAAAATTTTAATCATGATTGATTGTATAATGTGTACGATTAAAAAAAGAAATCGTCGAAAAATCGGCGATTGATTCAATCGATTGATTTAATCGGGCGTTAATAGTCGTAGCTTTCCAGGAATAATAACTTCAAACATAAAAGCACGTAAACAGAGTTTGTATTATAGACCAAATGACAATACACCTAAACTTAGTTTACATTTTTTTCTGTATCCATACAGTTTTGATTACGTATTTCATTTCGAAATTTCAGCAGTTAATTATCAATCAATTATGCGATTGACGATTAATAATCGTTAATCACAATTAACGATTAATAAGTTTTAATCGTTGACCGCAATTAACGACTAAACTAGGAGATTAATTGTTAATTGCTATTAACGATTGAAGTAGAAATTTAGTCGTCAATCGTTGATTAATTTTTTGCCCAACTCTGGTTCTTATAAGGTTCTGGCGCAGATTCCGAATCTGTCCCTAATTTTTCTGCTAAATAGACGCACAGTTTTTGAGAAACATGGCTTTGAAAAAGAACTTTAAACAAATATTGTGATGTTATTATAAAAGATATTGAATTGTTTTTTACAGCAAAAAACTTTCCCGAATATAATGATATCCAATATTAATAAATGTGTGCTACAATTAGGTAGAACGTTAATCAATTTTTCGTAATATTTTGTTGAGCAGAGCAGAAGAAATAGAGCACAATTCATGAAACCTGCTCACCCTGTAACTACCCCTATATTCTTACATTTAGATTTTTTTTGGGACCTCTATCGAATGATTTGACCAAAAATCAATTTAGTTTGGGGGCACTATCCAAGAGCATCTTATCTGGCTATACCCTTCCATTAAAACTGGCATTTTACACTTGAGTAATGTCCCTTGTAGGTAGTGTCAAGCGGACAACTTCAAAAGAAAAAGAATTGGGGATAGAGATTTTCTTGTTGCGAAAGAAACATCGTCATCTTATACCCAAAAGAAAGTTGTACCACATTCGTTACGTCCTTCTCAGTCGAAAAAACAATGTTCTATTATCCCAACTAGTGGCAGGAGAAGTTCTCACCCTACCGGAGTACGGAACAAGATGGCGTATCAAAATATCCGGAAATTATCGTCGATGGTGTAGCCTGGTTCTGAACAATTTCGCGCGAAATCCCATACGACACGGGAAAGCAGAAAACTCCGAGATTTCGCCTCGTTAACGGAAAGCGTTCTGAATCGGCGTTGGCGTCGGTTCCGGCATCAAAGCGGTGCATTCAGTTTACGCAAAACAATTACGCGAACCGAAGGCCTTTCTCTGCGGAGCGGTGTAGATCAAAGGGCCGGCGGGCCGTCGTCGTCATTAAGCAACGATGTCATTAAGCTTTCAGATACCGGCACTTTAAATGATCGGGCCACGGTAACGGGACGCGTGCAGCCGCGGTTGCGAAAGAGAGAGAGATAGAGAGAGAGAGAGATTATTCAAGCCTCGGGACCCGCCGCAACCGTCGCCACCGCCGTCACCGCGGCTCTTACGACTCTCGAGGAACCTCTAATCCATTGTAACTAAAGATCAAAAACGGAGAGAAACTGTCGATTTTACGTAGGCAAACTGTGGCCCCCGACGCGCTCGACGAGTCAAGTGAAGGGGTGGCTCTCCCGAGTCTGGAAGGGGTCGGGCAAGAAAGAGAAACGAACACTCGAGGGCTCCGCGGAGTGCCCCGCTACGCTTGGAAGTTTGAGGAGCTTTTGGCCGGAAGAAGAATAGGAAAGAGCTGGCGCGGCGAGGAGAACGGCACGTGTCGGATTTCCCTCATTCTCTTTGCATGTTTCGCTCGCGCCGCGACGCTTGTCGTTGTCGTCGTCCCTCCGCGTCCCGTTAACTATCCTCCCGCGCGTCGCTCTTTACCGGCTGAGTCGCGCTTGTACCATATTTGTTTTCCGCGCCCTAACAACGGGTCGACGCGACGCAGCGCGGCGGTAATAGCCGGCTCTCTTCGAGTCATCGACTCTTCGAGTCATCGAGTTCGGCTCTGGGACAAAGATCGTGTAGCTACACACACATCCGAACTCAAGTTCAAACCCGTGGAACGTCTACACACGCGAGGAAGCACATCGGAATGGCCACAGCTCGTCCCCGCTTGCCCCCCCAAACCAGTAGGCCAGTTGGGGACGTTTGACTCTTCCTTTCTTTCGTCCTCCGACCCTCGAGCGTCTCGCTCCACCCCCGCTAACTTTCGGTATGTCTTTCTCCGTCGCGTCGGTCGCGCCACCAGCTCGTACCTCGTCCGCTCCATTCATCGAGTTTATCCGCTTGCCCAAGTTCCTTAATTAAACCCTGAAGATTGTCTGCAAAAAGGACATCGCCCAGTGCCCCTCGGCGTCTACGAACATTACCGGATCGAGGGGACATGAAAGATACAGAGGACAGAACCAGCGCGGCGCGTGGGGGCACCGTTACGCCGGCGACGAAAGGGGGCCGAATGAAAGCACCGCCGCCGTCTGTCAGGCATCTATAATGGCAATTTCTTGCAGGCTTTAATCAAGACGCCGAACGATCAATGTAGCGAACGGCCGCACGCCGCCGCAGGGATAATTGCGCCCGTTGTTTTTGCCGCCCACGCGGAAACCGAGAGAGCATCGCTGCGCCGATTGTGACCCGTGAGAAACGCTCGCGCGTGGACCTACGCCGGTTCGTGGAACCGACCGACGCGGAATAGTGTCGCATTAACGATACCTAATGGGGCTTAAGTAGATCGTGTGTTCGGATACGACGATGCGCGGCGTAATAGAGTATTGGGGCGAAGTCGCACGAAACGATTGTTGACGTCGATCGCCGGTATCGAGCGCGTTCAACATATTGTCGAACGTACTTTGTCATTTTTTAAACCGTTTGAGTCGAAGACAGTGGACCGGAATCGCAAAAAGGTGGACACAACTCATGCCCCTATTAATTGTATACAGGGTGTCTCAAAATTCCTTCAACATCCGGAAATAGGAGGTTCCTGAGATCTTTTGAAGCTACATTTTCCTTTGGAAAAATGGCGCGCCAGCTGTCAATTGCCCGACTGTGCGAACGCAAGAGAGTTGGGCTGTATTTAAATACTTCTGTACCACTTGAAATGTATCGACGGGCTTGAATTGGGCAAATAGAGCCTCGGCTCTACAACACCATCTCTGTACTAGGATATGGAGTAACGAATAAACCATTAACCAACCATTATTTAAATACCGATTGGAATAAAAGATACATCACTTTTATTCGTTATTCGAAGGTTCGAATATAAAAAAGTATCTTTCATTCGACGTTTATTTAAATAATTTTGTATATTCGCCGAGAATGTATTCGATGAATAATAGTTACAAATTGTTGGCGAAACAAATATTTGAAATACTATTTAATGTTTTAGATTTTATGTTGCTGAAAGAAAATAGTATTTTAAATAAGATATACAATTTCTCTCTCTCTCTCGGAAATGAAATATTTCTATTTTAACAATCTAATAAAATATTTTACTTTTTGCATGTTATACATAATACTCTGAGAAACCGCATAAACATACAGTCAATCTTATCGTTAAAAAACTATTTACACTCATAAATGTACTGAATTCGAACCCTGATCTTCAGCAATAATATATATATATGTTTAATAAGTTGAAAATAATATAATAGTATTTTTAAATTCTTCTAATGCTTTTACCATTTTCAGTTACATCTACTCATTTTTGTCATAAATGCAAAAAAATCCGCTGTCTAGTTATTACATGCTCACGCTGAGCAATTTAACAACAGAAACTGTTTTTCCGGTTGTAATGTAACCAGCCAACTCGAATTACACAGTGCTGAACTCGAGCGGAAACAAACTCTTCGTATGCCATGTTTGCAAGAGACATGTTTTGTATATTGAAATATTTTTACAATCATGGGAAATACCAAGAGAGTGTATCGCACAAAAAAGATTGCAGACCGATCCACGTGAAAGACGGCTAAAAAAAGCTCTGGAAACGTTTCAATGAGGACGGAAAGAGGAAGAAGAGGTTGATAATACTAACATTGAGGGACGGTTGTGTGGCGTGAGCATGTATTGAAGACTGAACGTGAATAAGACGTACTCTCATTTTTTGCATACATGAAATATCATTAAGCAGAACTTTAGACACGCTTCTCCCTATTTAACGTGGAGTTTCTTTATATTGCAAGGTTCTTAAAAATGATATTTCAAATTGCTATAAACGTACTTATACGTAACTGGGTTTTAGTATTTACTTGCGCAAATTCTTATGCGATAGAGCACGCTAGACCGGGCGTAATTGATTCTGGAACCCCGTTCGGTTTAGCATACATGAAATATTAGTATCTAGGGGTAATCCGTTTCAAAAGCCGAGTCTAAAGCAAAATATCAAAATATAACGACGTAATAGGAAAAGTATATTCAATACACAAAATGAAACTACTCTAAAATTAATTTAATATATTCAGACGTTATATTTATTTGTAAAACAAAATGTTTTTCTAACGAACATAATAAAAGATCACATATAAAAACAGAACAAAATTGACTAGACTGCAAATTTTGAGGTAAAATACAAATTGTTGACATTAATTACAAGATACAGGGACTATATGGATGTTTATTTCTTTTTTCAATCATTTCAATAAGTTGGAAATAATACAATAATTTACTTTAGATGTTTTCACTTTTGTCATAATTGCATAATATACTCAGTCTAGTTATCACTATGGTTTGTTTTTCGAAAGAAGGTAAATAAAGTCATAATAGCAATCGTTTAGACTTGCAACATAGAAGTGGAGTGGACAGTTGATATGACTTCGGCTCTCCTTCTTCCGCGGAAAAATATAATGGAATTTAATTAAACTTGGATGTATAACATTTTATCGAAGAAAACTATACATAGTTGAGTAGTAAGCAGTGTACGCAGAATATGTTTCTGTAAGCAGAATACGGTTATCCTCTCTCTGTCAGTACCTTCATTTAATTTCGTATTTTTTTTTTCAGGAAATATAATTTTAAAACCCATAAAATGTCCGGTGAACGATTACTTAATCTTGAAGATAGTTCATTAAGTTTTTTATGTTAATTCGAGACTCTAAAACCGGCTTTTCGAACTTAAGAAACGAATTCTCGAATTTTACAAATTCACCCAACGCAATGCGGTTTTTAAGAACCTGCAATCCTTATTCAGCAGATGCTACACACCATTTCCACGAGATTATAATTGTCTGTGTGAATCAATATAATCGCGAGCTAATAAAAAGTGACCGTTTCCAACAACGAGAATGAAATGCCGAAAACAATAACAGTAGCGTTTAGAGTGAAATATCCAGGAGAACCCCGAGTCATTGAATTACGAAGTTTTCCCCAGCACTCGAGGTCGGAGGAGCAATAAAATGTCGAGGGATAAGGGAGAACTTCTATCCCAGCCCTTTCCGGTTCTGCGGATGTGAGTGCTCGGTACGAATGCACCCTTACGCCGCGCCGGTGGCGGATAGAGTAGGCGAACTGGATAGAGGGTGGCTAATAGCGAAACAAGGAAAGGTAGAAAAATGAGAAGGGAGACGGACGAATTCGAAATAGACGGTGGAGAAGGAGAAGGTTCAAATTGGAACGGGAGGGGAGAGGCTGGCGAAAGAAGCAGAAGCGTAGAGCAACAAAGATGTGAAACACGGAAAACAACGGAACGAGACGGCAAACAATGGTAAAACGAAATTGAAAAGAAAGAAATGGTAATGTGGCCGCCTAATAATTTTCGACATTAACATTTTCGAATAAACAACATAATTTGTTGTGTCTATTTACTGTAAACACACAGCTTTGTTCTTCTTTTACATTTTTGTATAGAGAAGGTCCGAAAATTATTTATTTTCATAGTACATATTAAATTCAATGAAAATGTTTTCTCTCCACTCTCCCCTTTTATCACACATAAGCTCATTGGTTTACCTACATTTTACACAAAAGTTCGAAGCAATTTAAATTATGAATAAGAGTTTAGGAAGGAACATAAAACTGTGGGGGCGGACATGCTACCACCCCTTTCTCTAACGAAGAGAAAAGCAACATAGATACATATAATAGTAATAAATGGAGGTAGATAACTCAACGGACGAGAAAAGATGATGAAACGAGCAGCCGGGAGAAGTAGATTGCGAGACGAACAAAGTGTTCTAGAAAGAAAATAGGGGAGCGAGAAAGAGCACGACCCGTGCTGTTGTCGCAAAAGGTCCTTCCTCCCGCAAGCACCTTTTCCAAAAGATGACACAGGGGTTGTCTCGAAGGGATGACCGCCCACTGGTCCGTCTAGCACCGAACACCAACCGAAGCGCGGCGCGGCGTTGTTGTTATGGCAGAATGCCTCGGTGCCGGCTAATTATCCCCTCGTGGATCGTTTAACGCATCAATTCCTTCTTCCAGAGCAGCGAACGACGAATATACGGCGTTACAACGAAATCGGTAGAGAGTAATTGACTTGTTGCGGGAGTCAGTAATGCTTCGATTTAACACTATCTCATGAATGAGACAAAACTGATTTGATTGCCACGGAAGCGGAGAAAAAGGGGTCAGTATAGACACTGCGCAGATAAGAAGCGCGCGCGTTTTCCATCTCCTGCGATTAATCCGGTTGAGGGTGAAATAAGACTGTGATGTCCAAACTAATTGGAATTTCTGGAGCTTGGGCATCTTCCCACTTCTTTCCCGAGCCACGAACGGACGACTGTTGCGTGCAAAGGGGGATTCTAGTCCTCGAGGCCGTTTCTGAACGAATTTTTTTCAGAGAAACTATCGAACTTTCTGCATTGAAATTTTGCATAAACATTTATTGTTATTTAGAGTGTGTGTGAGTATGTTTTGGAAAACATGGATCAACTGTTGTTACTTACTATTTTTGCGTAGGTACTGTAAACCGATCGACTTTCTTCTGTCTGTGTTGCGAGATGTATTTCTTTAAAATATAACGTTTTAGATAAAACATAACTTGTTGATTTAAAATGTGAAGCAAAAACCGGTGAAATGTTATCCTCGGATCTTGAATGCAACTATTTCTGAGGAGCGTATGAGGGTTAATAGTGATACTAATAACACTGGTAAGGAAATTAAAAACACGTATGTCCAAAACTAGTAATGACATGAAAAATGTACTTTTACCAGTCTCTAAATCTTTTTGTCTCGGTCTCTTCATTTTCTTGCACTCCATATTAACTCTTTTACAAATCAAATTCACCCTTTCACAGATCAAAGTCACCTTTTTGTAAATCATGTTCACCCCGTCTGCAACTCAGGATTTTCTACAAATTTGTTTTCGTAAGCTACTTTAACAAAAAATATCCGATGTAGAATTATCCCGCTCGAAAAGTTTTATTGCATCTCTATGTATTGTAATAATACTTTTAAATATAAAATAAATTAACATAAAAAACATTTATTCATATATGTACATATATTGTATATTACACATAAATTACACATAATGGTTCTTTTCTTTGTAGCAGAATCATATGTGGTAGATGCATATTCATCTAATCATTAATGGCAATCCGTAGAAGTGATGGTTAATACCATTCACTACATAAATATCGAAGGTCTGAAACATCTGCCGAACTATTACTTGAACAAAATTAAATTTTTGAGGAAACTTCTTTAACGGGGTGCATCATTTAACAATATATGGCGGTAGAAATAATTGTAACATGTTGTTTGACTTGCAAAGGGATGAATAAGACCCGCAAACGGATTAATTTGTGTATATCGACGTTGCATTACTGCACTCACTCATCCAACAAGCATTATGAATTCCGACGTGCGGAATCCCGGGGTGGAGAGAAGGAGTATGGGTGCATCGTTCCCGAGGAACGAAGGCCTTTCCTTGTCCCCGGGGGCCGTGATTAAAATGATTGGCCAATCGAAAGTCAACAAAAGCCGGTTGAACAGAGGATAAACGCGTTCGCGGCCAGTGGCACAGGAACAAGTGGCGAATCGAGGCCGCGATTAGCATCGCAAAATATTTCTGGTCTGGTTTGGCGCGCGTTGTCCGCGTCGTTTGCACCGTGTGGTTCCAGTCGCGCATTTTATATTGCTTTCCTCTGATCTCTTGTCGAGTAGGCGGATGAGAGGAGGTTGGCGAAAAGGCTGAGCGCGGCACGGCAGAGTGGCAAGCGAGAGAGAGAAAGAGAGAGAGAGAGAGAGAGAGAGAGAGAGAGAGAGAGAGAGAGAAAAGGATAGGGAGAGAGGGAAAAAGAACGAAAAGCATGGGAGGAGGATGAGTAAAAAGCTTTGGTGGAAAGTTGCCGCGGGCGAGCTTTGTAGTTATGGGCAAGTTGCACGGCTGGTGACGAGCAAAAGAGGCAATTTGTTAGAAGAGGAGACGCGCGTTCACCGCGTGCGATACATTTAGGAATCTCGCGCTCGGCTCTTCCTCTGTTTATCCTTCTCGCGGCCGTTTCGCCTCATCTGCCTCTTGCAGATGAAGCTCGCGGGGGAAATGGGGCACGCTTCTTGCGGCCTTTCTCCTCCATCACTCCTCCCCCTCCCCCTCCCCCCGTTAACCCCTCGCATTCCGTTCCTCGTGTTCTCTTTCTTACCGGCGCGGCAGTTTTTGCTCATGAGCGACAATCAGTGTTAAAGTGCGTGAACACACTCGAAGCACGCGTGGCCGATTGTACGCGAGGAGCACGCACCCGCGCAGCCCTCTCGAAAACAAATGCCGTCCCCCCCCCCCCGGCCCCGTGCGTCGTGACTTAATTAACGAACGCGCGACAAGCGTCGACAAAGTCGCCTTTGTCGAGAAATTCGCGGGACTGGGTCAATAAAGACGCGAGGCCACCGGCTGCTTCGAGTAATTGTCCCCGTCCATCAATCGCTCCATCGTCTGAACGATCCTGTCCACACAGGGTCCACGACCTTCCGTCGTTTTTACAGATGTGCAATTAGAGGGGTGTGCGCCTGCCCAAGAGCACGTTGGTAGAACTTGGCCAACTTTGGACCTGATTGACGACGAACATTTTTTACAGCACGTGATCCTACATGTGTTACCTACTGGTGATTATTCCATAATTGTGTCTTGTTTTTTTTTTGAATATGACTGTTTTTGAGTTCTCTTTACACGATATTTCGAAAAACGAAATTATATGGAAGACTCTTGTAGCATAGATAAAGACTAAAAAACAATATTAAAAGATTCCGTACAGTATCAGAGATCCCGAATATTTTCGGGTACTCGCACGCTTCTAGTCGTTTTACTTGGATCTCCGTGTCGATCGAAGCTACCCGATCACTGGCGATCATTCAGCCGCACAATTATCTTCCCCGCGATTTGATCTACAATTTGCATAGATTGCGGGAAAGTTATTCCACGCACGCGCGTGGACAGCTGCGCAGCTATCTTTTACACTTGCAAATACTATATGTATACGTATAACAAAATTAAACGGTAGGGGGTGATAAATGAAATAACGTTTATAGCGGCAATTTTTCAATGTACTCTGAACGTTTTTAAAATGGCGCACAGAGTGTTGATTGTACGACAGACATGAGTCAGGTGACTTTCATGTCGCTGTTGACAGTCATTCGCTCCTCAGAAATAGTACATTAGTAATTTAGCACCACTACATACTCCATTATTCTTTAATAACTGTCTCGGACAATATTTAAAAGGACTTAATTTGAGAAATATCGACAACTACGATAGAGTAACTAATGAGGATGTAGTTGATGCGTCAATCGATGAAGATTCGGAATAGGAAAAAAGATTTAAAATTGTATATTATAAAAGAGCAATAAAATATAATAGAACAATCTATAAAGAAATAAAAAGGAAAAATATAAAAGAACAATAAGAATATTATTATTTACGTAATAATACAATAATGTTTTCAAATACCACGATTGTATTGATTATTTGTAAATAAAAATACAGAAATTGCTGTAATTAGTTAACTCTGACCATCGAATTACCGGAAACCGAAAATTGGCACCAGTGTCGTCAGACGAAGCCTAAAAGTGAAGTATCAAGGCATTCAAATGATGCCTTTTAAACATCACGATGGCGGTGTTGCTAATCTACGTTAGCTGGAACACGATGACTAAGTTATTACACTAAATATTTTTTGCTCCGGAACGAGTCATACACGGCTCTCTGTTTTTATACAATCTCATCACTGTTGCCAAGGAAACCGAATCGTTTGCGTTATGTAAACCGAATGAAGAATAAAATTTGTTACGACCGATGGACGTACATTGTACCGTACTTATAGGAAATGTTAAAGTTGTGAAAACTTAATGACTCCCAGCCTCTCTAGAAAAACGTGTAACGGGTTATTAACTGCAGCATAATTAGGGGTATACTAATTACTGCCTATTATATTACCATTTACTACTCGATTATGAAAACGAACGCGATGAGAAAAGAACGCATTCTATCCAATTACATGCCTTCGAGTTCCGAGCTTATTAACGCGGTACTTATTAATACAAAGTCATTTGAAGAAGAGCGTACACCCAAATGATTTCTGCAACGTTTACTTCGTATAATTAACCAATCGAGATAGATGCGTCAATATCTTCACATGGCCTCGGATAAGGACAAAAATATTACGGCTCGGCTGCACCATCGCGTCGTCGTTTCGTCTACGATCTACTATCGCGTCCATACGAGGTTTATCATTGACCCTTGAAAATAAATAGCTACCCACCAAATAAGCCCCTTTATCTGTCCCATAAATAGAAAATAGCCTGACTCGATAAGTCTTGTAGACGGTTCGTGCCGGTTCCAGATGCGCTACGACCAAACATTTCTCGTTGGTTATCACCGGGATTTAATTAAATTGTTCCCCATAAAGATATCGCTAACACAGTAGCAGCTTGGCCGTAAAGAGAAGAGCAACAACAGCTCTTTTCAAACTAACGTTCCCTCCAAGGTTTATTACACCAATCGTAACAGGCCACACTTTTTAATTAATTAGAACCATTTCTCGATTACCATTTCACAGTTTCTTTTCACGTCTTCGCCGTGACACAGTTTACGATTGCTGAAAGTTCGACGCTCGTCGTGATGTCCACTTTCTGAAGTTTCTTTTCAACAATGGACCGCTAACTTTCGAGCAGACTTGTGTATCTGCACCGTTTCCGGCCAGCAGAAGCAGCAGCTTTGCAGGTCTCCGATGCAAGAACTTTATATTAACCGGTCTTGTCCGATAAACGGACACGTTTTTACGGACGCTTAACCTAGACATTTAACTAGACGCTTAACAACCACTTGACACTGTAAAAACCGTTTCGGTTTTGATTCCAGTTTCAAGAAATTTGCATCTCTGCTAAACAAACAGGATTATATCACTATGCGAACAATATAAAACACCCATTAGCATAGCACATTTGTATCTAGGAATTCGCAACCTACGAACAAGAAGAAACAGAAAACTGTCCAATGACCTAACAACACTCCTCAACACAGCTGACCATCTATCTAACCTTCTTCAATTCCTAAAAATAACCGAGATAGAGCGTACACAAGAAATTCGTTAATCCGTTGATACCGTTAAAGCAACGTTAAATAGATAAAAAAAATATATAGATAACAATTTATTATGTTTATTTCATGTGGCATTCGTGATTAGAACAAATAAAAATGTACTGGAATTCAAAGATTATCTCATAAATAATTTCATTTAACGGCCAATTAAGATATAACGCCACACTATTCAGATAACATTTTCCAATGTATCTGAATAATGCCTGAGCCAAATTTTTAAATTACAAACTTCTAAATAACGCTTCTCCATCAGAAATGCGAGAAGGTTGTTTCGAGTTGAAAAATACGCGACTACATATCGTCCAAAGAACGCAAAAAGGAACAAGTAAAAAAAATACATAACTGGACATATGTACAAATATTTGTCTTTGTTGCATTTGATTTTATGGATAAATTGTTTCGGAGAGAGCTACATTATTTCTAGAGGTGCAGCCGACGATACTGGAGAATCTTTTTCCAATATTATTTTTCACGAAATTCCAGGATCATCTGTATTTTTTTCAAATGGAATATCTTTTCAGTGTCCAAAAAAGAAATAGGTGTACTGTTCCGCTGCGGAACGTTCTCCTCCAGCGACTAGAGATCTATTCTAAAATCTCTAAAATAATCGACAATGGTGAATCGTTGCGTGTTTGTCCGAGTGCATCTTCGGCCATCGTGCTTGAACAGAGTGATTCATGGTCACGGTGAAATCATGAATAATCACTGAACAATAACGAGCGAACACATACGGGCGCATTATTCTCGACAGATATTCAGAGCAAGCCCGATTATGCCGGGAAAATTACCTTCCGCCCGTTCATTTCCACCTAGGAATCATATTAAACGTGTTACACGAAAATTCCCAATTATTAAGCATCGTGCACAAGCGCACGCGGCAAGGACCTGTGTGCTCACCCGAGTCTGGTCCCAGTTTTCATAAAATACGCGCCGTAAATCCAATTAGCGTCTAACGGCGCGCTACCCGCGAAAATCTCTCGCGTGATCGAAACGCAAAAGAGAGTAGAGAGAGAGAGAGACCGAGAGAGCGTGTGTGTGTGAGGGAGAGAGAGGGCGCAGTAGTAGGGGGAAAGAGAAGAAAAAAACGAAAGACGTTAATTATAACGTTCAATGATCCAAACAAAAAAAAGTTCCAAAACATCCAGCCGCGTACGATTCACTTTGGAAAGGTTCCGCGGTTTAATTGACGCGGCGACCATACGCGACAACAATCGACGCGATTAAGAAACAAGAACAACCGGCGCAGCGCGGGAACCGCACGGAAATCGTCAGGATTAATTGAAAAAATGTAGCGATCAATCGAGCGTAGGTAATTTCGCTGAGACACGGGTACCGGTACGCGTAATGACTCGTTTGATACGGTTTACATTCGAACACAGTTATCTGTGCCCGATTAATAAGCCGCTAAACGCGGAACTGACGTCGCGGGCGACAGGAAATAATTGAAAACGGCCGTCGATACGGGGCACAGCGTATAATGAACACAGTTTTGTCATTCGTGGCACAGAAATCGTCGCACGGGAGAAGTTCATGAGAGATCGGTGACAGATAAACGGTGATCCACGGACAGCGTTGACAGAGAGTCCGGCCCGTTTCGCAAGGTAACAAGAAGGGCAATCGCATTTCGAGGGAACACGATCGTCGGATAGGTGAAACAGAGTGCTGGAAACGGCGAAACAACCAAGGAAAAGCAAAGTGTAGCACGGTGACACCCACCTTGCCAGTGGACCACTCCTCTTCGCTCGTTGACCCAAAATCTTCTCGACCACGGTGACATTTCCGCTTCTCGCTGCCTCGAGCAGCTCCTGATCCTTCCCCATGGTCCATTTACACCGTAATCAACGCCCGATGTTCACCTGCACACTTGTCAATTTCTGTTTTTACTACGATTACTCGCGTTTCATTGATCCAGCGTGGCCATCTTGGGCCGACTGCGTCGTCACCTCGCGGTCACTTCGCGAACACAGCGGGATCGCGCGCGCAACAGAGACAGCGACAGGCCAGGCCCTCGATTATTGGCTGCTCGCGAGAGAGACGGAACGACGCGACGCGACAGGAGGCTCGATGTGTACCGCGCTCAGGCATGTAGTCGACTGTAAGGTGCCAGCTGTTGCGCCATACTGATTTTCTGTAGCTTTACGCTAGCTCGGCGTACCAGCAATTTCATCGAATAAGTGTGTCGCGCGGCTCCTATCGCTGATCGACATGAGCGGCGGTCATCTCAGACAGCCACTGATCCTGCTGCTATTGCTCGCCGGTAGCTGTTATGCCGTTGTAAAAAATCCGATAACCAAGGCTCTCTACGGTAAGCACATAACCTCAAAGTTCAATACCCGGTACCTGCCCCAGTCCCTTATTTTATTGGTACCGATGTTCGATTCGAATAAATTTTAACGGATCTTTAGGAGAGAACAGGTGTATCTGACACTTGAAATTTCAGCCTTGGTAATTCTCATGCCTTTCGAAAATACAAGAGATAGATAATTGTTGCAGAAAAAGTTACGCCTCATCGATTTCATTGATTTTTTAATAACATATTGTCAGGATGAAGATTTTCAACAGCTACTACTACATTGTATGTATGTATATTTAGTGCGGATCAAAATACTCGTCAATTGCTTCCACGAATGACGATGGTCGATAAACGACCTTCCTGGATGAACATGTCGAAAAAGAGAATACACAAAAACTATAACGTTCCAAAGGACCCAAAACAAAATTAAGGATTGGTAATGAGTTAGGTTTCAGATTTTTAAAAAGTTTCTAGTTTCTATATATATATATCTTAAAAGAATGAAAATTATTATTTTACTTGGGTTTTGAAACCTAACCCAATCCGAATTTTTATAACGTCGTTGCTGGATTAAACCTATGATCGAAAACTATTAGAAAATATTTAAAAAATCTATAATCATTTTAGTAAAGAAAAATTTAGCATTCATGTTTTATATTTAAGATATCAGACCTCCATGAACATTTATTTTGAAACGGTAACGCGGTATATGTGTAGTTTCTTGGTAGGTGTCGTGATAACTGATAACTCTGCATAAACAGTTGACGAGCGTTTACACGATGCTTACATTGCTGAACATACGCACGCCGCGGACATTCACGTATAGGCAAAATTCAATGTTGTAGTAGCTGCAGTTTTTCGCGAATATCTCGGGAACGACGGCCAAACGACGGTTACATGTATAGGAAAACGTTGTTCAGAATGTTGAGTTTTACAATATATTTAAATTTTATCAAAATCGGTAAGCTGTAACCTTTTATGCACAATTAAATAACAGATGTTTTCGCGATGACACGGCAACTACGCTGATATATTGACTTTCGGTGCACGTTGATGGCGAATTTGCCCGAATTCCTGAGGAGGATAGATATTTTACCACGTTTTTATTAGCTCGCTTTCTTGTGTGGCTGTCTGTTTGTCTGTTCGGTACCAATTTTAAATTCTCAGGTTTGTCCACCAAAAACGTACTGACAGAAAATATTTGAGAAAATGTATTAACAACTGTAAATAATTTCTATGCAAAGTGCATTCAAGGAAAACAACAAATGTGAAATGTATAAATTGTGGTGAGGATTCATAAATAACTCTATATTTCATAAATGCTTTCAATGTAAACTTTTTAAAAATAGTGTACTCCTGTATACATTGCAACATTATTAACTAAATAACCATTTTTATGTAAATAGTAGTACAGAAATGTCATTGGTCTGAAAAAATCTACCTACGGCCATCCATATAACAGTTTGATTAACGGCTGCGCTATTGTTAATGATGGATCCAACTTTATCCATTGTCGATCGCAGTTTGGCAATATTCTAGTCAGCTTTCTACTAATTTTCCTTGTACAAAACAATTAGCGATGTCTATATTTTTCAAATACAGTCAATTAAGATTCTATACCAAACATTTCTTATGAAATTTGCATGCGTTGACTGTGATAGCCTGTCAATCACAATGATATGTTCTCCGTTGTGTGCTTTGTGTATACGTGCCTTTGTTGCTTCAAGTCACCATTTTCTTTCAAAATCCATTTGTTTCCAGTTTTATTGATCCAGTATCACAGCGTATTAGTATTTAAAATGTACTTACGATTCATATTACATTCTTTTCAAATACATTAATTGTTGCAGAAATATCGCCAATACATTCTTGTTGGACAGTCTGTAGATTGTTAAGATGTATTTTCTAATAAAGTACAATACTACGTCAATGAATTACCAAACGATCCACTCCAAGAGCGAAGAAATTTTATCCCCACCACTAGGGGGATTCCCTTCGAAAGCTTGATTGGGAAACAATGTGTTGTACGCATTAAGGCAAATACAAGCATCTACTAGTGATTCTTAAAGCAAATGATCGGTTCTGTATGCATAAAGAATGACGTATTTACTAGAAACGGTATTTGCTCAATTTTACTACCTAGTACCAATAGAAAATTATTCATTAGGAACCTAGTCTTGGCTTTTACTTACACTTAATACTTACCAGCATTTCCTTTTTTAATGTTAGTTTAGTTAAGGTGACGTCAACAGCTTAGGTTATTATCGACCACTTTGAATTACACTACATATAGTTTATATAGGTAGTGCATTAGGAATGCGTATAATATGTTACTTACAAGCACAATGTAATACGATCCAAGGTAGGATATAAGTTCATTTTTAGGATAGGATTTTCAAAATAGGTCGTTAAAGAATTGATACACACTGTTTTTGGTAACCAACGCGCACTCTTCTATACACACAAAAATGGCTATAACTTGCATGACTTTTGTGTGACATCATTTGTTTTTCATTTGAATGATTTAATGAACTGTAATAAAGAATCATTTGAAATTCATTGATTTAAATTTCACATAAAATAAATTACGACTGCTATGTTTTGTACAAAATAAATATAATAAATTAGTTGAAATAGTAAATTAATATACAGGAAGTTCCGTTTAATTGATGTTATCAAAAAAAATGGTCTTGCAAAAGTTATTTGACATAAAGGGGGGCATTATGTGGCACGAATAAATTTTTCTGTAAATGTGTGGTGGGGGAGGTATTAAAATAAAGTTCATGTTTTTAGATGGAACCCTGTATTTTTTTATTCATCACTTGATGGCGATTGTTGAGACGAAAACATTCCACCGTTTCCAGTTAAACGAAAAAATAAAATACCCTATATAACAATTATACTGCGGATCTTTATGCACTTATGGCTTCTGAAAATTTTCAAAAAATACCAGAATATGTCCTCCGACAGAATTTAGTCATATTTTGATACATTTCAGATCTACAAAGGGGATATATACTGCCCCACTAAAAATAATACTTTATATGGTTTCCTCTTCTTAAAAATCGTCTCGAAAAATTGCAGATTGCATAAACTTCTGCAGTTTAATAATAATTAAATACTAAATATATTATAGTGTGTGTATATGTGTAATAGTATGTCGGTATGTACGTATAGAAACTAAAATTTACTTATTATGTTACACTGTATGTACAGGGTGTTTCAACATTTTATGTCCTGACTAATCTAGCGCGATTCTTCATCGATTGGTGGAGATTTGTTAAAAAAACTTGCCGCAAGATTGACCTTGAATTTTAAGGTACAATTCTTTTGTCATTGCGTCGTATAGTACTCATCAGGGCGAACAAAAGTCTGAAAGGAACCGTGGGTCAAAAGCGAACCGCTCGCTTGAAAATTGACGTTAACACTCGAATAAGTGTAAAAGTATTTTTATTTCCATGATACGTTTCTTTTGTAGTTAATTGGTATCCAAATAGCTGTGTTAATTGTCATTGTCTTCTATTTTGTCTTTGTCTTCTAGTCCTTACTCTATACTCTATGCCATACAACGCCTCCATTTTATCTTATTGCCCTGAGCAGACGTACTTGACGTCCAATTTCGATATGACTTCCTCCACGATTAACACACTCCTGCAGCCGTATTTTCATATTATGGTGAAGTTCTGCTCCGATATTTTGTATGGACCGCAAATATTCGAAACCTTATTATTATTATTTATTTAATGCTTTAAACCGAGTATGGTTTATTCGAAACCTTGTTCAATTTTGTGTTTTAAGTCTCTGTAAATAATACACGTTTCAAAAAACGTGGCTCGCGCGCGCTATTGCAGTTTATGTAAGATCCATTGACAATAATCTTGAGGAACAATATAGTCGTTTGAATATAAGGCTTGAGAACACATCGAACTTTATATGGTCGTAAACCTTCTCTACGAATTATTCGTCTCGCTGTAGAATAACTGATATGTACTCACTCGTCGGGCTATTCCGCGTAATCCCATAAATGGTAACGCACGAGCTAGTGCGATTGCTCTTTCTTCCTTACGCCAATGGACGCGTGGTTGATCTACTCCCAAATGTGGATTAAGATCAAATCGTTGGTCTACTCTACTCTTTGAAAATCACGTCGATCTAGAATCTCTTCTCGGTGTAGTCATTCCCTGCTGCTTCGTGAATTGCTCGAAGCATTTGTCGAAAATTCAAATATTTGCTTCGCACCATCTTGCCTGTTGATTCGGAGTATCGTAGTTTGTTTTCTCGAGGCAGGAAGAGTGTCATAAAAAGAGAATGTTCCTGACGAAAACCAGGCTCAAGGGTCGTCCGGTATTTTTTCGGAACGATGCATAGGCTATGGGGATGAGTGCGTGTTGGTGTGAGTGAAGAGTGGCTGGGGGTATTTTTTGAGAGAATAAGAGAAATGCGTTGACTACGAAGCGTGAAAGACGTATGCTTTACGAGCTATGTTAGTGTCGAATTGCTTTCACTATCAACCACATATCTATTCAATACCGATTACTATTGTACAATTACGAAAAATGAAATATCAAATGAATGTATAAATTGATAAATTATATATAAATATAAACACAAATTGTATTCAAAGACATTTTATTACGTGTGTGTCATAAATATTTTTACAATGTGTATCATGTTTTTCTGTAATTATTCATTAAGAAGAGAGGTATAGGAAAAAGTTATTTAGAATTAACTCCTGATACAACATATTTGAAGCTCGTTAAAATCAATAAGGAACTCCGTTTCTAGATTACTTTTAGAACTGAATTTTTGTTAGGTTTGGGTGGAGGTAGATTTCTTGAGGAGGAGAGATCCTGAAGCACTAATTCGGCCAGTAGGAAAATGCGGAGTATGCTATCGTCATCCTAACAGCTTTTTGTGATCTAAATATCTAAGGTCGTGTGGTAGTAACATGTATAGAGAAAAGGTTGTTCAGAATGATGACCTCGACAACATATTTCGAGGTCATTGAAATCTGCGGAGAGACTACATTTTCTACATAATTACCCATTATGTACAACGCATATATTTTTTTCTCACATAGAATCACCTCATGCCTACTTATATGTCCCAGCATTGGTTCAATAAATAAAACAAAATCTACGCAAAGTTTGAGCTCGATCGGATAACGGGATAGCGTGTCTCCCGGGCTCTTAAACATTAAAATAATTAATGATTATGCTTATAAAATCATTTCTGTAGAACATCTTCAAAATTATTCACTGTATCCAAAAATGTGTTGCACAAAACCTGTAGATCTGGGCAGGTTGCGTCTTTTATGTTGTACTACTTTTTTTTCGTAAAACAAACGGTTTTCGAAAAAATCGAGGAAAATGTCAGAACAAAATCAACAAATTTTTTCTGAAATTTGAAAACTTTAAGTGTCTATTATTAATAAACATTTACGAAAAATATAATATGTATTTTTTGTACATTTCCTTTATTAGAAGTCAAAAAATTTTCTTTTTATCACTCTTTCGTAGTTTTAATAAACATTTGAGGGGTTAAAGGACATAACGAAAGGTGAAAAATACATTTTGTATAGTTCTCTGTATGTACATTAAAATAGGCGAGAATGGTGCAAAAATATTTGATTGCTACGTTACAGAGGTAATCGTGGAACAGTAATGTTTAATAAATTTTACAGATGGGAGTGTATTACAAATGTCTGGAGCTGTTAGCAACAGCGATGCATTTATTCAACAAATGACCATAGCCCCACATGCTAAAGTTACCATTAACATAACAGACGTATCATCTTCCACATCGTTTATCATCGCTCAAGTTCATATATATCAATATAACGTTACGTTGTCATACGATGAGGACTTTCCACATATCATGTCCAACAGAACAGTGTTCGGGTCTAATATTGGCCTTTACGTTAAACCTAACTCGATGATTACTCAACTGTACTTGAAAAACCGTAACAATATAGAGCTTCAGGGTATAGCCGTTGCCATTTTTTACGACAACAAAGGTGAGTTCATCTATAGTAATCTCTTGTTATATTAGCACAATAAAAATCAAATATTTCCTCCATCTCTGCATCGCAGTTGAAAATTTAATAGTTAAAAATTAATTTTTGTAACATAATATACCTGCTTAGTAACTCGTCGCCCATTTCGAGGTGGTTTATCTAATATATATGTCTAACGACGTTACATGTTATGTTCAAAAAGTTCCAAGAATGGTATAATAAAAAATTTAATTTTCTGTAGATTAAGGAATGTTTATTTTTTAGTTGTCTACATACACATCAGTTCATAGCTAGACACTCGGTTCCATGTTCATACGATGTCCTTGGAAGCCTTGAGGAATTGTTGTGTATTCCCCTCGAAACGCGTCTCTCCCTACCATTAAGTGTAGCTCGATTCTCCTCGGAGTCAGTTTCGCCAGAAACGACCAAAACTGGTCGGTTTTACCTTTCCCCCTTCCACTATCCTATTCCAGCACCATGAGCACGTTCCAACGTATTCCACATATTACTGGGGTCATCAGAGAGGGGATAAATTGTATTCCCCTTGATTTCCTCGATCTGGGGACATTGCTCGGAGTGGGAATAATGCAACACGTCACGCATCCCTTCGTGCCACTGATGTACAGAGTCGCCAGATCAAGGAAATCAAGGGGAATACAGTTTACCCCCACTCTGATAACCAGATTAATACGTTACATGTTACGCGACCATATACAGTCTTAGTGGGGGATGTTAGAGTTTGCTCATGGTGGTGGAATGGGATAGTGGAAGGGGAGAAGGCGGAGTGGGAAAATCGACCGTTTTTGGTCGATTCTGGAGACACTGACAGGTTAAGACTTCTGTCCCCACTCTACTTTCGCTTTCTATTCACACATGCGCTGCAGCACGGTCACGTGACACGTTTCGTCCCTGTCGTGCTTGTGTCACAATGTCACGTGACTAATCTGGTACTGGCAGAGAGAGGGTAACCTTTTCCCCTCAATTCATGCTCCCTTCGCTCATCTGGCGACTCTGACTGCAAGGAGAGAGACTTACATAAAAATTAATTTCTTCTCTTGTTAATTTTAATAGGTCATAAACAATGTACCCATAGTATTATGTATATTCATCTGATGTTTCACCTATTTTTGTCATAAATGCATACAATTCGAAGTCTAGCGACAACGTTAAAATCAAGGAATTTTGTTACGACGCAATGCTAAAGAACAAATGAACATCGCGAAACAGTGATACGTACAGGAAAACTGTAAAACAGGAAAATTGTAAGGCACTAAGACAAGTCAAAATTACATAGTACCACCGTAACTCCGTAGTTGGAACTACTAGTATGTCTGTAAAAAAGTCAGTCTGTGAACCTTTTGAACATACCGTGTATATCCCGGAACGGAAATGGTTAACACTAAATCTACCGAGTTTTAAAAGTAGCCGGTACATGTTGCCTTATACAAAATGACAAGATTAAATTTATTCGAACTTTGTGCGGTTCATATTATAATATCTGCGCTATTAAATATATCTATTTAATCATTTACCACGAAAGCATCTTTATGTAATAATTTCAATAAATGTGAAATAAAAAATTTGGAATCGGTCATTTGATCGGTGGTGGTAGATTTAGTGTTAATGGCGAAAGTGACAGTAGCGCGACGTCTTGTCTTTTTTCTGGATACCTACCGTAAACTCAGGTGAGTGAGCGTCGTAAAACTGATCGCGGGAGGTAAGTGAGAAGAGAAATAGGCGCAGCTCGCTCGAAATTGAATTGGTAACTGTGTGCGAGATCAAATAAAGTGGAAATTATTTTCATTTAATGTTGGTGTCGGATGCGGGCTCGATAATAAACTGTATGACAGGAAACAAAATAACAATCTGGACCATCAGCTCTTTATTCTCTTCGTAGCACCCGTACCGGGTGGATGCAACATGGAGTTCGATCACGTAATCGCACCGTACACGAAAGTACATCTGCAGGACACTATGGTAACGGTTGACACGCAACCAGCGTCGGTACCATTTAGCGACCATCCGAATTGTGATAAAAACCCTGTGGAACACGAAATGTATCAGATGTACCTGTCCGAGCGGGACTTCAGCGTTGAGTCTTACTTCGAGGGTATTATAAGTATGCTCACCGTGAGTGATATCATGGATAATGGCTATCAGGTACTTCAGTATCAGTTTTAACCCTTAATTATCTTTTCCGATCTAATCTCGGTTCCTCAGAATGAAAACACCCCTTGGACGTACATAGAAAGGTATTTAAAGCTATACATAGTAGACGTTTAAAAAACGGTTAGAATAAAATGGAATGTTTTTCATGCTTTATAAGATAATGCTATTACATTGATAGAATTTTTTTATTTAAATAAAAAATCCCCACACCACCTTTTTTGTAAAAAGCTTTGAGCTTTAGAAACATCGGCAAACCCTACTTGACCACCGAGTGGCGAACCTTTCTAACAACTACACGGTTAACAATATTTAACGCTATTTACAGCTTTATTGGCCAGTACACCGCGAATTTTGTTCAGCTATAAGAAAACAAATAGATAAAAGATGAAATTGTAAAGACATTTGTTGAATTTCTTAAAAAATTCAAAATTCGCCTTTATAGGCCTCGTCAAAGTCATCCCAGGGTCGAATAAATAACAGCATAACGTAAAGTCGCAATCTAAGTCAATTCTCGGTTCTGTGTTGTGACATAGATCGTGATCGGATACTATTTTTTGTGGCCGCGTCGACCGTACCGAACGTAGAAATGGACAGCGAAACTCGAGAGCCTCGGTCGCCGAGAAGTGTAAACATGACTAATCCAATAACAAAACTTCTTTATTTTTCATCATTTTTTGATGGGACTTTGACCAACATATTCGTGGCATTTTCCTAATGAAAATGATACCAGATATGATATACTTTCAATTACAGACGCAAAGAAGGACAGCGTATGGGAAAGAAAGAGACGCGGAGAGTCGCAGCACGCCGGCACAGTTCAAAGCATTTCCCATACACTGTTCTTCCTTCGTCCGAAACATTCATCGTTCATTACACAAGTAAATATCATTGGAATTATTTCATATTTGGTATCATTTGCACTAGAAAAATGCCACGAATATATTAGTCAAAGTCCCATAAGAAAATAATGAAAAATAAAGAAGTGCTGTAATTAGAGTAGTAGTGGTTCACACCGATATACCCGAGCCAGTATCGGGTTACGCGGCATGTTTGCACTGCTCGGCGACCGAGGCAGATCGAGCTTCTTGGCCCATCGCGGGGTATGCCTTCAGTGGAAGGGGTAGGCGAAATGACTTAGAACGATCTCCTCCGTCGGACTATGAATGGGACTTTACTGTATTTTCATCGCATTCACATCTTTCGAGATATTTACCATGAGAATTTAAAATGCGACACACTATAGACGAACTAAAGTTGCACAACGAAACATGGAATATTTCCTGATAGGTCTCATACCAGAAACTAACTTCGCCAATGAGAAGAATCTACAGCCGCTACACCGGGATCGGATCTGTCTACGCCACAGTGGCCACTTACGGTAAGAAATCGGCTGCATACGTACCTACATTCTCGTATGCCTGCAGTCCCGTGCAGGATCCAGACTCCTGCGAGGTTTTAAGTACGTTCAATCACAACGGTTACTGCAATCATAACTATCATGGCTAAGTTAACGTCGTTAAACATCCCCTCTTTTTTCAGCTGATAGCTTTCCGAAGTTCGTCTGCGCTTTGTGCTTCTTCGTAGGACTCATAGGACTTTTATCAGGACACCTTATATACGCAATTGACCAATTTGTAGGCTTCTTGTTCGTCGGAACCATGATCGGCTACATGATAGCGGGTAAGTATACCTGCAACTGAACGTTCCTGTACGACCCGTTATTCTGCCAAAAAATTAATTGTAGGAGCATTAGTAGAAGGAACATAAAAAATTAACATATATTAACACTAGAAAATCTGAACACTAAAACTGACTAATTTGTATCACTTTTCCAAAATAACAAGAGCGCATTTATTGAGACGTTGTATGATTATTTCTACAAAATATCAGTGAATAAATCAGAGTGCTCTCAACAAAGCGCCACCACGAAACATCTTTATAATCTCAACAATTGTAACATAAAAAAAATCTGAATCCGTCATTTTGACAAGTCCCGTAGTTCTCGTGTAAATTGCTTCATTCAAAGTTGAATTTTTTACAGAAGGAAGTATGATAAACTCAGTATGAGTTCACTTGATGAGTTCACAACTCAGTATGAAAATATAATTTTGGTACCGACAAGAACTACTAGTATGTGGAATAGCTTTTCAACATTTCAGAGAATACCTCCTCAACCCTTTGTTGTATAATAACGAGTTTAATATGAATGTTATGGCTTTTTGTGGACAAAATCAAATTCTATTCTTTTCTAACGACTATTTAAATATTAACACTCCGTCGGCGATGCTTGGATTTACTTTAACCTAGAGCAGTGGTTCTTAACCGGTGTTCCGCGGAACGCTGGCTCCGTGAACTTAGAGAAAGTGTTCCGCCAAAATTTGAAAATAAGCGAAAAATGGGAACGGTTGAAATTTTATTACGATTTTCAACATCGTAATTATGCGAGCTTGGGTTTTTCAACATTAACGAATATTAAGATAAAGAAACGTGAAAGGTTGACATATATAGAAGAGGAAATGTGTGCCACCGGAATGATCCAGCCCCTCCTACCCGATTAAGAACGAATTCCTCGTGTCCCTGTATCAAATATCTACCAAATATTTCATTTAAAAAATTGTAAGTTTTCTTTTTTAAATCTCATTTACTGATTGTGATTATTGCGTAATTTTGAAAAATCGATGGTATATGGCTGAACACTTTTTAATGGAATCTTCAATAGCAACAGCAATGTTCATTGTGAACTAACAAGTCGAACTATCGTCATCTAATAGTTTCATTTAAGATTGCAACGTAAAAGAAAATTTCTATGTTTTCTTTTGGTACAACACAATTATTGAAAATCTTATTAATAGGCTTCCGGTAGGTAAAGTGTTAACTGGTATGTGTGTCATTTTTATTTATTGTGCAATATAGAGAATAAATATACTGTTCTATTTTTCGACTGTGTTCCGCAAAAATCTCGTAAAATTTCAAGAGTTCCGTCATTTTGAAAAGGTAAAGAACCACTGACCTAGACTGTAGGTTCTAGAGTATTAAAAAATTGATATTTCTGTACTCAACTTCTCACAATTAAACTAAATAAGTACTGCATTGGAAATAACAGAAAGACACATAACAGTGTCTGCCAAAAGAACCCTTAAAGATATAGTTTGTAAAATGAATAATTGAAACTGCAAACGGTCCCAAGCATCCCCAATTGTATAGTTATTAAACAGGTCCGCCGTCCTTAAAGTAAATATAGGTATAGAATGAATATAAATTTCCCTTTTCATTTAGAAAATTTTGAAGGACAGGGAAGTTATAATCGGTTAAACCGATTATAGTCTGCTTTTGCGTGCTGGGAGTAGCTGTGAACACAAAAATAGCCTGGGTTGGAAACGACCCGGTACGAAGATGAAGAGCTGATCCGGGACCTAACACAGAATCGTACTATTTCGTTTGTTCCAGGAAGCATCGGATACGGTTCATTGATAGGATTTGGCGCTGCGGCGGTGTTCTGCGGCATTCCTTATAGTTCAAGTGTGAACGTGGGATGGTTCTTCGCGTGCATCGTCTTCTTCTTATCGCCAGGTAAAAAGAGGCTAACGACGGAAACAGAAACAACGCGTGGAACATTCCTGAACATATTGTGAACGAAAGTATCCCGTGGTGAGCTGCTCGTGGGAGAGGTCGCGAGGGGCTGTAGCAAATTATAGGAAAATAATGAAAGCCGGCTTAAAAACAGAAAGGAATAAAAGAAAAGGGAGAACGAGCTTGAGAGAGACAGCTCTCCACCTCGACCCAAACCGAAGTTAGTTCGAGTTTGGCGAAGGGATGAAGCACAGTCAGAGAGTCCCCCCGTAGCTTTTATCAATGTTGTTCGCTCATGTGGAAACTTCGCCTGCCAAATCCCCCATGCAGCAACGCCGGGAATCCGCGTTGCCCTCCTACCTTTCTCACCATAACGCGGCCCGAGCACCCTCGCATGCACACACGCACAGGCGCGCGCGAAAAATTCGCCGCGTGCAGACAACCCCCGCACCATCACCAGAACCAGCCCACGACTCCCACGAACCGATCCTAACCAGCTTCAAAGATTCGCATTTACCTAATTGTGTCCCCGTATTTATTTTGCGCCGGGACCTATTCAGATTACATGGGCCGTGCTTGCGTAACTACGTTCTGCTGATCTATTCCCCATAGACAGATGATCAGCCTGGTCACCCTCCGACTAGTCCCTTTTTGCTTTGTCTTTTACCCAACTCGATTGCGTTGTTGCGGCTCGACTAACACCGGCGAGGCAAAGCTTTCCTTCTTTGAGAATCGTTTAAGATGATCCTCTTCCTCCTGTCTGAACTGTGGTAACTGCTATACTGTGGATCTCTACGCAAAATATTCATTTTTTACCTCAATTGCGATAAACAGAAGCTGCACAAAAATTTATTTCCTTGGTGGTTCCAATAGGTTGAAAATACTATCGCAATATCTTGAATACCAGATGTACATAGTAGTAAAAGGGACTGTTCTTCATTACTTTATAAAAATGACGAGGGTGTGTTTAGCCAAACTTTTACCGATTTTTATATATATATATATTTTATATATATTCGTATATTCATTACAAAACTTCTGATGTTTTTACTGCCATCTATTTTACTTCAAATACCCATTTTTGTCATAAATGCACCGACTCCGCAGTCTAGTAGCTATGAATTGTAATATTTAGGCACGAATGATATTGATTCCTAATTTAATATCCACCTCAGTTTCAATTACAATTACATCATATTTCGACTCCATTCTTTTTTCAGAAACTATCTCGATTCTTCATTCCAATTGGGTCTTCCTGCTCTCGTTTATAATAACGGTGCTCCTCATTTCGATCATGATTGCACTTACAGGCCCTATCATTTGTGCTCTTATAACCGGTGTAATATATTCGTCTTTCATGATTGTGCTACCGTTAGATTATTGGTTTGGATCCAGTTTGAAATACATACTGATAAATCCTATAAGAAGAGCGACCGATGCGGAGTTTTGTGATGCTGTAATCTTACAACCAACTCAGGGGAAAGGTATAGTGTACAGATTGTTTTTCTTAATATATATAGATAATGTCTCATTTAACTCATAACTTGAACCACGAAAGTTTGTATAATATTATTGTATTAGTTTTCAAAGGTCCATAAATCACAAATAGTGGACTCGCTTACAATAATATTTTAATCATATAATATAATAATTTGTGTGCAGTTGAAATTCTATCTAACCCCTTTTTTAATGATTTTCGAGATGCTTGAGTTAGATGAGACAAATAACAATAAGTTCTTTCTATTTTTTTGCTTTGTCCACAATCAATAAATCTTGAATATAATGGTTATTATTAGACTGCGGATCTTTATGCAAAATAAAAATTGGTTACATAGTATTGCAAGAGACAGGAACCAAATAGAAACTTCTTATTTCTTAAAATCATCTTCCTAAGCTGGAACTAATACACTGATGTCCTTAAATCTTTTGAATATGTCCCCTGCTTTATATTGTACGTATTCGTTTTTGTCATAAATGCATAAAAACCGCAGTTTAATTATTATCAAGATTAGCTTATCTTTATTACTATCAAGTCATCTTCGTATTTTTCAACGATTATTGCAGTAGAAAATTTGGTGTTTATGGTGCAATTTTTCACACGATAACCACGTTGTTTAACTACATTTTCAAAACATAAAGAATCTGTTCAACAATATTGTGTCTGTGATTTGTTTCTAGAGAAACTGTAAAATATTTAACTAAAATCTTGTGTTTACGGCATTAGAAACAAAATAACAAATTTTTAGAGTTTACTCTGGACGATGCTATTTTTACTGTATATTTGATACAGCGCTGTACTATAAAAATAATATTACACTTCCAGATATTTTCTTGATCTGCTTATGGATGATTTTGGCATTAATTCGGCTTACGAATTGCAGCCGCCTCATATCCAACTACGTGCCATTATAATTATAGCATTGTTTTAATGTATTTTATAAGACGAGTTAAGACTCACGAATCTCACTATACATATTATATATTTAGTTTAACCAAATGTTCCTCATATTCGCAGTGTAAACGTTTCTGCTACTTACCCTGCCTGTTTTGATAAATAAAGATACAATATTTTTAAAAGATGTAATTACGATTTTTCTGCTTCTTTATTACAGTAAATCCACTGTAATCGCAAAAGCCTCGGAGAGGTTCGTTTGCAAAGTTCGTAGACGGGCACTATTTTACCACGTTTTTATTAGCTCGCTTTCTTCTTTGTCTGTCTGTTTGTTTGTTCGGTACAAATCTTGCAATTGATTTTAAACTAACTTCCCGATGAGCTGGAGACTTGAAATTTTTTGAGCTTCAAAGACCGAGCCGAACGTATAGAAGGACAGCGCGTGTAAAGAGAGAAGCGACTGTGACTCTCCGCGTCTCTTTCTTTCTTCATACGCTGTCCCTCCTTGCGACCGAAGCGTTCATCGTCAATTAAACCACTAAATATAGTTGAAATTATATCATGTTTGGTCGTATTTTAATCAGAAAAATGCCACAAATATATTGGTGAAAGTTTTATAAAAAGATAAGTAATAATAAAAAAAATTTTATATCGGTAGTACTCCGCGTCACATTAATAGTGGTTCACACCGACATATCCGAGCCGATATCAGATTACTGAAGTGGAGGGGGTATTTTTTGCGTTTATCGTGTACGGCCTTTTTGCGATTATAGAGGATTTACTGTATCCGTTTAAGTCACAATTTGATGTAACATTTGCGATGTTGCACGTCATTTCTAGTACAGGCCGGAACCTGTGATGTGACAACACCGCATACAGACAGAACATCGGTCCGATTAAGTGCATATGCGCAGTAGCATACAAAGGTCGTGATATCTGTGGTTATCAGGAAGAACGCCGCATGTCACATACTTTCACTTTCGAGATATTGCCGTTTAAAGTTTTGATCACTAATGCTTTGACATAGGACGTTGGTTAAATTGCATTGTTTTCTGAGCCTTTCGAATGTGTTTTCATGACTTTTTTTCTGGTAAATACGTAAATCCTATACTCCAAAGCTCAATTAACGCATAAACTCAAATTTTTTGAAATTGTGACATGCTGCGTTTTTCCTGACAACCACAGATATAACGTGAACGATTTCAAACCACTTAAAATCGGATCGAGACAGCGTTGCCAAATTTACCATGTTCCGGCCTGTACTAGAGATGGCTGTGGATGTTGGCATGCGGCTAGAAAGGAATGGATGGGTGGGGTAACTGGGCGGAACAAATGAAAGCCAGACGACTTGCGTTGTCATTAAAATGAATTAACATTTATTGAATCGAGACAGTGACACCTAACAGTGGTTCTATATCCTACTACTTACAATCTTAAAGGTAATCACAGCAACAATATTATCTCCATTATTCACAACACTTACGTAGATTACTGTCGCAATAATATATTATTCTCGATAGTAAATTTATTAATACTCATACACTATATTCGTTATTAAGAATTATCATTACAGATAATAAGAAAACTGCGTAACCACTTCCGCGTCACAGGTCGATCCACGAACGATTTACAGACGCGATAGATCGTTTCGATGCAACCTATACTATATCCATTGACAATGTTTCTTAGTAAATTTCAATAGTGCCAACGAAATGGAAATTATTCATGTTTCTCGTTCGAAGCGTTGGTATATACGTTTCAAAGCATCTAATGTCTTCGTTAAATAAAGAGCATTACTCGCCAGACATGTTTTCCTCTTTACCAAAATCCTTCTCGAGACGCCATCTTACTTTCTAAGCGTCCGATCCGCTGCGACGGTAATAATACTACTGTTAACGCTCGTCGTTGCCAAGGAAACGAAGTTACGAAGAATATGGCAAATCTATCACGCAGATTATGGAAAGGAAATGAATCGAATCGATGGAACTCAAGACGACTGTTCTACAAGCGGAAGAAGAATAGGAACTGAATAACGAAGCAGAGCTCCTGGACCTTTGGTTCTTGAGTTGCGTGTCAACGAGGAAGTGGTACATACGGATCGAAAACGAAGTGTATTTTGAATACGGAGGTTCTCGAACGGTTGAGAGACCAACGTGTGTGCTCTACCGCTGGAGATTCTCTTCTCTATCGCGGCTACTTTGTTTCAGTTTTCTTCCAAAAATATAAATTTACTAATGTACAGTCCCCGTTCATCGTGTACGTGTGTGCATTATGCGTGCGTTCCTCGCGTAGAAAAGACGTTTATACGGATTTTGTACACCTAAGTTGCCGGTTGCCAGTATTCGCGGAACGCTGTCTTCCCACGCAACCTTTTTCTGTACACATAATGTGGCGGAACGTTTCTCGCCGTTCGTTCGCCTGTCTCGTCTCGTCTCGTCTCGTCTTGTCTTGCCGTTTTGCCTCGACACCAATACACGAATTAACCCTATTTTGACTGCTGATAAATCGTTATAGCTCGGCCTCACCTACGACCGAGTTACACGCGACGTCCTCAACAGACTCGTCCGGAAGTCCTTGACGGGGTTCGTTTCCCGCAGAAGCTGTCCGCGGTGATCGGATCGCGAGAATCTACGAAACAATCGGCTTTGCTTGTTACATCCATTACACGTTATGCTTGGGGATGACGGCGGTATGGTTACTCGCGGAGGTAAACGAACGTGGTGTCGGAGATAGAAAGTGTCCTGGAACGGTCGAACGCAAACAGAACAACGGAGTCGGTGGCCGGATATCGCTGGAGTCTGATTGAACACCGTTTCCTCGCATCAGGTACGTACCGGCGACAAAGTTTAATCGACTAGCTAACGAAGACAAGGGGAAAACCGGGGGACGAGGACGGCACGCGCGCGCCAACACCAGAGTCGTCAGATTAAGACTTGTGTCTCCACTCTACCTTCCCCCTTCTATGACGCTACTCCCCACGCTCCCACCGCCGCGGCCCGGTCACGTGACACGTTTCGTCTCTGTCGTACACGTGTCCGGTACTGCCAGAGAGAGGGTAACTTTTCCCTCTTAATTCGTGCTCCCTGCCCTCACCTGCCGACTCTGGCCAACACGTCGCCGAGCGCCTTCTACAAGTCCTCGCGGCCGCGAAACGTAGCGAAACTATTCAACACGGGGTAGAAAAGCTGTATCTTTAAGCAACCGACATTGTTTATGATCCCATTGATTACTTGAACTTAATATAGAATACATATAATCATTTCTGTTTCATTTAATTGGACAATTCTACTGTTACGAATATATGCAAAGCTGTTATCTTCATGTATCAGCTTACTGATCGTTAGAAAACGTCGTATCCGCTAAAACCAAAATTTCAACCGACTTTTAATCAATATACAGGGTCGCGCCAACTGTCTATTGGCCGACTGTGCCAACTCGCGTCTAGGTCGCGCTCTGATTGGTCCGTGTTTTTCGTTAATAACTCCTAAACAAAGCCACGGATAACATTTTTGCAAAGGAAAATGTTGCTTCAAATGATCTCAGGAACCTCCCATTTCCGGCTGTTGAAGGAATTTTGGGACATCCTGTATAAAACTATGTATCCACGCGTCTTTTATATTGTGCTCGTCCAACTTGAAGGTTCGCGAAACTACAGTTCTTTTCTGTTACTACTTGCTAATGATCAAGAAATACATTTTTTAAGAACAGTCTTAGAAATCAAGAATTCTAAAATTCTTGAAAGGTGTATGTGGTTAGAGCAACATAACAAATTGTATTCCATTTTATATAGTTTCTTATGTTTGTTGATAATATTATATTTTGTTAAATTAAGAAGAATGGAAATATTATTTTTCCCCACATCTGCCAATATAATTCGTCGCACTGTGGCACCAATCGAAACGACAAGGCGAGCTTCACGAAGCTGCTTTCTAGTTTTGTACGATCCGAATTTGCTACGCGCCGCTACTCGGTTACAATCGAATTCAAATTAGCTGTACAATGTAAAAATGTTTTCACACTACGCGCACCGAACTGCTCACAATTAATTGTACAACGAGAGATTTTCGACGTCCCTCAATTGTTACTTCGGGATTGAAGCGACCGCGAATGGACATATAACAGAGTATACCACTTACCAAAGTAAATACACTAGCGTGGAAATGTAATTGTGGAATCTCATTTAACAATAAGTTGCGTTTTCCCCTTTTTTCCGAATATACCGTATCAGATTTAACAGTGAGCTTGATTTGTGTTCCTCGTTTAAATCGGCAAGCAATTATTCACGAAATAATGCCCGAAGAGTGCTCGACGGACGAAAATTTCGCGAGCGACGCGGGCGCACGGGCGAAAGGTAAAAGTTAATAAACCCGTTTCACGCCGAAAATATAATTATCGTGCATTGCGCCCGTGGCACAAAGTTTCGAATAATTATCAACAGTGCTCGCGTACTTACGTCAATCGTACGAAACCCTCGAGAGTGGTTTGTCGCGCGTGCGCGTGTCCTATCACCGACGCGGCGCGGCATCGTCGGCCTACTCCCCTGTTTTTCCCTTCCCTTTACCGCTAACGCAATTAATTACAAATTTTATATCGCGTAAAAAGCCTTGTCTGAGGTAGTGCATATATATCAAATTACCCTGTACCGTAATTTTCCCACTTTCGCAACGCTCCGCGCGCACCCCGGCCACCGGAAATTCACTTTTCCGCGGAAACTGGTCTCGCGGGTCTCGATTCGTTGTCCGCGAGGGGAATTCTCTCTACGAAATGCTTCTCGGTTACGGGAAGAGATGAAGCAGGATACAATATTTCATCAAATTATCCGACGCTGCACGCCGGATCTACAAGTTGCGATCAGAAAGAAACCGGACTCTGTCGGTTTCCTTGCGAAGGTGTACGGCACAGTTTGATGGCATGCTGATCGCTTCTCTGCACCCCCGCGTATCGGTTTGTCAAATTTCAAATATGAGCTGTAAACAATTTGGTCATTCAGCTTGAAGAAACATACACCTCGTCAAAAAGATAGCTCAGGTGTGCTACCTTTAATTTCTCAATGGCGCATGTAAAATGTTTTGATATTATACGTCACAAACGTAAAACGTCATTGAGAAATTAAAGATAGCACACCTGGGCTATCTTTTTGATGAGGAGTGTAGAATCGGCGTAAAAGTGTTTGTCAATTTCAAGCAGAGTCGCTAGATTTAGACTTGTGTTCCCACTCTACCTTCCCCTTCTACGACGCTATTCCCCCACGCTTCGTTGCGGCTCGGTCACGTGACGATCATGTGACTAATCCGGTACTGGCAGAGAGAGAGAAAGAGAGGGTATCTTCTCTCCTCAATTCAGCAAGGAAGTAACCAAGGACAAATTTTATCCGACACCGTTGCAAAGGAACCGACAGAGTCTGGTATCTTTTTGATCACGCCTCGTCAAACCGAGAGTTCGATAAACCGATGCCGTTTTCGCGGCCGCTTTTGCCGAGTCGCTGCCGTTGCGAGCGGAACGCGTCCGCTCTGTACAATGAAAATCGACGAAGATTTCGCTGTTCGGTGTCCTAACGCTTATCGCGCCGCCACCTGGAGGATGAGGCCGATATGCCTCGAGGCAAAACCGATCGATCGCAATCTTTCGTTGTGATTCCTGTTGCGATCTCCGTTCCAAGACCTTGTCGGTGATGTGTGAAACGTATACGTTCGGTTCTGCAGCAACTCCGGGGAAACAATGAGCGAATAAATGTAGGCTCGGGTCGCGTGACAACGCCGCGCCGCGCGCAGCGGGAACAGTAGCTTCGCTGCTCTCTTGTCCGCCGTCAGTAAAATCTGCGGTTCGCTTCCGGTTCAAGGGAGAACATCGAATATAGGGGTAAAAGAGCTGTGTTTGTATGTGTGTGTGTACGTTCTCGAGCGTGTGTGCATGCGTGTGTATGATCTCTATGAAATGGTACGATCGAACGGGATTGGAATCACCGTTTCTCTTACCTACACGTATATACACCGTTACCGACGATCCTCCCTAATGTACATTACAGGCTAGGAAGAAAGTAACAAATGCTATTTTACAATCATCTTTATACAGAATGTATCGGCGTTCCGGTCGCGAGCTACGGGCCATCGATGACACGGGGCAGGTGAACGGGACCGACAGCCCACCGCGAGCATCAGAAACGATCGGCTTGTGAGAGACGAAGCTATTGGACTCCGGACAATCACGCTGAACCGTGGAAACGTCGTGCTCGTCTTTGGACATCCAGCTAACTGCGGACGCCCTTACGGTTTGTTATTACTCGAGATACTCGGTTGAAGTCGTTCCGGAACGTTAACACGGCAATCGATGTAGCAGTCCTGCTGACCAGCTACAGATTGGATTGTCTTCATCTAGAATCGCGTTCACTTGGACCAAACGGTGTAACGATCATCGCGTACTCGGGGAGAAATGTACAATGTGCGAACGTGTTTGTCGGTATCCTGTATTCGAGTACTGGGTACGTATTCTCGAGTACTTGACGCCTGAATACTGGCCATTCGAAGCTTTAAGATTGCGAACGCAGATGTTCCGGCTCTCGATATTGCCCAGAGTCGCCAGATTCAGAATTGTGTCCCCACTCCACCCTCCCCTTCTGCGACGCTATTCCCCTACGCTCCCGCCCGGTCACGCGACGCGTTTCGGCTTTATCGTACATGTGTCCGGTACTGGCAGAGAGAGGATAACTTTTCCCCCTTAATTCCTGCCCCCTCCCCTCATCTGGCGACTCCCGGTCGTTTGATAGACCGGTGATACGGTCATTTATTATTCGAAGTTCTCTATTTGTTTTGTATTGTTGCTATCAGAGTAGTTGGCACTCGATGATCGAGTCGTAGATCAGTTCGGATGCTCGGTATTCTGTACCCAAGTACTCGGAATTCGGTATACGAATCGAATCGTTGCTCGTCGCGTTATGAACACAAGTTCGGGGAAATCTCCTCGTACAAATACAAAACGTCTCAATGATTCGTGTTGTTTCTAGGACACAGTTCCTGGCACTTCCTGGACACGTGGTTCCAGCGACAATAGAAGTTATTGAGAGGCTTTATACGCTGAAGGAACCGAAGCTATAGATCGCTCGAGTTCTTGGTAAAGCCTGCAAGGAGTAGTGTCAACCCTTAACGGAATTATGATACGTTAGCTCGAACAAATCTATCGAGAGTATTGAATGCGATTGGTTCTGAGTATTATTCGTAGAACGGTCCACCAGAACGAGACTTATGCGCTGTCCAGTTTTTAGAAAACTCAAAGTAAATTCTATCCTATTCCTTTCAATTGTTTCCAGAGAAATAACTGGGACCATCTATTTCGTTCAAAGGAAAACATAGAAATTGCTGTCTAGTTTACCAATCTTTATGTTCTGGCAGTTTTTGATTTGGTCTTCTTCAACTAAACGGTAAACATGTCAGTGTTTGCTCGGGAAGCGAAGATTCGACAGCAGTCGCTTTTCTGAAAGAAGAGAACTGTTCGGCCTGAAAAGCGTTGCCAGCCGACGCCATAGCTGCGAGCAAGCATGATGGCCGTCCTCCGAAAAAGCCACCCTTCAGGTAGCTATCAATCCCGGCGTCCCTTGTTCGCGAAGGCAGCCGAGTACGAGCAACCAACGCCTATCTCGCAAAAATATTTCCAGCGGCAGAGCCCGCCCCCAATCTCTTTACGGTAATACTGCTCGATAGGTAGAAATGGTAATTACAAAATTTGTACAGTGTGAACATGTCAGATGGGTTTGAATTTCCATTTATTTTATCAATTTCGTGAAAGCCTCGTGACTTCTCATGACAAGGAAACTGTTAATCGATTTATTACGAGCAGATCGATATGCTAGATTCGAATTTCAAGCTTTGCGATCGACTTAGAATTGCTTTGTTTCCCGAATACCTTTTCGGTTTCGATAGTCTCTGAATCACGGTGGACCGTCCAGACAATCAGTTTCGGCGTGACGAGGCTTCGTGCGTTCATTCATACAAACTGTCTTGAGTAGAAGGACAATATACCCTGCGTGACCCGGGTCATGCGTATACTTCTACGACCTCTAGATTAAACGTGAACCGAAGAAGAGACATCGATTCTCTCGGGGCTCTCCTCGATGTACCGCGCGAGCGCAACAATCAACGACTCCGATGACACTTTCGCTTTCGTACGCAAAGAATATTGTTCACGCAAACGGCTGGTGATCGATCTGAAAGAAACCACAGGATCATCGACGAGCGCTGCTCCTTCGAGCGATTCGAAATCTCGAAAATGCGAGCGTCCCCGTCTCTCGGCAACCAAGGTAACTGAAGCATCAACAGTGACCCGTCGTCGGCGAAATTTGGCAAGCTTCCAACCAGGCTAATTAATCGAATTAAAGCAGACTCGTTAACCTTTTTTCGGCTCCTGTTGCGTCGTTCGTATAACAGGTCCCCGAACTGGATTCTTTTAAACCCTTTGTCTCGCGGTAGTGAAAACTCTGAACCGACCGATCGTTGCAGCGATTTTTCTCACGAATCTTTCCTCGTTCTGTCCCGGTCAAACTGTGAACGTTCCTACGGCTGTACAATAATACGATAAAAAGTTCAATAGAATCGACCTCTGTTCTGACGCCCTGTTACTCGCGTGCCGAGAAATTCTTGAATAGAAGGAATTTCAGCGTTCTATAAAAATGTGATATCGTAGATCGATAACTATATATAAACACCGCATTGCGAAGACAAAAAGCTAAAGTCGTACGTCTGCTTGAATTCAAGCAACGATTCACCCGTCGGTAGACTGATTCTGGTTGATCGAAGCATAACAAAATTCTACCGACCGAACGTACTGGGTGGGACGGAAATCGTAGTACAACCGGGCGGGGGTAGATTCTAGGAGCAAAGATAAGTCGAAAAAAAAAAGGAATAACATTTTTTCGTTTGACGCCTCGTTTTCGAGAAAATCGAGTTTAAAGTTCCGGCAGGTTCGCGTGCTTTAGTACTTTATTACAGGCCTGGGCGACGCACAGTGCGGCCGATCGCCGATCTAGCTGTTCAAAACTGTGTGACGTTTAATTATATGTTTGAGAGTTCAAAACATAACAAATATTTGGCTAAAGGGACCTCGAGCTGGTTTTAAGTGAACAATGAAACTCTCGGTCAGTATCAAAGTATGTATTAGTGAAATCTTTACCTTTAGTAGTGTTCTCTGAAACGTTGAGTAATAAAACCTTTATCTCCAGCTATGGAGTATGTAAAGGAACGTAAGTACTATATTATACTATATTATCATCCATTATTTTATTTAGTGGAGTAATTTCTTTGATAATCACAGTTCTTTTCAAACTTTAGACATGTGTAACTTGCTAAGAACCTCTCATAACCTCAAAAACATGGTTGCTCATCCTTCGTGGATTATTTCGTTACTAGATTTTACCAATTTCATATCCATATACGCCCACAATTTGACAATGAGGAATTTTTCGATTTCTATGTCAAAGAACATGTAATGACCGTAATGTCTGGTTTTTTCTCTTTTTAAAATAATAAAGGTATTAAGTTTTTGTTGTTAAATAAAGGTATAGGGAGGGGAGAAGTGACAAACCGTACTTGTTCTGTCGCATAAACAGTGTCTTGGTCGCGCACGTTGGTTTTCTGAATTTTGAACAGCTAGACCGGCGATCGGTCGCACTGTGCGACACCGGCTCGCGGAACAGCAACATCTCTTCCGCGAGTCAGCGTCACCCAGGCCCGCTTTAGTATACGGAGGAAGTAGAATTGGTTGATCATGGTCGGACGCGTCAGACGATTCCAATGCATCAGCACGTGCATTCGCTGTATTTTCAAACTAGGCTTTCTCGAGAATAAAGCTCCGTATAAAAAAATGTTATACCGAATTTTTTATCTTACTCTTCTATGTAGAATCACCCCTGCCAGACTGTACTACGATGTCCGGCCCACCCTGTATAATTTCCGAAGGAAACCGCTTCTTTCAATTCCACCACCAGGCGAAAAGCAAATGGAAGCATCTCTAGAGACTAAAGGTGGGGTCTTCTAAGCGCGTTTGGACGCAGCGTTTTGCGATCCATGCTCCATTCGTCGTAACATCCTGCTGTGTGTATAAGAGGCCCCAGGGTCGCAAAATGCTGCGTCCAGACGATGAGTGGAAGGAACTCTCGACGAAATCGAGACACTGTCGTCACAGCGGTCAAAATGAGCTTGCCAAACTGGCAAATGAGCTGGTCGAAGCTATTTTCATTTTAATTTATGAAACCAAATGGGGTCGTTCAAGTAGACATATAGATTTTATGAGAATCGAGTACAGCAAAGTGGGATTTGGATATGTTAGAGACAATCCTTTGCACCTGATAAAGTTGCAACGAAATGCGTTAAGCATTCACAAAGTGAACTTGCAGAGATTTTGTGCAGTTAGAGAGCTCATTTTGACCATTTGGTGTTCCATAGTTGCGTGCGGGTAGCCGAGCCTCCGGTCAGGTCAGGATCGCGAAAGTTTGCAATGTTCGAGTACCCGAAAAGCTAAAATACAAAAATTATATTGGAATGTCATGAAAAACCGTCGTACTCGCGTGATCACACATTTTTGGGTCCTCAAGCTTGATTCTATCCGACTGCAGCTTCGAGTACCCGAACATTGCAAGCTTCCGGGACCCCGACCCGAGTCAATTTCCCGATTCGACCGGAAATTTCGGGTACCTGCACACACCTCTAGCGTTCAAAGCGTTGTAGCAAATCTTTTCGGTACCGAGTTGCGCTCGACAGTCCCGTCTGGAGGCTAGGACAGGACACTTCCAGTCTGTGATCCTCTGTTTTCTAGACGCGGTGCGCCGGTATCTTGGTCTCGTGACAAATCCTCCGCGATTCGAGTGATCGGGGTCAGCGATTCGTCGGACAGCGGCGAGCCGTGATCGAGTGTCGCGCGCGCACGAACCATCTCTGGGAAGAGAACGTTCGGAGAGGATTGATCGGTTCATTCACTCACTGGTGTCGGAGGTGTGCACGGGAGTGGTAGCCGGTGTGTTCGAGGGCTGATGTTGCGTCGGCTGCGTTGGTATGCCAAGGGACGCGAGCAGCGGCCGGGACACTGCACCAGGGGTGGCTGTCGGTGGTGGCGGGCTCTCCTGGCCCACGAGCAGGCTCGCAGGCGGGAACCCGAAAAGCTGGGATCACTGGAGCCTCGGCCAATAGTTACCGGTCAGGTCTGGAGTTTGCGACGGGATCTGCACCGGCACCGAAACGCCCGCCGATATCACACCTGGAACAACCAAACGCATTTCCTCCGTGCGGTTAATCCGTAAAGTAGAAGGATCTCTATAGAAAATATTTTTACAACTATATATACTTTATACTAAATACACACAATTTCTACAAGAATTGTAGGATTGGCAAGAAAGTAATTTCGGTATTCTAAGGTGAAATAAAACTGAATTTCGTTATTCAAAATTCTTTTTGGCAAAAGAGAAAAGGGTAAATATCTTATTCATTAAAGTTCATTGCTTGAATAAAAATATTGGGCTCTCTATATCACCTTGAAATACCAAAATTACTTCCTTGCCAACTGAATGCAATAAACCAGAGTGAAATAGAAATTTATTTTCGTTCTTAACCCTCATGCGTCCCTCATTTCACGAACTGAACCTGTCCCTCGGTGTCAAATTGACACAGTGGTAAAAGATCGATAAAATAACAAGGTAAACAGTTATTTCTCGATGTCTTTTCATTCAAATCGATGAGTAGACACTTTATAATGAGACTACACTTAGGATTTCAGTGATTAGAACTTTTTTTGTAATTCTTAATTTCCTAAAAAAGGAGGAAATTTATATCTATTGTACGTCTACATGTTCCCCAATAACTAACCATTAACAAAACCAAAATAGAATTTCATCTCGGTTTAAAGAAAATTAATAACATACGTATTTATTAGAGTCTGTTCTGAATCTTTATCACGAGTCTGACACGATATTGTAAGGCAAGGGATTAATAAATTATAAGAATCGTGAACAGAAATAAAAGAAGATTTGTTTGGCAACTACATTCATTTTGTAAGAAACTAAAATCTTTTATTTGGAAGTGGTTTTCGGAAAGTCATTGAAATAATTCTGATACAGCTGCCGGAGTTCTATAGGATAATAAATCCGGCATATCTTTATATTTTTGCATTCTAGTAGACAAGCGATTGTTCTATTGAATTGGTAGTATGCAATTCCCCACTTTGCGTGGAGAAGTTTAAACAAATGTAACAGCTAGCTTAGTAATAGGGCCGAGAATGAATTTGTACAGCTAATAGTATCGCACAGCATACCGGTCTCTTTACATAATCTCGCACGATGTAAAAGGCATGCTCTTCAGCGAGGGAACTTTCGCCAAACAGAAGCGAGCTAATCCCCATTCATAAAATTTTTACCGTCCATCGGCTATCCAACGATCAAGCTGGAATACATATTTAAGGTGCGCTTCGTGGAACAGAGGAGCGTATAAATCATGGTACAACGAGTGAGATCAAGCGGCGCGTTCTCCGTGAAAACGATACACGCCAAGGGTCGGCGGGCGGGCACTTAGCAATGGAAACGACGACGGGACATCGCCGGTGGTGGTGATGGCAACGAGCGCGGTGAAAGTCCCCGGCGCTCATGCACGTAAAACGATTATGATGGATAAGTTGCGGCTCGTTCCGCACGTAAGAAGCGCGAGAAACGAGGAATAGAAGGGGGATGGAGTGGAGCAGGGGAAGAGAGAAACGGTAACGGAGGGAAAAGCGAAAGGAAGAGAGCGAGTGGAGCTAGGCGAACGGGGCGGAAAGACAAAAGGAATGCGGCGCGTGTTCCGCAGTATTCCACCATTCTACGGCGTTCCACTCCATTCCTGTAGGTACGCCGCGCACCCCCGTGTTTCCTCCCCTTTGGGTTCGCACGTTATTGAGCGCTCGCCCAGCCGAGGCGAGACCCAACCCATCCACATCCTCTGTTCGCCCCTGTATACCTTAAAGAGAGGAAGAGACTGCGGGACAGAGACGGCGAAAACAAGCCCGGCCACGGCGAAACAGAGACAGCTCGAGAAAGAAGGAACAGGGGTTGCGGGGTAGCAGGGAGGGACAAGGTACATGGTGTGGGTCGTCCCTCCATAGTTTTCGTTAAACGAGAGGGGTCGAAGGGACGCGGAGCGGGATGGAGAACAGAAAGTTGAGGAAGAAAGAAGCTCGGGAGAGCCCCGCGCGCTCGACAGAGAAAGTGCGAATCGGAGAAAATGGAAAATTCACCGGCTGCGTCTGCGGTCGGAGGGGACGGAGAACCACCGAACATCCCATTCTTCGATTCAACCATCCCCCCCGCCCCGACGCGGCGGCGCCAAGCGAGATTTGTTTTAAAATCCTTTGACAATTCCGTGGACGAACGACCCACGTGCCGCGCGACAATCTCTCGGCCACCCCCGAACTTTTCCCTAGATCCGAACCGACCTACCCTGCCACCTTCCTGTCACGCGTCGCGGGGAACAACCGCTGTATGTATAGATTACATGCAAAGAGGTTTCCGGGTAATCCGCGACGGTTTACGTATTTCGTTCTCGGCACTGCACCGGTTACGGCGCGAGAAGAACCGAGCCCGGTGAAGAATTTCGAGGAGCGTTTCGTCTAGCTACTTCGCAGACGGAGCGAACACAGGATGGTACGATCACAGAATGTTTATCAAGCCATTTGCATCGTTCGCGCGCTTCTACTGCCTGTTTTCTTGGTCACTATCGCCACGGCATGTACAGGGTGTCCACAGATTTACTTAACACCGGTTTTCTCGTAATCGGTAAGTACTAGTGCTGTTACTTTCCCGAAGCTTCGACTCTCCGAAAGGTATGGAGCTTTAATTTAATCAATCTCTTTTAGCTGTGGTGGCGTATTTTTTTTTTTATCGAAATGCAGGAGTGTTTGTGATTGTATCGAATATAAGTTGGCGGCAAAATTTCGAAGCTGAAAAATTCGATTCTCATCACTAGACTGCGGATCTTTATGCAGAACAAAAAATGTTTGCATCGATTGCAAGACACAGGAGCCAAATAGAAATTCCTTTCTTCTTTTAATCGTCTTATTAAGCTGAAATTAATACACTGATGTCCTTAAATCTTCTTCATTCGTTCATTACTGTAAATTGTACGTGTCCATTTTCGTCGTAAATGCATGAAATCCGCAGTCTACTCATCACCTTCGACGTTTCAGAAATCGAAGCTCCGAAGCTTCCGAATCTTCGACCTTCGAACACAGCCCTAGTAAGTTCTAGAAAAATAATGTTACACGGAAAAGTTTTTCTGTTCCCCATAAGCCATGTCATAGTGCACGTCCATTTTTTCATGTCTCCAATATTTTTCGAGAAACGTCGGCGACCTTTAGTTTTTGAAATGCAATAAAAACTGCATATGTTTTTATACTGTATTTATTAACATTTTTTCCTAATATGTACTTACCGTTTACGAGAAAAACGCTGGCCAGTAAATCTCTGAACATCTTCGTTGTTTTAAACAAAACACGTTAAGTAAGCTTTCCGGTAGTTAAATACAAATATAATCCCGATTATCGATCGTAAATGTTGAACATTCAATTTGATGATGTTTCCGACGCAACTGTTTCGATCACTTATTAAATCTAGCAATTTTGCAATAAGCTCTTTTTCTTTCCTAACGAATCGGTTCAGTTTTGAACCTTTTTCAAAGGAAAAAATTGCATCTACAATAAAATATATGTATATTAAGTACAGCAAATAGAATAGGTAAATTGAAATTGAAAGCGAAACGTCAGGAAAGAGAAAAAGTTTATTGGAAAATTGCTAGATTTAATAAATGATCGAAACAGTTGCGCCGAAAGCATCATCAAATTGAATGTTAAATACAAACTTGCGGATAAGTTTGAAGAGCGGTTTATTATTAACCATATAAAACCCGAATAAGAATTAGGATGAGTCGCGTGTCGCTTTCAAGCTCCCTACAAAATGTTTCTACCATGCACGAGGAACGAAAAATTATCTGATTACGTGTTTATCCTGCGTATTCTCGCAATTTGTCAGCGACATTTTAGATGATATTTACCCGAATCAATTTACCATTGTTATTAATTAATTAAAACAAGATCACCGAAAGTAGGTCAGTTGGTATAATGAATTTCATCCCCGCGACGAAAGGGACGAACGAGAACGTTGTTACAAAGGTACGGCGAATTTATTTGCGATTTTCCGCGTCGATCGTGAATACCGAGCGCGTTCACTGCCGAAACAAACTTTCTTGCGGCCATTATACGTATTTCCGCGGGTGCTGTTTGCTACGATAACTAGTTTTCGCGATGACGCTCGTGTTTTTCCTTTTTCACCGTCTGGCCGCAATTGCGCGGCTCGAATCCTCGAGTGTGTGTAATCAGGCGGATGTTTCAATGGTACAGAATAAGTACGTTTGAGCGGGAACAGCCTGTTCTCTACAGACGGCACGCGTCGCGTCGGCCAGCGTGAACACGCGATACCAATCGTGGCGCTTTCCGCTTTTTGTGTCCTCTATTTAGACATTTTAGACCGAGTAGCTACCTCAAGCGCGAAAGAATCCGTTGGAAATTCCGCAGAAGTGTCACGGTTCAAAAATTACTTTACAGTGCTGGAGGGAATATAATATCTGAGATCTTTTAAATATTTATACTGGCTGATTTATAACTAGTTGCACAGTATTCTCTCGCGATAGTGGGTAATTTTACTATTCACGGTTCAAATGATACGGTTCAATAATCTTCGGATTGCTTGGTTTAACATCTTCTACCGCAATATTATATTTCAAACCTCCCATACTACTCTTGTTATAAACTTTTCTTTGCCAGGTGGCTGCAAGTGTGTGAAAAATCGTGCGTCGCGCTAGAGGGAACGCCTTGTATACATATTGATAGTAAACAAAATACGGGACGTCTAAAGTGTACATTTATTACCTATAATGGTATAAACTATATGTATAAACATATAAAACGTTTTGTCAGTCCTGTATCTTTCTGTAACCTGCTCCTTTCGCCGGTAAAGAGTCAGAGGCTCGCGCAGGAACCATTAAAAAGATTATCATAGAACCAAATAAAAGAAAATTGGACATAATCCTGCAACGATGAAACTATGAGGTTATGGTCCTGCTGTCGACCATAAAGACGCGGTTAACGAGCCAAGGAACAGCTTTCATTCGGGTAAATCGGTTCCAATTGGCACGATTCTTTGAGACGACACTAGATAGAGAAGATAATGCCTCGTTCGCGCTACGTGGGTATTCAATTAAATGGAATTTTCACATGTGTGCAAACTTTTATATTAATTTTAATCTGCACGTGTCAAAATACGATTTATTGCAATTTACAGCTGAAAAATTCATATTTCCGGTCAGTTTAGCTAGATCTTTCACTTGTTCATTCTCGAAAAAATTGGCTTAGAAATACTCCGCCATTTTAGCTCACTGTGTACTTTGATTTTCCTACATTATTTTGTAAATCATGAAAGTAATAATGTATGGTAAGAGGTATTTCTAAGCTAACGAACTTGGCCGTATTTTGTTTGATCTGACAACTTTTTACGGCTATAGGAACTTGGCTCCTGTTTACAGGATGTTTTTGTTGGGTTTGATTTGCACGTTCAAAACCATGATTTCTAGTCGGAACCTACGACCTTGATTAACGCGTACTGGAGCGGGGAGCACAGGCTAACTGGGTGCCGATAGACGGCTTTGAAGATTCAGCAGGAACAAACAAACAATCCTTAAGCGTAAACTCACCAGTCGCGGTCGAGGTCGTCGGCTGGTAGGGCGCACCGCCTGGTCCTGCAGGCTGTCCACCGGGTGTGGTGGGAGTTCCACCATGAGAGGTCGGGATACCACGATGGGGTTGCGAGTGCGCAGCAGTGCTGTGTGCGTGGGAGTAAGACTGCGTCAACGAGTGGAGAGGCTCGTGGAACACGTACGCTGGATATCCCTCGGCTCGTTGCTGAAGACAGCTTCCACCCATTGACCCGCCCAAGCTGCTTGACATCGAGCTGCGAGGAGAAAACGGATCCGCGTCAGGAAACGGTAACCGGAGAGGGCCAATCTCTGCCGATTTCAAAGAGATTCCAGAAGGGCCTTTCGCGAAACGCGACTTGTCCACTCTTAAGTGTCCAATAACCGACTTCCACGGCAGACCTTTCGCTCGAGATCTTTCGTTCTTAGTAATTATCTTGCACTATAGGGGTTTCGCCGGGACTCCAATGTCCCGTGTCTAAGACCGGAGGGTCTCTTTTAGCCTGCATCGTAATCTTTCGCGTTCGGCCACCTCCCTACTTTCAGTCTTGAAAACTGCGAATTAAATTGAAAGGGTCTCTTCGATTTTTGCAAATGTCACGACGGAGGTTTTCAAATGATTGCTAATCTTGTATGTTCCGTTTTCAATACGGTGACTGCCGAATAATCATTCCCCAAGAGTCCCACAAAATCAAAGTAATTCAATCTTTGTAATAAAAATTGCACCTCTCTACTTTCAGTTTTAAAAACTGTGAATCAAATTGAAAGGATTTCTTCGATTTTTGCTGATGTTACGACGAAAGTTTTCAAAGTCCTGATTACTTATCTTGCACTATTCGTTTTCAATACGTTGACTGCCGAATAATCTTCCCGCAGGAACCCCACAAAATCAAATTAATTTAATCATTGTATTCAAAATTGCAGAGCTTATCACCAGGATTACTTCTTAAACTCTTCTAGATCGTGCAAATCCCGAGGACAATCGGTTCAAGCAACTGCATTATGTACACAATTAATTTTTATAGATACACGGAGAATTAGTGAAATTGTAATGATTAGAACATGATTAGTAGACTGTGGATCAATAAATTAATGGCAAGTCTCATAAGTGCCGAATGTAATTCTATTCAATTGGTAATTCTCAGGGCCAGATTTACAGTCTAAAATTTTGCGGTTTAGGGTTAAGAAATGTCGGCAACTCAGCTGGGACATGCAAATTTATGGTGTGGACGGACGAAGTATCGGAGTTACTGGGTTTTGTAGATAAGGATTCTTGATAACGATTTTCGCGCAGCACGTCATCAAACTATATGAACATTTAAAAAAAAATTCCAATTGAATCGATGAAAAACTGAGTTGCGGGCAGATTTTTGTCCAAAAAGATCGCTTTCTCGCCCACTGTGCGTCGTCCCGGCGAGTGGTTAAGGCAGGAAACGTTTATTTCGCATAAAAATCCGCGGTCTAATAATAATGCGACCCGATGCAGGGCAAAGAGAGCAAAACGCGCGGGGCACGGCGGTAAAATGGCGGTAGCGGTGTGAAGGTCGGAGTTCAGCAACGATTGCGATGCTGGACTGTAAAAGGAAGATTAAGTGAATATAAAGCGGTTACCTGTAAGTGTCAGGCATTGTGGCGATCGGCTGCGGTATCGACGAGTACATGGCGTTGAATCCGGCGTTTAAGGGTAACCGTGGCGTGGCAGGGGTTGCTGCCGGTGGTGCTGTGCTGCCGCTGCCCCCGCTGCTGCCACCGCCGACTACCTGATCGACGGCTGCTCTCCTTTGGTTCCGTAATTTCTCCTCTCGACGCCACTTCGCCCTGCGATTACTGAACCACACCTGCAACCGACGCAATGACGGTGCTTTTGTCACGATAAGGGCGTCACTTCGCGCGATGTATTCGCATTATCCGCACCTATCCATCCTCGCTCTCTCGCCCGTTCATTCTTCTTTCCACTCATGCACTCGTACTTTCATTCCTCACCTCCGTTCCCCCTCTCTCCACACACAGTTTTCCCACCCATTCTCTCTTTCTCACCCTCCACCGCGCCTCTCCGTTCCTCGCCCACCGTCTTCCTCGTTCGTTCGCTGTCTCCTCACCCTGTCCTCCCGTTCGTCCCTCTTCAACCAACCAACCCCCCCTCCCCGACCCCGCCCCGACGCCGCTCTTCACCCTATACCCATACAACAGCGTGAAATTTAGATACTTTTTTCCCTATCCGCGGAGGATACGCCGTCGAGTTTGCTCGAGACTCCCTCGCAGTTTGTTAATTGTGATTGAGCAGTTGTCGGAACGGGAAATTGAGTTACTATCGCTGTATTCCCGTCGCTTTTCGCTCGTGCACGCTTCCTTTTTGTTTCTTTGTTTTTCAAAGCCTGCAGCCTCCGCACGAATCTGCAGACGGCAACTCGAATTGATTCGCAACGGGATCGTCGAACGTGTCCTTTGGCACTCGATCAACCATAAATTTTACTGCTTCTTCCTTGTGTGCTTCGCGAAGAATGAAGCGCGGATACTCGTCAATGCGAATATCAATTCATTCTGAGACATTAACCCTGCCGTTTCCCTCGATTATCCTACGCATTCCGGATCGCAACGATCCGACAAACGAGAGACCTTAGAAGTGGCGTCATTCCGCGGCGTAGAAAGCTGAAGGCCACAGCAGGATTAATTTTCTAATAAAGTTTTTCCAAAAAATAACATCTTGGCGATGGCGTAGTCGTTGAATTCACTTAATCCTCCGAGTGCTGTGCCGGAGTCATTTTTGACCGGGAGTATCCAAATTGTTATTTAAGTACTCAATTTGTGGCAATTAAATTAACTATTGAGTTAGTTTATTGAGCTGTTTCGTTGATGATACCGGAAAGACTATTTATTTTAGATTTTCATTAAGGGTCCAAATAAAAAAGTTTTAAAGAATGCCTTTTTTTTTGTAAATTTTTGGAAAATCTTTTTTGCACATCATTTCATAAACCAATGCTTCTAATTGATTATAAAAAATCAGGTCATTTGGTGCGATTATAAAAAAGTTAATCTGTTTTAAAGGGCGTTCGAATATTTTCGTGGCTCTCTCTCTCTCTCACTGTATATTACATTTATTTACTGCGCCAACTTGATCTGGGGTATTGCACGATCATAGAGGAATAGAAAATTGTAAAGGGTTATCCAAAAGTACCTTTAGGATGTTGAATGAGAATATCTGTCAAATGCCATGTTTGTTTCTTGGCACTTTTTTGTATTTCTAACCTACAATGATAGACAATTTTAACAATGGAGTCGTATACGATTGAAGAGCGTGTTAAACTTATTAAAATTTATTTTGCAAATCAGTGTTCAATAAAAAATACCCATCATAATATATCAGATAATCGTCCATCAGAGCAAATAATTCAAAATTTGGTTAAAAAATTTGATGAAACTGGATCTGTTCATGATAAACCAAAGTCTGGCAGATCAAAAACAGCTTGTTCGAATGAAAACATTGCTGCTGTTCGTGAAAGCGTTGCTCGTGATCCATCAACATCAATTCCACGTGTTTAATTGTCATAGTTGTCATAATTGTCATAGATGATACCTGATAATTCAATAAAAAAACCAATAAAATTAAAAACAGTTTGTTGTTTATTTAAAGAAAACTTCGTATAGTCTATTTTGGATAACCCTATACAATCTCCAGGTTTAACAATCGCGATTAGTTTCTACCTAGAGGAATTAGTGAGGGACGTTTCTCGCCCGGACACTCAGGCTGATGCGGTGTGTTATAATAACTGGCAACCTCGAGCAGCAAATCGGAGCTTAAGTTCTTTGTCGCGCTTCCACGGATTTCCTGATTTCGAAGATACCTCGTCGCGATAAGAGGATTCTCTCTCCCTTCGATATGTCGATTTCCCCCGAATCTCCAAGCGCTGTCGGCACAAACTCCAGATTACATTGTAATTTTTCCCCACCCTGTGTGCGTCCCTGCTCTCCAAGAATTTAGGGGAATACGGTTACCCTCTCTCCGCTGGTATCGAATCAGTCACGTGACATTGTGACCAGAGATGGAGTGATCACAGTGTTTTTGTCACAGTGATTCGTGATTTTGGTGATCGTTGCTGATTGGCGGAGAGCAAAACTCTTCATCGCGCAAGTCACACAGACGTAACCTGTATGTTTTGTATTAACTGTATTAAAACAAAGTTGCGAGTTGCCTCGCGTTTTTATCAAATTCATTAGATTTGTAAGACGTTTCCCAAATTATCATCCGCGTTTCCTATAGTTGTTACGTAATACATTGGCATTTTGTAAAACTTTATAAGTAGTATGTACATACGTACAATACATAAGAAGAAATTGTCTGCACCTCTATACTATTTAAGAAAATATTTGGTTGGAACGAAAATATCGTTTGTAAATTAAAGTTGAAAGCTAAAATTCAGATATTTATTCATAGATTTATTCAATATCATATTTTCCATTCTGTTCTATTACTTTTTGCCATTCTCGAGGTAACTTGTTATTGAATAAACATATGAATAAATACCTTAATTTTATCTTCGATTCTTAATTTGAAAACGCTACGAACTTTCGAAATCGAGAAGAAGAATTAATTTTTTCCTTTTTAAAATACTGAAATAAGTTTCGGAAAAGAAAATTGGATATTTTTTATTTTTATCATGAAGTAAATTTACGTTATATGTATACCGAAAACGCGACGTTTAGCAATTGATTAGACACTAATTAACAACGTAAACAATTTTCTGAATAATGGTACACACAGCAATTTTTGGTGGTGACTCTGAGATTCGCGGAGTCACGCGACGATCTTCGAGATAAATATTTCTGGAAAAAATGTGAAGACCTGTGGCGTGTCGTAATGGAGCGAGCCGATTGTTGGATTCGTTTGCACGAAGAAAAAAGAAGCGCGCACCGTTTCTCATTTTGCCAGTTCATGCGCGGGAGGCGTGCTTCTACGTATACATGCATAATAGTCGACAATTGCTACGTTGGCCGTTTCGCTCGTAAACAACGACGAACTGTCGTGCGATAATGAGAACAACGATAGAAAAATTCGATAACCAACAATGCCCGCAACTTTTTTAATTACCGTGCACCGAGAAACGACGACCGGTAACAATGCGCGAGGGAATCGCAGTCGGCACCAGCGCAGCGGCATTATTTCCCCTCGATTTTACCTCGAATGTCTGCGCATTCAGTCCCCAATCATTTCGCGCATTAATACGATATTCGATAAAAGGACGCGTTTCTTTTTCCGTGAAACACGCTATTACCGTCAAATTTTAGCCGATCTGTCTTTCAAGTTTTTCCACCAATAAATGGGAACATGATCGCCGACGAAAGGAGAACAGATTCGTGGAAATGCGTGAAGAAGAATCCTGCTTAATATATATGTAAGTATAATAATACTTTGAACAATTGCGTTATTTTTTTTCAATAAAAAGCCAGCGAAACATGTCCGTTCCACATTCTTAAATGTGAAGAGACATTGTTCGACAAATGATACTGGTTCATCTAAACAGGAAATTTCTTTCTCTAGTTAACGTTTATAGTAACCTAGCAAATTCAAATTGTGCATTTACTCAGCAATAATATGTATAACATTATTAGATATACAGGGAAATATACTTCAATTATTTTTCCGTCTGTATATCCTTCTCTCTTAAACTCTGCTTTTTTATTATTAAAACTTCTATTAAAAACTTGTCTTTAACATCGTCTCCGACGGTTTTTCTCTACTTGGGCACTAGATCCCAGTTATCCTGTCTAACGTAGGTACTTATAATTTATAAATATAAAGTTATAAAATATTTCGTGTTGGGTAATGAAGAATAATAGCAAAATGATAGAACAAACGTGATAACTCTTTCCTTTTCCGGTTTCCAAAAACTCGGGACATTTTCAGAATATTTTGTACAATTGACACAGATCTGAAAAATGTATTTTCAACTTCTAGTATTTTCTCTGTAATTCCGAACAATTGCCATTTTTTCAAGATCTTTTTTTCACGTCTTATAGTAAACTAATTGCTGCAACTTCTCAAAATAATCCAAGCGGTATGTTAACACTTTACCTACCGGAAGCCTATTAATAGGATTTTCAATAATTGTGCTGCTCCAAAAGAAAGCATAGAAATTTTCTTGTACATTGCAATCTTAACACGTTCCGTGCCACGTGTACCAGACATATGTACCAGACCACTCAGACATATTTATTTAATGCGCTGAAAATATATGTTTATAACAAATTTAATTCTGTAAAAAAATATTTCTACTAAAAGATTGAGGCATTATACAAAATGCAGTATAGAACAAAGCACATAAGTTCGTTTAATTGTTATATTAACTACTCTAAACAAGGTAACTGCTTATCGATTGATGATATAATGAAATATTGTGTGATAATACAGTGCAGTACACCTTTCAAAGACTAATAACTTTTTTGTAATTGTACCAAATGACCTGATTTTTTATAATCAATTACAAGCATTGGTTTACGAAATTATATGCAAAAAAGATTTTCCAAAACTTATAATTTACAAAGTTACATGCAAAAATAAAAAAAGGCATTTTTTGAAACTTTTCTTTGGGTCCTTAATGAAAATTTAAAATATATGTTTTGTAGATCCATGTTGTTTATATACATGAAAATTTTATCGAAATTGATTGACGCAGGAAAAAACGACACCCATCGTACGATTCTGTGGATTTCAACCTGAAACTGATCAAAAGTCGTGGAAAATTACGATTTCCGCCATTTTTAACCGCTCGTAGCTCGTGTGTATGTTAATCGATTTCAATGAAATTATCACACACATACAGCATGTGTATAACTAACATAGATCTACAAAACATAGATTTCAAATTTTCATTGAGGGCCCAAATAAAAAAGTTTAAAAAAATCCCTTTTTTATGTTTGCATGTAACCTTGTAAATTAATAATTTTTGGAAATCCTTTTTGGCATATCATTTCGTAAACCAATGCTTCTAATTGATTATAATAAATCAGGTCGTTTGGTACAATTATAAAAAAGTTATTAGTCTTTGAAAGGTGTACGAATACTTTGTACACCCACTGTATATCAATCTTTAGTCGAAATATCAAATGTCCTGAATGACAAGCCAGGCAAAAAGGGCTTGGCACGGAACGTGTTAAATTAAACTATTAGATGACGTTATTGAGGCTAAGTTGTTGGTTCACAATGAAAATTGCTGTTGCTATTGAAGGTTCCATTAAAAAGTGCTCAGCCATGTGCCATAGATTTATCAAAATTATGCAATAATCACCGGTCGGTAATGTGTTAAAACCGTGATCGTCCTTTGAAAAGTATGGGAATATTACTGTGATTCACTGTGTACATATGTATCGGTGATATTTAATGCGAGGAGTGCAAAGAAGGGGGACTAAAGATTTAGGACGCGGGGCTGTAGTCGATCAAGGAAATTCGAGATTATTTTATGGCGGCGTCGGGGCAACTTGATCTTGAACAGCGCACACCCGACGGCCTTCAAATCGAATCAAAAAATAAATTTCATCTCGCCGGCGACGTGGCAAATCGCGTTCTAGCACCCCCACCGGCGAATATCCACCATTCGCCTGCAGCAAGCTCCTTTCGCCCAATACCGTCGTTCCTCGTAAACTCGTCCTACCGCGTCCCCGAAAACTCGTTTGAATCGATCCATTCGGAATTCCACGAACCGGCTACACGCCCGTCCCTCTACGCCGGACGTACCTTCTACTTTGATTGGCAATGTTTAGAAGATGGCGTGGCACGCGAATTTTAAGAAGATCCCACGGAACTTCTGCGCCCAGCCTCGAACTCGTGGAACGCACGCCTTCAACTTCAAAAGCGGAACGAAGTTTTATAATTTTCTTACGTTTCGCGTTCCGGCTATCGATTCCGTCGTTCCGGAATTTAAAGATGACATAATTGGGACTTTGCGGCGGTCGCCAGATTTTCCACTTTGCATGATCGAACCTCTTCATGGTGCCTCTTGTTCCTAACCATAAGTATATGGTCTCAGGAGATTAGAATATCGAAGAGAATGTTTCAGAATTTAAAGAAGACGTTCAAGAAAGAGAGAGAGCGAGAGAGAGAGAGAGAAGTCAACCGATTTCTCTATCCGTGATTCGCGTCTTCTCTAACAGAGTTTGATTAGAGATTACTTGAGCTCTGTGAACTAAGTAAACGTACTTCACCTCTGTCGGAAGACATATGACTTCGCTACCACTGTTCGGAAGCTCTTCATCTCCATCTTAATTCAACGGATAGAACTTCTTCGTGCAAACTACACCGTATCCGTGCATGCTTTCATTCCGACTTCGTAAGTGTTCATAGCTAATGGATAGGTTAGCCAGCTAAACAGCGAAGAAACACGAAGAGAAACGGAATCTTTTACGCCGTCACGGAACGAATTAAAGTACTAAAAGAAATTCTCGGGACTTGAGAAACGATTTGGTGAGTTCGTTGGCCAGGACGAAGCGTGTCGGGCTGGCAGCAGGAGCGCCGCGTCGTCGTCCCAGGGACGTTAATGTTCGGCATATTGGGCGCAGATCGGCCATCGCGCACATGGTTGATTCGTCCATTGCCATAGATGATAATCGGGCCGGCGTTGTTGCGCGGCGTGGCGAAACTCGTGCGAGAGTATTCAAGGTATAGGTGGAAAAGCGAGGAACAACCAATCAGAGGGCAACCTCCCTGGGGACGCGACGTTGCCATGGTTGCGTTCGAACCCTCTTAGGCCGTCTGCTGGATCCCTCACGGCTCGGTCGGGATATGTCGGTTCTGTGGCGTTTCGTAGCGTGCCGCGGTGGTGAAGTCCGCGCCACGCCACGCCACGCCACGCCGCGCCATGTCCTGCCATGCCGCGCTTCGCTTCGTTTTCGCCCATTGCTCCTGCGTCTGTCTATACCCGTTCGTCCTCGTTCCTCCTTGGTTCGTTGTTCGTTAATCGGACGACGAACGGGTCCGGCGGTGGAATCATTCCTTTCACCCCTTTCACGCTCTTTTTCTCTTTCTACTCGCCTCCCCTCTCCCTTCCCTCTTTTTTTCCTCCTCTCGCTCGAGCTTTCTCTTGTTTCCCCTCCCTTTCTCTTCTCCTCTTTCTCTCTCTCTCTCCCTCTCTCCGTTTCTCCCCATTTCCCTCCTCTCTGTCTCCCCGTTTCTCTTGCGCGCACTTCGGCGTGTCTCTCTTCTTCCTTCGTCTCTCGCACCGGCACTCCCGGTTTCCTGCACTTAGCAAGATCAATACCAGCCAACGAGGCTTGAAAACATGCGTCAACATGGTCTTGCACTGTTTGTATGTCCACATAACGCTCACCGCCCGGTTACTACCACCGACGCGAAAGCCCGCCGGCCACTTCACCACCCCCTATCCTCGAACCAGGTGAGGGAGGCCGCTCGGATAGCAAGAGGGTCCAACAGGGTGAGCCAGCGGCACCGCGCGGCCAAACATTGTTCGATAAGGCTGCGTACATATTAGCTCATATAACCGTACCGTCACCCCCGCGACTCGAGCAATCATGTTATATTAATTAATTGCGATACACCGAGCGCAAGTCGCTCGAACGCGATGCTAGACACGGCCGCGGCCAATCGACGAACACCAGGCGAAGGAATGGCGGCCCGGTAACTTTGGTTCCTTTTTACGACTGTTCTCGAGACATCGGTGAACAAATGTTTACGTTACTCATCGGACTTTCAGAGCACTTTCCGTTTTCAGGAAAGTACAATTCGGCGAGGAACGTGTTGGTACAGCTAGCCTTTAATTATTTGACTGGTTACGGTAGTAGGTTGTTGTGCACGTGAACTGTCCCATTTTTAAGGGTAACGTTAAACGAACTTGACCTCGCTAATGAATATACACTGCCGAGCATAACTGATTCAACACACTTCAAATCAGAATAACTTTTTTATGAATTGACCAAACGACTTCAATTTCTCCGTAAGGCTAGAGGAATTAGGTTAGTAAATGACGTCTGAAAAATACTTTGAAAAAATGCATTTGGTCGGAATTACTTTTTTAGCTGGGCCAATAATGAAAATTTAAAATGTGTATTTGGTCAACTCGTATAAATTATATATGCTCTGAAAATTTCATTGAAATTGGTTAATTGGTTTACGAGTTATAAGCGATCAAAAGTGGTAAAAAGGCCGAAAATCTTGAAAAATTGCAGTTTGTACCACTTTTGATCGTTTATACCTCGTAAACCAATTAATCAATTTCAACGAAATTTTCAGAGAGTATATAATTTATACGAGTTGACCGAACACATCTTTGAAATTTTCGTTATTGGCCCAGCTAAAAAAGTAGTAAAAATCAATTTTTATTATTTTTTTTCGCAATTCCGACTAAATGCATTTTTTCAAAATATTTTTTAGACGTCACTTACTAAACTAATTCTTCTAGCCTTACAGAGAAATTGAGGTAGTTTGATCCATTCATAAAAAAGTTATTCTGATTTAAAGTGTGTGTGATCAGTTTTACTCCTAACTGTATGTACAGTGACCCGAATCAATATTCGGACGTTCTAAAAAAGACGATAACTTTTGTTATACCGTACTATACGATTTGATCTTTTTTTGGAAGCTAGAGCAATTAGTTTACTAACTGAAATAGGCCCTTCTTCCAGATACCCATTCAATTGTCTACAATAAAATAGAAAATTATTTTCTTTCTTGTTATGTAATTGGTTGAATATAACTTAACACAGTACTTTTAAATTCTCCTAATGTTTTCGTTGTTTCAAATTACACTTTAACATTTTTTATATAACTGCATAAAATCTGCTATCTACTTATCAGTTACGGATTCAATTAACCCTTCTATATAGTCGACGGAATATAATGTTACAGATGTTACAATAATCTCTTGATGATTTAGACCTAATTTTCTCGATGATTTAAAACACATCGAATCTATTAATTTGATATCCTGTAATCAATTTTGTTCTTTTCCTTAAGGGGAATATTCACGATCAAGCATTTTGCGCCACAATGCCTATTGCGCAACATGATTGATCGTGAATGATAGTGATTGACTATATTTTGTGCACAACAAACAGGTTGCGTTTGTAATGTGTTGTATTGTGAATGGCAGTGTTGCACAAATATTGTCATCACTACGGAGTGAAAAACTGAACAACGAATGGTTAAAAAGTTGATTATACATACTTCCTGGACGTTAGATGCGTACTGGCGTGGCACTCGACGTGTTAATGTTTATCTGAGTCGTTCGCAAGATCGCCGAACAAGAAAGTTGAACCGTGAAACGACTAAGAAACAAGTCGTTAACGACAGTTAGCATTAATTGGGAGCTGTCTTTGCAAGGCACGGTACAATAAAGAAAAAAATCTAAGCTCCCCCTTTCTGCCCGTATCACATCCTTCAAAAGCGGAGTCCGTCTTAATCAAGCCAAGGATGCATCAAGACCTCGCCGCGGAAATTAAGTCGCGCAAAGAAGCAGCGGATAAAGAGAGAGAGAGAGAACAAGAAGATAAAATCCCGAGGTAACCCGCGGATATCGTCGGCGGTGTTTAATATCCCGGGTGCAGCATGGTCGCGCGTTTAGAGCGTTTAATGAAAGGGCGTCGTTGTCGCGCGCTCGCTTCGCCTCGCCTCGCCTCGCCAGTGGCCCTCCTCGAGATATAAAGAAGAGGCGGTGGAGAAGACGTCGTGGAAAATGGAGAAAGACCATCGCGGGGGTTGGGAGGGCTCGGCACCGTGGAAGGAAAGGGAGGAGATGAAGCGAAGGAAAAAAAGGAAGGACCGGTGGCGCGGAGGGTAGCGCAGGGACGGCGGCGCGGTTGGCCCGGGGGAGAGAAAGGGGTGTGGGTGGAGCGAACGAGAAAGAGGAAGCACACGCCGCATTCGCACATTCACACTCACCTGGATACGTGCCTCAGGCAATCCAATCTTCTCGGCGAGACGCTCCCGTGCAAACACGTCCGGGTAATGTGTCCGCTCGAATTCTAAAACGAAACCAGTTTGCAACAAGTGCTCGTTATTAAACGTGCCTCCTTCCCGCGAATCTGTTCGCGACACACGATCTCGCTCTTTCCACGCAGTATCTCTATTCCACGCGCGCACCTACGCATACCACTCTGTCCCCTGTGTGTCCGTATTATTAATCGCGCATAATTCCGAATCACTACGAGACAGGATTAAATGGATAATTATCGGCGATACTCGAAAGCCCCGGATCGACTTGAATGGCCGTGGATCCAATTAAATCTGTTATAAAGCGCGCTCGCGTTTCAAATGCTTGAGAAAACTCGATATCCCTGGAAAGCAGTAATTTACTTGTACGAGAACGCGCTAGATCGACCGATATTTATGCCGTAACTGTTACCCCCGCGGAACGGAATCCATTTTACCCGGGGAATGAAAGTTTATTCCGTCAAGATGGCCTGTGTCGTCTGCGCGCGTGGTGATTCGAACGAGACACGGATAAACGTGCCAACGAACCGATCATCGAATATACGCAGAGAAGCGTGTACAATTATTTCTCTCAACGTTTGCACACCTTATTGCGTTATTTCAGTGTATTATTTTAATGTATTTAGAAATATAGGAAGATAATTATCTAGTCAAAACTTTGAAACGCAATATATAGAGTTAAATAACAGTACACAATTTTTAGTGACGCGAATCAATCACTAAATCCAGAGGAACATGCAATGTAACGTTCAATTTCTAACCTTTCTCGAGGCTGTCGATTTGTTCGTTCGAGAAGGACGTCCGGTTGCGCTGCAACTTCCGTTTTAGCCTCAATCGTACCTGCGAGTCTTCGTCGCCGGAAGAATTGTGTTCCGAATTGCCGTCCGACGTCGTTTCCTGCTGATGCGACAATAACGAGCCCGTATCTGGAAACATATTTAAATAATCTTGAATCATTCCATCTGTCCCATCCTCCGTTTCTATGCGTCTACAGAATGCGTTACCGCCTGCAATACCAGAGTCGCCAGGTGAGGGGAGCAAGTACAACTTAAGGGGAAAAAGTTACCCGGATTTCTGCCGGATAGTACCGGACACATGCACGACAGAGACGAAACGCGTCACGTGATCGGGCCGCGGCGGAAGCGTGGGGGAACAGCGTCGTAGAAGGGGAAGGTAGAGTGGGGACTGGGCACGGGCCCAGCCAGTGCCGCCAGAGCCGACCAAAATTGTTCGATATTTCTTCTCCTCCTTTTCCCCTTCCACTATCCCATTCCAGCACTATTAGCATACACCAACAGCTCCCACCAGTGGCGCATCCAGAATGTAATCTTGGGGGGGGCCGAGTTGAACCCAGCCCTAGGTTTTGCGTGATGACTTTTTTTTTCAGCCGAAATATCTGTCAACGGTATCCAGGGCTATTCCGCGATTTTAATTTTGGAAGCTAAACATTGTTTTCTTGAGAGGGGACCCCGAGTGCGCAACTGGCGCCCACTAAGACCGTAGACTGGTCACGTATTAATCTGGTGGCACTGGGCCCAGCAATCTCTAGGGGTGACTGCGACGGTAGGAGAAGCCCAATGAGGACGCAGGAGACCCGATAAGATGAGTCGCCCACCACCACGGGAGTAAATGCGAAAAGTAGGGTCACTGGTGGTGGTACATATGTATAATATTGTATATCGGGCATAGTGGAGAAGGGCTAGGCCCCGCACGGTGGGGTTCTATTGGGTATGGGTAGGGATATAAGTCCCGTTCCCCCAATTACCATCTAAGGGCGAGCCGAGCCCCACACTACCGCCGAACTTTATCTTAGGGGGGTGTGCGTAACAGCATTGCCCCACCGCCCAGAAACAAAAAAAAAAGAAAGAGGGGTGACTGCGACGGAATGTACCGACAAAATCATTCAACGCTTTCACAAATGTGTGAAAAATTCGCTAAACGTCTGAAGTCAGCAGGATGCGAACGCGTAGTGAATTTGGGCCGATTCCGCAGCATTCGAACGTTTCGCCGGGCCGTGTCCAGAAGACCGATCCAATTACGAACCGTCTATAGTCCACGGTATCGTGCCAGTGATTTGGCGACGAGCGAGGCGCGACCTAACTCCTCAGGATTCCTCGACGCTGAAATGTGCAGGGTGGCCCGGCCTAGGTTCGCATAGTCCTCGCGGTTCGTGTTGGTGCGTAGATACGGCGGGAGAGGGACGAAAAAGAGAACGATAGGGAGATATAGAAAAAGAGAGACAGGGGAAAAAGGGAAAGATGAGAGAGAGAGTGGGAGGGGGGAGAAAGGGAGAGTCGCGGTGGCCGTCGTCAGTTCCCGGTGAGCCGCGATTACTTTCCGCCTCCGCGCACCGAACCCTCGCCTGTTTCCATCCCTCCCGATACCTTCCTGCCATTTCCCTTTCCCTCTGTCCGTGTCCGTCCCTCCGTACTCTACGCGTACCTATATATTCGCCCTTACGGTATATACGTATGTATTCTCTATGTGTACCTATACATCGTCCGCTCGTCAGCTGCTCGCTTTCTCGTTCGCTCATCTCTCGCGCATCCCACACCCTCCTCCTCAACCCTACGAAATCTCTCGCTCAGCCCCCTCCCTCTTCCTCTCCCTCCCCCTCTCCCTCACTCTCTCACTCACTCTTTCTCTTTCTCTTCTCTCTCCAGCCTCGGTGCCCTTCTGCGGATTCGAAATACCGTCACCCTCAAACATACACTACCCGCCGGCACCCCGTTTCGTCCCTCACGGCCGAAACCATCCCTCGGAATATCTCCTCTTCCTCCTCCTCCTCCTCCTCCTCCGCCCTCTTTTCTCTCCTCGCGAACACCCCCACTGGCACGTAACGACCGACGATTTCGGGCTAGTCCGCTCCAGGCTCGCCGATCGTTGGCTTTAATTTTCTAGGTGACAACGCATCGCCGCGCAGCCAAGAAATGGTATCCCCACGCCTCGACGGCGTCGTTTCCGTCGACCAGCCGGCCCGAACGGTTTTCCAAAACCGACACCGGCTGTTTGTTAACACCTTGCCGCGTACCGGCGGCGGGATTCGATAACCTGCTCTTTTTCGAATTCGGTTTTACCCCCCACAGGTAGGAGAGGCCAGATCGAAAGTAACGATTTCACATTGGATTACGATTAGCCAATAAGCGAATCTTTATGCATTTACAGTACAGCAAAGTCGAGTAGAACATATTCGAAAGTGTTGACAAATTTTAAAAATTCAAGGTGTGAATATATGATTTCTCTTCTATGAAAATCATTAAGGGAAGAAATAACATTCGATTTAGTTTCTGTTTTTTGCAATCGATGCAGACAATTTTTATTCTCAATGATTCTTAATGATTTCTCTTCTGCGAAAATTATTAAGGGCAGAAATAACATTCGATTTCTAGTTTCTGTTTTTTGCAATCGATTCAGACAATTTTTATTTTGCAGTGATTTGTTTTTAGAGAATTCACCCAACAGATTTCATGTCATTATAATTAATTATGACTGGCTGAGAAATTAGTTGATGCTTTCGAATGCATGAGTCGAAATAGCTCCAGTCACCGAGGTATAATCAACTACTAATGTCAATATTTCGTCCCACGATGTTCCATTCCATATTCGGCAAATCGCTATTCAAACGATGTTCCGGTCATTTCAAGGTCACAGTAGTATCTTCTATCTTTCATACACACACGTTTAACAGTTTAAGATCGTATCTGATATTCATTATTGCGGTACAGTCAAGAAACTTGTAATTCTTTGACAGAATATGCTGCTTTGAATAGTGCTTATTTTGAAGTTGTGCATGTTCAACGTTACTGTGAAGATTCGAACATTTCATACGCAACAACTTGATACATACAGGGTGGACCCCGAAGCGTGATCAGTAGACTAGGGATCCTTATGCAATTATGGCTTTTGAAATTTTTCAAAAAATGCTAGGATATAAAATACAACAGAATTTATATATAGTACAATTTTAATTTATCTCAGATCTACAAAGTCACACACACAACTACCACGGAAAATAAGATTCTATTTGATTCCACTTTCTTAAAATTCGTCTAGAACTATTACTGTTAGTGGTTCGAGCGGAAATTTTTTAGCTAAAATAACACGGTTCAAGAAGAGCTATAAAATGATTGTACCAAATTTTTAGTCGATCCATTTTATCCAGGGTTATCAAGGTCACCTTCAGTTTTTATAGATAAACCTACAATTCTTTTACGCTCATCTTTTAGAGGACGAATTCAGCAGCAAGCATCATAACAGATATTTTTTTCCGCTCACGCTAGTGTATTGCTGCTAGTGGACACCGTTTGTGCATCGATTCAATTAAGGTAAATGATATTTTTTAAATGTTTCTTTAGTTTAGATGGAGAATAAATAATTTTTGTCGTGCTTGCCAAATTCGTCTCAGAATTTCCTAAAAGTTGGGTGTAGGAAAATTATGGGTTTACCTATAAAAACTGGGGGTGACCTTGATCGTTCTGGAAAAAAAAGGTTCGACAAAAAATGTGGTATAATTACCTCAAAGCTTTCCTTGAACCATACTTTTTTAGCTACAAAAAACTCCCTCTCAAACCACTAACATCGGAATAATCTAAGCTGATCACGCTTCTTGATTTACCCTCTATAATAATCGAAACACCCGTTCTTGTGTTTCCCTCTGAAAGATTTGAGTTCGTCGTCCATGAAATAGGCATCATCCACATTAGTCGCATCGGTTGCCAAGAAGAGATTTGTGACCGGAGGTAGGATATTACTGTATGTATCTACAAAAAGGAACGATTTTCTGGAACGTGTCGGCGAGTCGTAGTTTATCATTCGTGAGCTCCATTAAAAGAATTGTTGCCGTTCGTGGGCGCGTACTCGAGGAGGGGCCCCATTCGCTTTCACGCGTTCGAGGAGCTATAGACTCAGACAAACGCTATAGAGGAATCCGGTCTCAATAGTTGATCCACTTCTTCTCGTGCAGCGGCGGCGGCGGCGACGACGACGGCACAATGCTCGAAAGAAGGTAGAAGTCAAGGGAGCACCCTCGAGGTATTATAATCTGTCCGTGTACGCGCGTCATTCTCGCCGCGTTCTTACACTAGACTTCAGCGAAACCACGGCATTGTGACGGTTTAATTCTACCACGGTGTGCAACCATTCGACCCCAGCCAGTTTATAGCCGAAGAAAGGAATACCTGGCGGACCTGGTTCGAAACGTCTCTTCTAATAGGATCACGTTAACTGGTCGGGCTGCGGTCCAGATCCTGCCTCGAAATTGCTACGCGGATGACAATTCCGTACGTGACCGCGGTCGATAAGCAGATTACGAAAATTATGGCAGACGGACGCAGCGAGGTTATTTTCGTGAATGGCAGCTTCTGAATCAATAGGATTTTCATCACGAGAAGAGATTAGATTGTCGGCCCATTGTAAAATACTACCATGGACGCAGTCTTCGGAGTTAACGCGATCGAGGGTGCGCGTACATCCCCCCATTTAGAACATCGACAAGATCGATGCAAGATCTGTTCAATCTCGCTTAACCGTTAACTAGTGCCTTCCTCGAATCTTTTTCATACAGGGTGAACATTATTAAGCGTTACAGACGAATATCTACAAAAATATTGTTTATGCGCAAAAATGTTTCAGATGAAAGGTGTTCAGTAATGAAGGGGATATCATGCGGTGGGACTTTTACTTTAGATGAAGGTCACCTTGATTTTTTTAAATAGAATGTACTTTTTTTATTCCATAGATCGATAGAGTATCGAATTCTGAGTATAAAAGTGTTCACCTTCGTACATCCTAAACCTAATAGTTAACGAGATATTATCCAAAGAAGAAGGAAAATTCTCTCGATAATATCTCGTCAACTAGATTTAGGAAAATATGGAAGTCAATACATTTTTACTTAGAATCCGATAGTCAATCGATTCATGATACAGAAAGTAGGTCTTTCCATTAAAAAAAATCAAGGTGACCTTGAAGTCACCCGTATTATATCTCTACATACGTATACCGTGTAAGATTTGTATACAGGGTAGGGCAATAACTATGTCCACCATGAATGTCTCCGTTATTTGAAATAATATGGAAAAATGTTATGAACAAAATTTGCACGGTACAGTGGGGGACATATTGTGACACAAACATTTTTTAAATTGAATGTCCTCTTTTTATGCCATAGATCGATAGAGTATCAAATTCCGAGTATAAAACTGTTGACCTTCGTATATCCCAAACCTAATAGTTAACGAGATATTATCGAAAACGAAAAAGTTTAGTTAGCAGACCAGTACTGTCTCACTGCTGTATCTTATCTATATCATGTTACACGGAATCGTGGAGGTAACGTCGCCAATTACGTGTACGAACTGTGTTAAAAAAATAATGGAATTTTCATCCTCTTAACATCCATAAGGGAATTATGGAATACATCCATAGGGAATGTTATCCTCTTCAAAATAGTCTCCATTAGATATTACACGCTCATGTCAGCACTTCTGGAACTCGATCTTTGGGATAACTGTTAGCTCTTTCAACGATCCGCTTTTAATCTCGGGCTAAACGGGCTTTCTTTATATTTGAGGACAATAAGTAAGCAATGAAGTGTGGGCAGTTTTATTATCGTGGTGCAAAAGCCATGATCGTCCCAAAACACGCGTAACCTTCTCGAAAGCCGACAATAGACTAAACATCGAATAGGACAACCACTGTACATACACTTTTCAGACACGTTCACCAACACAGCAAACAAAAAATGACGCGAATCGGACTAATACAACCCGCGAAATTACAAAATTCTCATTATTTTTTAACACACCTCGTACGTCTCTGTCGCATGCACCGAGACACTACTGTACAGGGTAACTGGGATAAGAATATCGCGCAAGCGACAAGATGTACACGACTGAAACTTACCGCTTCGTTTGAGCAACGAGTCGTCGCGACCATGAAGTTGGCTGCCGGGTAGCAGGGACTGGCCCGAGCCAGGGGTTGCCGCTGTTGGAATTCCGGTGGCCAAAGGATGATGAGAGGGCGTAGCCGAATACCAGGCCGGTGGCCAACCTGCAGCCTGGCCATTGAACATCCGAAGCTTATCGTAGACACTCTCGGCACCCTGGTGTGCCTGCACCGCTGCCGCCTGTTGCTCTTTCTGCGAAGCCAGGTTCCTCAGCACCCTGTTGATGGACGATACCTGAGGACAGGGGAACGACCAGCATGATGAATGAATGTTAAATAGACTGCATTATTACAGTGTCGAGAAACTTTTACGCTTCCGACGATAACGTCCGATTGCGTCGGTCATTAATCTTCAGCAGACCATCGGAACGAAGATTTTACATGACTGCCCGCTACGCAGAACCCGCGAGATACCGCAACGGTGAAACAGATATCATTCGGGAATGGATACCCCTATTATTGTACACCAGGTCTGTAAATATGAAACCGGAATTTGCCCATAGGTGGCTCTAGCTGTCAATGTAGTTTCCGTCAAACCGCGTCATTGACGTCATTTTCTTGTTTTGACATCTGGTAAAGATTTTAAAATCACAACCATACAAGTTTCATGCAACAGCATAGTTTTTAATAGCGTTGAACATGTCGAATTTTGTGCCCGGAAACTATGATTTGCGGACAGCATTGACTTACTGTTTCCATTTGGAGAAAACTGTTGCAGAATCGCATCGAATGCTTGTCGAAGCTTACGCTGAGCATGCTCCTGGTAAATCACAGTGCTTTGAGTGGTTTAAAAAATTCCAAAATGGCGATCTTGATGTGAGAAACGAAGAACGTGGAAGACCACCGAAAAAGTTTGCAAGCATTTTTGGATGAGGATGACGCTCGAACGCGACAACAACTCGCGGATCAATTAAATGTGACACGAGAAGCCGTCTCCATACGTTTGAAAGCCATGGGAAAGATTCAGAAGATGGGAAAATGGGTTCCACGTGAACTGAATGAAAGACAGCAGAAAACCGAAAAACCACTTTTGAAATGCTGCTCGTCAGGTACAAAAGAAAGTCATTTCTCCATCGAATTGTGACTGGCGATGAGAAGTGGATATATTTCGAGAATCCTAAGCGTAAGAGATCATGGGTATTCGTGGCATCCACAAATTTTCAGAGAGACGGGAAAAATGTGTAGCTACCGATGGGCAATACTTCGAATAACATATTTTGCATCATTGTCATACAACAAACGTGGGTTTTCTATACAAAAATTCCGATTTCATATTTACATATATACCTGGTAAAAATTCAGTGATTATTAGACTGTGGATTTTACGCATTTATATCCAAAATGAGTGGATGCAATTTCAAGCGGGAGATAGATTAGAAGAATTCAAGAGCTTCGCTGTATTCGTTCCACCTAATGAGCGTTATTAAAGCAAGAAAGAAATTTCTGATTGGCTCCTGTTCGTTGCTATCGATACATACAATTTTTACTTTTTATAGAAATCCGCAGTCTGTGTACCTTGTCCAACGAGACGAGCCAATAATTCGCCCTAAAATTCAAGAAAACATGTTACCGCCTCACACGGCGATGGCTGAATCGATTCTCGCGAATTCCAAACATCACGCCCACTTAATTAGGAACGGAAGATCGATGTGAAACGATCAATCGCGGATACGGCGCGGTGGTTCTTTGAAAAGTTCCGTGGATTCTTTGGCCACCGGCTGACAATCGTTTCTATCGTTACATCGGTTTGTCTCTGGCTCGCCAGACCCGACCACCGAGAGCTTCTTCCTTTCTTTCTCTTCCGACGTTCGCGTTCACCGGGAAAGAGAAAGAGAAAGAGAGAGAGAGAGAGAGAGAGAGAGAGAGAGAGAGAGAGAGAGAGATAGTACCAGATGAAAGGACACCGCCATCCAATTATTATTACATAAAACGGTTTCCATGGCTCTTCGCTCCCCTAACCAACGGCAGCGCGGTCTTCTTCACCTTGTACCGCGACCGAACCACTGGCTAACTCTAAAGTTATAACGAGCCACGAGGGCGAGCCTTGTGCTCTCGAGTCGCGCACATAATAGTCTCGGTGTTCTACGTGGCCTCCACCCCTCGTACACCCCTCTAACATCGACGTAGACGGTGCACCAAGTCGAACATAGCTGAACGCGGCGCTCCCATGGAGGCAAACCAGCAAGCGGATGGAGGATATCGAGCGGAGCTTCTTAATTACGGGCTCCGTTGAAAGGTTCGATGAGAGAGAGAGAGAAAGAGAGAGAGAAAGAGGCACACGAACGAGTGCAAAGCCGATCCATCTCGCGTGGTTCGACTTAAGACCGGTGAAATAATGGCTGTACCCTGTCGGGTGCCAACGACGTTGTTGGTTCGAGTGGCTGCGTGCGCCGTGGCGGGTCAAGAACGCTCGAGAGGGGTCCGCGTTATTACGCCGAATGAAAGCCGATAAATTCAATCGCGCTCTCTGTTTTCGCCTGTTCTCGATGGGGGATCCGAGTGCTCGAAAGAGGCTCGAGTAACGCTTTATAATAAGCGAAACAACGCTTTGCGATCAGCGGCAACAGGATCGTGTTGCGTAACGCGACGCGAACGCGGGACGAGGCCAGGCGAGACGAGGAGCGACGGTTATCAACGGCACGAGGATAATCAGTCGGAATCGAAGGGGAACAAATCTCGAATTTTCCGTCCGATCGAAGCTGGATTCTCTCCGGGACGACGACGCCGGGGCAGTTTCTTAGGAAATTGCCGCGGCAGTTACGCGGAACAGTTCCAAACAAATGCAATCCCGCGATGACGACGCTGCGTACCTTAACTGGAATCAATTCGAAGAGAATGGTCGACCGAGACGAGGAGTGGGCGGTCCGGGCGAGGGCGGACGACGTGGAAGCACGGAAAGTTCAGTATCGCGAAATTCGTCTGAATCCTGCGAAATAATGGCGACGGGGGACCGGGAAGGACGTTTCCAGACTAACTGCGGCACAGGCTAGCCAGCCTCGAGCCAGCCTAGCCTCTGCTTTCCATCATCAAACCAAGCAACCTGGCTGTTTCTACGCTCCGCTCCACTCGGCTCTCGCCGCACAACAGCCGCAGCACCGATGCAGACCATTACACGCGCGACCGGACACGAATAATTGTGCAACACGCTTAACTGATCCCATTCACCCTGATTCTACCCGCTCCCATCCGCTCGTCGGCGACTAACCCCGTCGCACCCCATTGCCGCACGATATGTACCCACCGCAACAGCCCGACGCGCTACCCACCACCGCCATCATCGTCATTGCTATCATTACCGTTAACGTCGTTCCCATCCCGGAGACAATCGTCGTCATCGCCGCCGGACCGATCGAAGATACCGACCGACAACGATCGATCCGCGACCGGACCCGAGAACACCCTTGCCGCTGTCGGAACCCGTGTCGTCCGTGGATATTAACCCCCGGAAAAGGCCGAGGGCGGAGCCGACGACGCTTAGTTTTTACCCACGACCAACTTTGCCCGACCAGCTTCCCCGGCTAATCTGCTAGAAGACGATTCTCCAACGGACTCCGGATCTTTATGCAAATTGCCATTTTCATACAGCCTCTTGTAAAATACCCGAAATTAACTCTTCGCGGCTGAAACCCTGGCTTTGCTCCCCAACGCCGTGTTTACTGTTGGTTAATAATTGCACGGCTCAAAAGCCAATTACCGCAAGTCCGGTTTTCTCATGTCAATTTTCTTGAACCAGCTTTCGGTTTTATTTTTACTCAGTCCTTCGCAGTTAGGCTTGCTATCTGTCCGGTTTTCTCCGGAATTGTCCAAGTTTTTCCTTAAGGGTTCGGGTTTTTCGATGTTATGGCTCACACTTGCTCCACCATCGCTAGGGTCATGCGAAATCGGACACTTTTCGGAGTACTGTTTTGGACGATGTTCAAATTTGAACATGTTGTAGTTTCCAGTGACCCATGATCGAATCTCAATACGATATTTTAAAAATTGTTGTTTTTGCAGACGTGTGAGTAAAGCGTCACCTTTTTTTCATTAAATTATAAGACTAGAACTGACGAACCGATGAGAATGGGTTTTTAGAAGCTTATGGTACAGTCGAAACATGAGAGTATCTAATAAAAATGTTTTTTCATTTATTTTGTAATTCTTTTAAACGAATACTATGTTTTCATAGGGAGGTACGTTTTCAAAAAATTTGTAAAAATGAGGATATAGCTCCAAATGTTCCCTTTACGGATCTGTTTAATAAAGCGGACACTTTAAAATTGACGAAATTAAAATTATCTGTGAAGTGAATGGATCGAAAAATTTTGTGACATTTTACTAAAACTCTTGAACCATAAGAGATATCGTGATGAAATTTGCACTATAATTCATTAGGAATGATTCCTACTTACTACCGATAATTATAAAAAAATATGTTAGAAATAAATTTTAATTATTTCCCTCGTGTGTGTCTCTCAAGACACGATCGATCGGGCCTTAATTTGTCCGGGCTGTTTGTCTCCCGATCAAGCCTGTTTTCGAGGTCCTACTGTATGTGTATTGTCCGGGTTTCAATCTGATAAGTCCGGATTTTTCGGGATTTCATAGATGCCAAACCTACTTGCGGTTCAATTTGTTCTAACTCTCTCTCCCTTTCTTTTACTGCAGACGTTGCTACGAAATGATACTAGTCTGCTAACCTATTCAGAACAGTTCAGGAATACAACGATGCTTTCGATGAATGCAATGGGAATCAATGAAATAAGAAACTACCGAGTCAAAGGTCGATGTCGAGTCTGGCCTGATTCACAGGCAATTCATGAGATAAACAAATCCCAGTCATCGAAGTCGCAAACAATAAGAAACACTATTTCTTTAACTGTTTTCTCCCACATAAAAATGCCTCTTCCATCCGGATTCCTTGTGTTACTTTTCAGAAGCCATAGATACACAATTTTATGCTTACATCGATTGAAAACCGCTCGGTGTTTTCGGTTCTCCTGTCGCTTCTAGATATCCCCATCATTTTCTATAGATTGAAACACTAAGCCACAAAAAGAATCAAAGAACATTGAAAATAAATATGTATGCATCACGGTTTCGGTACGAGGCAGAATCTGAATCCCGACGAATTTCCCGATAGGGGAGAAATGCCCGGCAACGGTCCAAAAGTTAGCGTCTCGTTCAAAGAAGCTGCAAATAACCATCACTGCCGGAACGGCAAGAGAAGCTAAAACAAATCGGTTGTACCTCGCTCCCCGGCAATTCTGTATAACTAGTAACGCAACAGATACGTGGAGCTCTCGAAACAGAGAACATTTTCATCGCGGGGCTCAAAAGACCGCAAAAACCGATCGACCGATCAAGACCGTCGGTGCTACAATCGAGCTTGGTCGGCCCGTCCCGGCCCAGCCCGGCCCGTGCACCTCTCCTGCGCCCCTCTCGTCTACATCAAATCCAGCGGACAACAGACAATCCTATCACGATCCTCTTTGCTGTTACCAGTCCCTGGTACGCGTACACCGGGCCACGGTGATCATTATAACGATTTCGAGTTAAAAGCTGAAACGTTTCGATCGGCGTTTCTTTTCGAACGACGGATGCTATCGATAGAGGGATGAAACTGTGTGCGTACCACCGGCTGATTGATCAC
>CM052318.1:10112943-10271278 GCA_028455605.1 Lasioglossum malachurum | reverse complement strand
GAACCACTAAATACAGTTGCAATTATATCGTGTTTGGTGTCGTTTTAATCAGAAAAATGACAGAAATAAGTTGACGAAAGTCCCATAAAAAAGTAATGAAAACTAAAGAAATTTTGTAATTGGATTAGTAGTGGTTCACATCGATATACCCGTGAGTGAGTAGGCATTTGACAAACTTTGGTTAGGCGGCCGCTAAGAAATAACGCGACTTTACTGTAAATAGTAAATAATGTTATTTATTTTAAAGTATTCGTACAACTTTAAAAATAAAATATTTTATTTGATGCAGTAATTTTTAAAAACAGCAAGTCAGTTGTATATCTTATTTAAACTACTGTCTTTTTAAGCAAAATAAAATCTGAAATATTAAATAGTGTTTGAAATATTTATTTCGCCAAATATAGCCCACCTCTGCAATGGTCTTGCCATTTATGCTTGCAAAATGGTCAGAGTTCGAATATTGTCTTCAATCGACATGCAGTTTTCGGGTCGCGAACTGCGTTACCAGAGTGCTCAGTGCGAAGTGAATAATATTGTAAAATTGTGAAGTCAGACGAAGTCTGAGAACAGATCAGAGAAGTCAGTTGTTACTGTCAGACTTATTCAGTATTTCAAAATATTAGCTGTCGGGTGGTGTCGACGTCGTAGATTCATTTTTTATAATACAGTTTCCTGTTTGATTTACGCTTTTCTTTTAAAATTTCGATTAACCGCCCTCTAACAAAAATTATGTTACAGGTGCTTTTTACAATTTATCGGTACCGATAATGTATTCTTTTATGGTGCTCAGAATAATTTACATACAATTGAATTGTATTAAAGAAGCTATTAGATTTGCAGGCATCGCGTGTTTTTGATTGATCAATTTAAATTAGTCCACAGTCAACCAAATCATTGCACAACGTGTAAACTGAGGATTAACCGCAAAAAGTTACTGTACATTTGATAATTATACATATTTCAATGTAATAATAAATATCATAATAAATGATAAGTAATCTAGGTCGACTTGGTTAGGTTATTAAGCAGTGTCCACAACACAATTTGTAAGTCTAAATAATAAGTAACCCTAATAATGACGAATTATATATTGTGAAGAATATTTTTGCGTCCGTGCAAAACGAAAATAACGTGATTCCACGTGTTCATTACGAGGTAATATACAAATATCTGATTGCGATGTATAAGATCGCGCAACAGTTTATGTGTTGTTCCGAATTCATTAAATAGACACAGCAAACGAACGCGACACGACCTCGTTATATATTTGCAATAATTTGTAAAAGACGCGTATATGCGCGAATAAACAACCGAGCTGTTTAATATATTCGTTCCGCGACAGTAGTTATAGTGTTCGCGACGCGTCGGTATTTAATCCACGCCCCGCGAGAGGGTGGAGCTCGAGTGTCGCATTAATTCCTGTGTCCGCAAACACCAAAGAGTGCTCCAACAATATTTGCACTCGTTAATCGGGGGAAACACACGATGCCACGGTTAACTTGTTTTTCGCCGGGCAGGTTTGTAAAAATCGATAAGCTTTTTGTTGAATTTAATGGGAAAAACGGCCGCAAATGATGGGACTGTTCCCGGTTCCCAATTCGCCAATTTACCGAATGTGATTTATGAAACAAAACAACAAACATTCGCCGGAGTTCCGTCGTAAATTGTGTTTTTACGCGTGCTTCTCGAAAGGGCATTAAACGTTTGCAATCCAAATCACTTTCCACTATTTTTTCCGGAATGAACACCGAACTCCCGAGCGTATAATTAATCAAAATAAAATTATACTCTTTCACGTGCAAAACAAATACACACATCGAAGTCACGTACACGGACGACTCCGAACTGTATCGTTTCAAATATGTTTCAAAAGTATGAAACGCACGGAAAGGATTCGGTTCAGTTTTCCTCTGTTCCTATACATACATATACAGGGTGCCCGAAAATATTGTATCTCCTGGAAAGGAATAATTCCCGAGGTCATTCGAAGTAACTTTTTCCTTTGTGAAAATGTTCTCCGCGGTTATGACAAGTTATTAAGAGGATACACGGACCAATTAGAGCGCGTTAAAAAGCTGCAGCTAACAAAGTCTTAATTCCGAAATGTATGAATGCTACCCTTCGATTACGAATGTACGCTATAGGGTAAAGTGCCCAAATATGGTATAGTCGCCTATTATGGCACTACCTTATACCTTGTAAAGGAGAAGTCGCGCTCTAGTGAAGAAATCCTCGAACAATAGTTTACCATGTTTACTCAATAGTGTACAGTGCAATCGCACCACATTCAATGTTGAATATTTTTGTGGTTAGATTTTCGATTGTATCTTCTTCGAGAAAGTTAAGTGATTTTGAAATGTTTGAACGTATCTGTAGTTTCAGTTTATTTATATTAATGCTTGCCAACTGTTCGTTTGGGCTGAAATTCATTTTCTCTTTGCCAGTAGCTGGTATTATCAGTCCACGTGGAGTTCCCAATATGGCACTACCAAGGGTTTCCTAATATGGGTATAGCTGTTGACATTCTTTATGTGGGTGCTGAATATGGCAGTAGACTATGACTCAAGGTGTACCATATTAAGAATTCCTTTCGCTGGAATCTGCAAATGACACCACAAAAAAAAATATTTTTCCCAATCTGTATTAATTTTTGAACAAACTTGACCCCAGAATCTTATAGGAAGGAAATGCATCTAGAACTGGTAATTTTTTGGTCGAAAAAGAGCATTCTAAAATAATCGAAAAATGACATGAACAAAAAGTGATTCATATTTGGGCACTTTACTCTACTATTATAAAATACGATAAAGTGATAAATATTACAGTGCTTAACTCGGCTGTATGGAGCACGTACGCGGCGAAGGGGACAGAAACATGCCGTCGAGTTTAGCTCGAGACAGGACCACAAAAGGTTAACGTTGCCAGGTGCAAAAGAGTCAAGCGTGTTTCGTGTGCACGAAGAAACAACGGTCGAACGTGCAAAGTGGGCCTTTTACCCCTTTTGTCGGTGGCCTTTCTAAATTCACGTGGTAACGCCGGTAGCGCGCGAAGAATAAGGGGTGGAACGAACGCGTCGTGACTCAGGGTACACACCGGAAGTGAAAAAGAGAGAGGACGAGGAAGAGAGAGAGAGAGGGAAGGAGAAAGAGAGACAGAGCAGGGGAGAGATTGAGTGAGAGACACGAGTCGAGGCGGCGCAAGGTGCCGAGAAGGCGGCACGAGCTAAATGCATCTTGCAATTAACGAATTTAATTAATCTCCCGCTTTTGCGCCCCGCAAAACGACAAGAAATAGTGGAAACGCAATTTGAATGGTCTGGCCGTGGCACGGCACCGTATGAAACCACTTTCTGTGTAACATCGCGCCACGCGTTTTCATCAGCCTTTACCGTCGCCACAGGAGGACAGGGATTCCACGCGTTTCGTGCTTATTTCTCGCCTCAAAGAGACGAGCTTCCGCGTGCCCCCGACCATCCGTCACTTTCCGTTGCCTCCGTCACTCGAACATCCTTCCGCGGCCGCGTCGCCGACGCGACAATTCCGAACGCACGCTCGCGATCCCCCGCGGCTACACATTTTCATCCAATTACCGACGCAACAAGCTGTCCTTTCGATTGAATTATTCCTGCGTCTCAGACTCGAATGCCGGACTTTCTACGAAGGTCAGTCGAATCTTCAACCCTCTCCGTCTTTCTATCAAATATATTAGATGTGCAAATAAGTTCCTTCCCCTTTCTTTCTAATGGAAATATGGAGTAAATAAACTGAACCTCGTTTTATAACCAATAAACTATCATTTATTTTATGCTCAAGGAACGACGTCGTGACACAATGAATAACCAGAAATAAAGCGAACGTGAAACAAAAGTAACTTATAAAGTAGTGTTCAATTGTAAACAAATTCATTTTTGTTTTATCGATTATACTATTTCAAATAAACCAACACTTTCTACGATCACAACTTCTGACCGAATTCGAATCACTTCAATCAATGCGTACTTGGTGTAGTTGTTTTGTTAATTACTTCGATTTGTCTAGCCAATTAATGATTACCGATACTCAAGACACTTTAGACTGCAGGTCTTTGCGCATACTTGGATGAAATATAAAGCAGTGAAAGATTAGAAAAATTGAAGAACATTGTAATACTGTTTTTAATGTGAAAAAGTCATTAGGGGATAAAATCAATTTTTGTTTTACCTCTGCTTCCCACAATCGATGCAGAACATGTTTATTTTGCGTGAAGATCCGCGGTCTAATAATCAGAAATTGTTAAACAATGATAGTGCGTCTATTCGATAATCGCGTCGCGTGTAAAATGTTTCAGCGGGCACGGCCGGAGCAAAGGTGAATTCACTGACGGAATATCGCTACTTTTCCTTCGCATAAATAGATTACGGATACGTCTGGAAACGAATAGGCGCGATGTTATACCGAGAATCACGGCTGTCTCGAGCAAAAATAAAATCCCATTCGATTATGCATGCCCCGTAAAAGAGACGATAACATCACAACGCTAAGACATTTTCCTTGATCCGATTAAAATGGCGGCCGCCCTTCGACGGTTCGATTTCGCCGCGCCGGATATACGATGAATATTCATTCCGACGGCGAGTTCATGTATGTAAATGTACAAACGGGACACGAAGTATGCGAATGAATCGTCTTTTAGCGAATCCCACGCCACTTTCGACGACAACGTTGGGGATTGAACATTCCCGTCGATTAAAGATCATCTAAAATTACATAGTACGCTCTTTCATGGGAATCCAGATTATCTTGCGACGGACACGTTTCGCTCTGTAGCGGCACTGTTGGGTCGTATAACGTTGCCGGCGAGATGTCATCGTAAAATCCGATGGTAACGAAAACAAACTGTGCGAAGTTACAAATCTCCACGTCAGAAGAGGGAATTTGATTTCGACAGGCGAAAGCGTACACAACTGTTCGCGCGAAAAGAAAATGAACGATCGCGCGGCGGCGTCCTTCGCCGCGACAAAAACTTCTTACTCGTTCTGAGCACTGATTGGAAAATATTGACCTATAACAGATGACGCGAGTATCCGCAGCGAATCCCTCCATCGGCGGTCGATACTCGACCGTTTATTTACGCAGACAGTGATAGCCTGCAGCATCCGTTCACCGATCACGAGCGGCGCAGATCAAGCAAAAACCGTGTCCCTTCGAACTCACGCGTCGCAAAGGTAAATCATCTTCGAAGCATCGAAATCCCGGCGCGTCGCGTCCCTCGCGACAAGACCCCTGCGCCCTTTGTGAACTGACACGGGAAACCGTAGGTTTTTCATGAGTTTAATTCATTATAAAGAGGGTGTGACTTGGACACATACACGAGGAGACGGATGAAGGAACGCACAAAGTGTAAGCTTCTCTCTCGTCCTCTTTCGTTCTCTTAGTCTCTCGGCGACGTCTCGCGCGAGGAGAGCGAATCGTCCATAGCGCACCGACGACCCGAGCCGTCCGCACACATTCTTTATATATAATTTCGCGTTAATCTACGCGACGACCAGCGCAAAAGCGAGTCATGCCGCAAAGTGAGGCAAAAAGGTTCCACTTGGCTGAGCGTGAAACGGGACACAGATTAAATCCCATCCTGCCGGCGCACGACGTCGTGGCAGGCACCCTTCCTCCTCGTCCGCCCCCGCCCTCGACCCAACCCTCGCCCACCCCCGCCTCCAACCGTCCTCCAACCCTCCAGCAACCCTCCGCCAACCCCTCGTCATCTCGCTCTGCCTCGTAGCTTGTCCCTTCCCTGCCCGACCGACCTTTTCCCTCACCAAACAACCCCTGAACCTACCGCTCCTAACGCTACGCCCTAGACAAGAGGGGGTGGCAGTAGGAAAATTCTGCCATTTCGTTCTCTTTAAGCGCGGAAATACTTGCCTGGCGTTTAACGCATATAAATACTTTTCCGTGCCGATTAAGTTCTACTTTTTACCAACGCCTCGCGGAGATTTCACCGGCGACGACACGGTCTCTTCGCGCGCGGCCACCGAAACCCTACCGGAAGGATCAAACGACCGACCCTTTAAGAGAGAACACGATTCTTCCGCGGTAAAGGGCTCGGGATAACAGCTGAAAGTTTGAAGGACAGTTATCTCGGGTCACCAGCTTCCAGCGTGTAGTCTAATTATAAGTATTAATTAACCCTCGTGCCAATACCCGGGCACCGGGGTTGTACCTGTTTTCAGTTCGTCTTTCAATGGACAGTGGTAGAAACCATGATATTTAAAATTTTTCTATGAAAATATTATTTAGAAATATCTCAATAAAATTTGCAATGGTACTCCCCAATAATATTAAATTTTTTTTTGAAATTATTCTTTGAGGATAATGTGAAATTTTTAATATTAGGCTCTTCAAACCGGTATGATTTCGATACCGGTATCGCACTAACCCTTTGCTGTCGGAGCTATTTTTACTCGAAAATTAAACATTTCTTACGACCTAGAATAATTCCATTCTATATCATCTTTTTCATTTTATGGATATGAAATTGATATAACATCTCATACAATACTTAAATGTTTAGTAATTGATTAGATGCCAACATATCTAATAATCTAAACAATATTTTCAATAATGGTGTAGCAATTTTTAGTGATTGTGGCTCTACCATTCGAGTGCTAAGGGCTAATAAAATAATAAAGTAAAGTAAGTAAAGTACACGTGTACTTCACGTACACATACTTCAGTACGTATCATTTTAAGTACACGGGTACATTTCACGTATATTTCAATTTTTAAAAAAGCAAAATATATAGGTATATAAAATAGATACAAAAATTATATAATTTAAAAACCACTCTCATAAAAATAAATTGTGATAAGCTAATCCTCTAGATTATTACAGAAGAATCTGATATGTTTTAATGTGTGTTCTGACAAAAAACACGACTTCTTTAATATAACAATATTCTCAGCTGTTGGAGAACGCCGGAGCAACTGCTGTTGCTAATATGTTTAAATATTTTCTTCCACGTCTTTAGTTTGCAGTTGCATACTTCGAATTGTAATTAAATCTCTGATGGCTGCTGAAAGATTCGACAATACCATTCAATTAAATTATTAAAAATGATGTTTGAATTTATTGTTGTACCAACTAACCGCGGAATTTGTGAAACCATAGTCTCGATACATAAATTAATATCAATGTTCTAAAAATTATGCAAATTATAATGGGGATGCATTAATGCACAGGTATTTAAATACACGTGAAATAGTGCACGTTAAAATGACACGCAGTATGTGTATGTAAATACGTGTTCAAAACCACGATGTCTACTAATAATGCATCGAAACCGATTGTAATACCGAAATCGTTACAGCATCAAAATACAGTAATGAGCATAACTGTTTCCACACACTTTAAATCAGAATAATTTTTTTATGAATGTGGACCAAACGAAATCAATTTCTCTCTAAGCCTATCAGAATTAGTTTAGTGAATGACGTGTAATAAATATATGTTGAAAAAATGCATTCGGTTGGAATTGTGATAATTAATAGCAAAAATCAATTTTTACAACTTTTTTAGCTGGGTCAATAGCGAAAACTTGGAAGATGTGTTTTGTAAGCTCGTATGAATTATATACGTTCTGAAAATTACGTTGAAATTGGTTAATTGGCTTACGAATTATAAACGATCAAAATTGGTAAGAACTGCAATTTTACATGATTTTCTTCCTTTTTGCCACTTTTCATCGATTATAATTCGTAAACCGATTAACCAATTTCAATGAAATTTTCAGAACGTATATAATTCATACGAGCTTACAAAACACATCTTTCAAAGTTTAAGAAAATTGTAAAAATCAACTTTTACTATTGTTTATCACAATTCCGACAGAATGCATTTTTCCAACTTATTTATTAGACATCATTTAGTAAACTAATCCTCCTACCTTACAGAGAAATTGATATCGTTAAGGGGGGTCCTCTGGTCTAGAGCATCATTTCGTCAATCATTTCTGCATTCATTTTCGTAAAGAAATCAGACGGCTGTTTCGTATTCAGATTTAGCACACATATTTTCTATTATTTGGACCATACAATATAATTTTTTGATATCAAAATACTTAACACTGAAGGAGTTATAGTTCCTCGAAGAGGGGCATATAAAAAATGGCTGACACGATTCCAGCCGTTCTATTGGTCCTAAACAAAAAAATGAAGCAGCATTTTATATGAATGTAGTTATAGCATGAACGAATTTTAACGAAATATTTAACGAAATGGCGGCAATTTGACGTTTGAATTCTCTGATTCTTTTTTTTTTTTGTTTAATAAAAAATAGAAGTATATTTTCTGAAGATTCTGTCAAAAGATCGCACTAGATCTCGAGATATCCTTTTGCCAGCCATGTCAGAAAATAAGGTTTCGAGAAAAATGCGTTTAATGTTTCGACTATCAGTAACATGTATACAATACATTATGTATAATTATAGGATTTGTTCACGTATAATGTATAATATACACCATACTTTTGCATACATATTTTTAAAAGTCTAATGCATTGTCAAAAGAGACCAAGAATAAAGATTGTCACTCCGGGAGCTCAGCCTTGTTTTTCTACTTTGGCGTTCAATGCGTTAGAAAGATTGCTACGCTTTCGAATAAAACTCCACACCGGCCGCGGAACCTCCGCGAGAACATTTGCGCGATATACGACCGAATTGTCAGATACATTCCATTCCTTTGAATATTACCATGTGAGGCGGAAGTGCCCATAGAACCGAACATTTTTCGCGAGGAATGAAATTCGCTTGTGAAACTCTGACGTTCGTACGTCCGCCCGCAATAATCTGCCGCGAAGCGTTGCGCTCTCGCAATGCGTGGCATCCGCGACCACCGCCGCGATATCCGTGTTCCGTTTACAGCGTTCTTTATATCCGCCGGAGGGCGAAACACGGGAAACAAATGGCGGCCTGTAAACCGTCCGGGCCACTTCTGCTCGGCGAAAATATTTTCCCTCCTAACGACGCCGGCGAAACACTGCAGGTACGCTCTGTCTACAAACACGTTTCGCCACTCCGTCTTAAAACGTTGTTGCCGTCTCCACAATTCCTCGAAATAACCAACAACGTTTATTTAACTCGGAACCGAATTTATTGCCGAGGATGCCTGCTTCTTTGCAAACTCTCATGCGGCAACGCGTATAACAAGAAAAGTATAATGGCTAGACCCCGAGCGTTTTAAATGTTTCTCAAATGTGCACAGGCAATATTTGTTGATTTCTTTTCGCATTCGTTTTAAATAAACAGTTTCTTCCCGCTCTTTCGTACATTCTCCGGGCGAAACTTCGCTTATTTTCTGTGTCCGTATGTTTCGATGTTGTTTATGGCTGTTACGTAAATTTATGTCGTGGTTCGGTAAATTAATCATGTATTATACATAGACAGCGGATTTCACGGATTTATGACAAAAACGAGTGAGTGTAATTTTGAACATTGAGAACATTAGACGAATTTAAAAATACTTTTGTATTATTTCCAACCTATTGAAGAAATATGTTCAATAAAGAGATTTAAAGATTTTAATAAAGAAAATCAATTTCTATGCCACTTCGGTTTGCTTCAATTCAAGTGGACAATTTTTATTTTGCCTAAAGATCCGCTGTATAATTACTGTATACGTTTAGTCTACAATAGGTTTGATCAAAAGTTTCATTCTGTCGGAGGTTTGGTTCCGGAGAGGGGTCAGGATTTACCAATCGACTCGTAACGTGAACCAATATTTGTTTAACCCTTCCGACCCGATGGAGGTACGCCGTCCGTCCCCTAGCACGGCCGACGATGCAGTTTTCGCGAATTGATTTCATATCTTTATATTTATAAATAAAATAGAGATTTATGAATAAAAATCACAAAATAATTGAGTAAGATATTAAATAATACCGTTAATAATAGTAGATATAATCAAGGTATAATTAAATCAAGATATAATCAATATAATAAAAGACGAAAATTCATCATGTTGCACCAGGACGTACATCGCACGTCGTTCGTCCGGAAACGATATGTAGATGTACGTGCTCTACTAAAGATATTTCCACAATCAATTCTTATAAAACCATTTTTGTTATTTCAATAATTATAAAATAATAAATCTGGAACCGATGATTTTGACCAGTGGTGGCAGGTTCAGTGTTAATCCGGCGACTCTGACTGGGTTTGCGTGCCCTCGTATTTGCGGGAAGTAGAATCGGTGGGTCATGAACAGACGCACCAGTCGATTCCTGTCGAATAGCGCGCGTACTCGCTGAATTCGGAACTCGATTCTCTCGAAAACGAAATCTTAGGCCGTCCGCACGCGGGTCGATCGTCGATTTGGTCAACGCGATTCCAGTCGCATGCGACTCTCCCCTCCACTTCACTTCCAATGCAAACGAATGGAGAGCCGCACGCGGGTCGGTTCGTGGTCGACCGAAATCGGCGCGACTGAAATCTCGATTCTAATCGCGTGCGATCGGAAGGGAATTTGGAAAATCGTGTGGATCGTCCGATTCGTGCGACTCATGTAGTACAGTTTGTGCAGTTTATACCTTGATTTTGGCATTATTTTTTGTAGTTTGGAGTAGCTCTTATGAAGAATGTTTTAATCTCATCGGGAATAAATGTCGCAGTAAAACGTACGCCCGCAGTAATAGGTGCATTTACCTTATCTCAATTGAATAAATTCCATCCGCGTCTAATGAACAGTTTTAGAATACGTCTACGAGCACAATAGCGGAACTAGGAATCGCACTTTCAGACAGAGCGCGTACAGTAGCTTGCTTGTTACGAAAACCGAACCGAACGATCACATGCTTGCATGGATTAAATTTTAAAATGCATTCATGTAACAGACAAAGGCTAGTGGAAAGGAAGGATCGATCGCCGCCCAATAATAATAGAAACAAAACAATCCGGCTAATGCGCAGTTTCGGTTGCCGATGATGACGGAAAGTTTACAGAATGCCTGCTTAATGGCACGCAATAATATAATACGGGTAATTAACCGCGCGTTTTCAAGCGGCATCCGTTCGGATGTAACGAGTTTCACGACTCGTTCTGGCCTGAGTGCTGTACGGAGTTCGATTGCGATACTTGAGCCGGATGGAAAGAGCTGTTCTCGTTGAAAATGTAAAAATTCTTCGAGCCCGTATACACGCTAGCCCGACGTCCACCGACGCAGAAAACCCCTTGAAGCATTTCGAGATGCGTCTTTCCGTTCATTATACTCTACTCTAGTTCAATGATACTCGCTTTGTCACTTTCACCTGCGTTTTGTGCAGTCGTCTGGACTGGAAAAGCTAAGAATTAACGTCAACGAGGAAACAAATTTCATAGACATTTTTATAATCGAAACGGCGTCACATTGTTATTCAATCGAGGTCATCGACGTCGCCGTCTTCGTACGTCAAACTTGGTTATTTTCAACTGTTATTTATTTGTTATTTTCTGTTATAAAGTGACATACTGCAACAGTAGCAACCTAACTATTGTACAGGGTGTAACAAAATTTAGTGTCATGGTTTTGGCAGATGGTTGCACATCTTCGGGTCGGTGGAGATTTGTTTAAAGAAACTGCCGCAAAATCGACTTTGAACTTGAAATTCAATGTCAAATTTTTTTATGCTTCTATCACATTTTGCTCAGCATGGGAACCAAACTGGTCGAACCGTAGGTCAGGTTAGATCAGGTTAGGTCACCTAATGAACGGTTCCTTCGACGAGTTCGGTCCCCATGGTTGAATTTCAAGTTCAAAGTCAATTTTGCGGCAATTTCTCTTGATAAAACCATCTGCCAAAACAATGACACTAAATCTTGTTTCACCCTGTACATTGATTTCGAAAAGCAATAAAAATTATTTTATTTTCCATCGATACGTATTTAGATCATCAGACGAAATGATGTGGTATCTATTCATTTACAGCCTTGAAACTCAATTGCAAGGTAAGGAGTTAAAAGCAGTTTTTCGAAATGGAAATCGTAACTTCTGTTCTCGGAAAGTCTCAAAGAAAAATGGTTTGATAATAGAAATATAAAACATTGAAACGAATTCTCTTGGAACACTGATGCAACACTGAACCCACTATAAAATTCAATGTCTTCCGCAAGCGGCAACGTGTTAATTAACTGCTGCGCATGTACGATCGGATAAAATACATTTTCGTTCAAAGTAAACGCATGTATTAATGATCGCTTCGCTCTGTACTTCACGAGTAGACGTGCAAATAGTCCGCGCCGGGTGTGAACAGCGTGAACCACACAGACCGAAGAGACCTGGACTGTCAAAAGGGTGAGAATAATGAAAACGAGATAAACAGGTCTTCCCTTTTATTCCTGGCAGAATGTCTCGAAAAACGTTGAAAATCCGAATGCGTTCGGGTATAATCGCGGAACGCGCGTGTGCTCTTTCAGCGGTCTTCCATTTTGAGCGCGGCAGTCGTCGGTGGGGGGTGCGGTGGCGCGGCACCGCGCGATGGCATGAACGTCACCGCGAGAGTTCCTCTCATAATCTGTGAACGTCCGACTCGCTCGCGGGGCCACAAACCGCCTTAGAAATTCAATAAAACTGGTTTTCTCTTTTGCTACGATTCGGGAATCGGTGCATACCGCGGCTCGATAACTTTCAAAGACGTAGCAGCCGGAAGCTCGTTTAGCAAAGAGGTGGCGCCGCACCGTACAATTTCAAACGCATTGCTAGCTGAGAAAAATTATTTTTGTGATTATTTTGTTCTCCGCTGCGTGAATATACGCGGTAATATAATAATATTTTTGGTCTTCCCCCAACATTTAATAATATACTTTTGCAGTATTTCTTTCTTATACTCTGCACTGTCGATTGACTAACACTGCAAGCCGTCATTCAAAAGAGAAATGACTTTCTTATTTGTTCTTACTTCACTCGCGTGCTTTTCCATTCGACTGATTGCGAAGAACTGAGTGTTAAGACGTAGACTATTAGTTTGTGGACAAACCAAAGTGCTAGATGTAAACATACTACTAGAACATTCCACGTAAACATTTCTTGTAGGGACCGGTGTAGAACCGAGTCAATCTATCTTTTTCGTAATTGCTAAACGAGGAGACATTAATTATTGAAAAAAATTTCGCAAGCTACTTCTAACTATGATAAAAATAATTATAATGTTGATTTTTTATTTTATTCTTCTATATTCCCAGCAATGAATAATGATTTATACAAAACTCGTGGTTATTGGTTCAGTTTTGCTCCTTAAAAGAGAAATTTAGCCATATTTCACGAAAGAAAATATTGAGATTTCAAAAACCGACAATAACCAGCAGAAGTTGCGCGGCAATCTTGTTTATAGGATTTTATAGGATATATAATATGTGTATAAATACTAATAAAATAAATATTACAATACTTCCCCGCGCTCCGCTCTACTTTTACTTGTTCTCTAATTTTTCCAAAGCCAAGCATTCCCGTTCACACGAGCAGGCAATCGAAAAATAATCATAAATAGGTGTGACTGACACAAAATAGAATGATTTTGCTCAGGTGGAATCGCGTTTCAAACCACTGCGCGGCGCGCGCCGGGCCGTCAAGAACGTACCTATCCCGTCGCGTCGTCGTTCCGGTTGGGAATATCATTCGCGGTTCGGGAATAGGGGACCGAGTGAAATCACGGCGGCCGCGTTTTATTTATACGCGGCCGAAGTAACTCTCGTTAAACGTTATTATCACCGCGTCGTTGCTGGTTTGAAAGGCGTGGAGGCGAGGACAGGGACGGGGGATGAGTTCGTGCGCCTCGAGCGTTTCGGGCTAAATTCACGCCACGAGGAGGCAAGAGTTTCATCTGAACGCGTTCTACCGCGACATCAAAGATGGCGTGCGGGGCATACATTCTGTAATGAGTTGAATCGCAAGAGCGAGATCCTCTTCCCGTCTCTTAGTCCGTCCTTGCTCTCGCTCTCTCTCTCGCACTCTCTTTCTCTTTCTCTTCGTTGCTTCACCCTCGCGCTCTCCCTCCCTTTCATAACTCCCTCTCCATCCCTTTCTCTTCCTCTTCGCGTCTCGCTTTCTCTCCCGCCATCTCTCTTGGTTCAACTCCCTCCTTCATCCTCTAGCGAATTCATTACGAACAGTGTTAGGAAGCAGCGTTGAATTAGCGAAAGCAACGCCATCCTAACGGCATATACTCGTTACCGCGCCTCTTATTATTAAAGCCGCGAGGCATCGTGTATCTTCGTCCCTTTTCACCGAGGAAACCACAGGAGCTGCGTCGAAGCAAGCAGTCGCGTGATTACACTCGCGCGTTCCTTAATTATAATTGCGAAGTCGCTGGTATAACGTAATTGGTATTTAAATGTGCATAGGGTAATTATACGGCGAGCCTGCGCCTATGTTTTTCGCCGCTCGATCGCGGTGAAGGCTTGTCTTACAATGGTTTTTAAACGGTGCCGAACGTTCCTTCGGAGAGTAATTCTTTTTTTATGGCTTATAAGGAGAGGTCACAGTGGCGGTTTCGTCGATTTTGATAAAACTTTTTCTGGTGGACTTGGAGCAAAAATAAGCAGAATCATGTCCGCTTACAATACTCAATATTTATAAGCGTAATGAACATTTAATATTGTGATACCCAGAAAATATCTTGATATACTTCTACTGACAACCCCAGCAATAAATAAACAGCAAGATTAGAAAGAAAAACAAAAGAAAAGAGGCCTTAAAACTGGAAATGAAAATAAGAATTTCCAAGTAAAGAAGAAAACAAAAATTTTAAAAAACCATGAAAATTGTATTAATTGTAAGAGGGATTCGAACGAAGAATTTGAGAAATGAATTATATGCATTAAGATATCGTCTGGACATCTTAAAAGTGAATGTTAATTATTTTCACGAATAATGGGTATTGTCAAAGACGCGCCTTCGTTTGATTACAGATCACCTTGGGTTACTTCAGTTTCATCCCGGAATCATCTGTGTCCGTAGATCATCAAAGGAGAATCTAATGTTGCGTTGGGGGTATAAATTATGAACGGAGAATCTCGAAATGTATTACGAACGATATCCCATTGGTCGGTCGCGGATAATCCTGCACCCTCGACATTTATTGGCCCTTGAAAGCCGGGCGCAGGTAATCTCTGCAACTTCGGCTGGCACGCGAGCCGACCGACACAAGCGCCCATAACCATTAACAAATCTTGTAGTCTAGCACGAAATAAAGTGCTCCCGTGAATCGGCCGTTTGATTCGAATAGCTGCGGGGCTTTTGTGCGGGAACGAGGGAGAAGGAGACAGATAGATAGGCAGACAGAGAGAAAGAGAGGGGGACGGATAGAATAGCGAGGGGTTAGCGAGAGAGAAAAGAGGCCCGTGGAAGAAAAGGGGGGTGAGCTCGTGCCGCGAGGCCATCGTCGGCCTCCACGCAACTCTTCGCGATGCTCGAGCATGCTCTGACTCCAGCTCCCAGCTTCGGCTCATTCAAAAAGGGGACGCTCTTCTATACCCCAGACCCTGTATTATGATCGAGCGTGGAACGTAATACGATCTGGCCAAACTTCGGATAAACATACACGCCCCTGCTCGGTGCGTGCTGGTGGTGAAATCAATTTTAACGGACCGAAATTGTCCGGGATTATCAGATGGTGGCTTAGGTTTCGGAGCTTAGAGTAACGCAAACTGCAACTCTTATCCGCGGTTCTGATCGGCTTACTAATTGGGAAACTGTGGGGTTTGGAATCTTGCATTTGTTCCGAGTCCTTCAATACTTATAACGGAGCGTGATGTATCACTATCGATCGCTCGATAACGATCGGTTACTCTGCGGCTTGCTCCCATTAATTAAATGTACAAGTCTACTCGGTACACAAGTGAATAAACCCTGATAGTTTCAATTTTCAAACGTGGAGATGTAATGTACCGGATGATTGCATAAGTTCGTGCCCGATTTGGAAATAAAATTCAATGGTTGAATTTTAAAGAATACAGCTTTATTAATCGATTACATAGTCACCACTCTTTTCGACGATTAGAGAAGAATGGTGACTGTATAATTTTTCTCTTTTACACTCCGCTGTGCAGGACAGTTTGCGACATTTACAAAAATCGTGCGACGACTTATGCAATCATCTAATACAGGCATGTGTCAAACATACGGCCCGTCGACAATTTACAACTGGAATTAATCGAAATGCAGTGTGATTCCGTATTGAAACTGAAATATATGGGTGCTGGGATTCCTGATTTGTATAATTATTTATCTGTCGATCGATTTCCTAATATGTTATGTGCAATTAGGCGTATTTCAGCTATGTGCGACGCACTATTTTCAACATTAAGAAATAATAAAACTGAGGAAAGGTCAAGATTAACAGACAAGCTTGTGCACTCAATTTCAAAGATAACTACAGCTCAACAAATTCCACCGAATTTTGAAAATTTGATTACCTAAAACCGTTGCCAAGTTTCATCGAAATAAAAAAGTTAAATAGTTTTATTCAAATAACGTAAAAAAACTTGAAGAGAAACAAATTTTATACTTCATATGTATTTTTGTATGTTTTCATTATGTTATTTTGTATGTGTAACTGCAATGTTAATAAAAAAATGTGTTCCCTTATTTCGAGTCTGCATTTTTTATTGCGGCCCACGAATTAATTTATAATACGTAATGATTATAAATTATAAAATATAAATTATAAAAAAGTTATTCTGTTTTAAAGGGCGTTCGAGTACTTTCGTGGCTCACTGTATACACGGATCGACAATAAAAGGGCGCGCATAAAGGAAAGACAAATTGGCGGTATAGGTGTTCGCTTATTAAACCGGCCGACCTCATCCGGAGCCAGCCCCAGGAATACACCGATTGTGTTGTAGCCTGGGGATTGCGTTTGCCGCCGAATCGGTGGAGGGTGTGTGGGGTAAAAGGCGCCACCCTTCGACGTCGAGGCTCCGGTGAAGAAGGGGCTGAAGGGGCTGTTGGCCCGACAGAAGCCAAGGAAAGGCGTGTCGGGTTACCGGCTAACCCCGGGGGTAACCGCGAGCCCCACCTAAGCCCATAAGCGTACACGTATTTGCTTGACCCTCGTATAACTCGTCGCGAAGGTCACAAATTTAGCCGAAGGCTGCGACGTGAGCCGTGCCATCCCACCACCTATGATCCCGGCAAGGCACGCTAACGCGAAAGTAACAAGATGTAAATTGAGACGCGTTTAGAAAGGCTGCGCACTTCCGCTTTTGTTACAGGACAACTACGAGTTTCCGTCACATGCGTTTCTCTACCGCTTCAACGTAGAAGAAGGTAGTATTATGGGGAGGGTTACGAACATGGGGCGGTCTCGAATCTATACGAAAAAGCAGTGCCCTCTGAGGTGCCCTAAATATTACACAGAATGATATTCAAAGTGCTAGTGGGTAATGCGAGATCTATCTTCTATTACACGTTTATTTACGACTTCCGTGTACAGGGTGGTCCATTTGTCTTGAGACAGTCAATTACGTAAACCAATTATACGAAATATTATTATTTTTCGATGTACAATAAGAATATGAAATAAAAAATATGGGTTTCCATTTGAAAAAATGAAGTTGCCCTTCATCTGACCCTTAAAGGGCTATTATGGAAAAATGTCCATAGCGCCATTAAATGTGCCCCTTCATCTGAAGAATATTTTATATAAAACATTTTTTCATATTCCTGCTGGTTTCCGTAATAATTGACTGTCCCAAGATAAATGGACCACCCTGTATGCATCTAGGGAGGTTAACCCCACCCAAGCATCGAAGAGTTAAGAGGCTACATACATCTGATAAAATAAAAATCCATATACGACTTCTAAAGAGTGTTTTTCATTAATAACTGCTTTTATTAGAGTTAGTAAGAACAATTAAGAGAGAACAGTTAAGAACAAGTAAGAACAATTTCACAAAGGGAAAAGTTGCTTCAAAAGATCTAGGGAACCCTCCTTCCTTTCAAAGAAGTACAACATTTTTGGGACACCATGTACAGAAACAAGTCTTTTGAAAAATTCTTTTTATTTTCGAAAGTTAAAAACGATAAAATTCTGGTCCTGTAACTGCGAAAGCAATAGTAGTGCAAGGAGTGAACGGTGAGTGGCTCAGTAGTAACGATTCTAATATTGCCCTTCATTGCGTTACATAAATATCAATGTAAAATTATTGGAATCCGAGTAAAAGCACCTAGCATAATATTGCATTTCTAATGGCGGAGCGACTGACGTTGAATATTAGACTTTTAATGTAAAGTTGTCAGCTTAAAGTCTCGTCACAAAGGTGTTATAAGACGATTTTGTACAGGGTTTCTTCTAAGCCTGACTCTTCTGGAAGTTATATGTAGATAGTTTTCGATAAAGCTTTAAAAATTGGATTAAATGCAGAATAGATAGGAACTGCTTGCTATCGTAGTTGAGCTTAAGAAGATTGTCAGAACGAATGTGAAATAAATAATAACTTTAGTAAATGTCCCTGAACAGATCTACAAACTTGACGTATTAAAAAAGCAATTTTCATTAATAATTTCAGCACGTTATAAATAACACATATAACGATATTTCGAATTCAATTTTTTAATTTGTTTCATCTACTCATTTTCGTTTTTGCGCAATTGCATAAAATTAGTCTAGCCATGAAACTGAAAGGAATTTGAAATGCTGTTGTCAAAGAGCGTCAAAGAGCGCCAATTTCCTCGAAACATATTTCTGCCCCAGATTTAAACAAGCAGAAAAGCAACAGTGCCAACAACTAGACTTCTTATTGCAGTGACTTTCTACTTCGAAGTTATTTTCCTGTTATGAACCGCAAAGAAAGAGTTCTACGTAATATTCCTGTACTCAAAAATGGTAGAAAAGAAAGTTCGAAGAGCCGAGCGGTTCGCGTCGGCACTTTGTACCCAGTCTCAAGGTTTAAGTCGATTCATGGAACCAGGTTCCTGGACCAACCTTCGGTCAATTCGAAATCCATCCCGAAAATTCGAGACATCGTTCCCGACTGTATCGATAAAAAAAAAAAATCCTCGTGGCTCGGGTTTCACGATACACGGGTTCCCGAAGTTGACGCTAACGAGCACTGACAATAGGAAAGGCGACCGACGTTCGACCGCATCGTAACGACGGCCTTCTATTAGCGAAGTCGTCGAGATACGAGGACCGGATCGTCGGATAAAGTATTCGACAGATAAGCGGTCACCTATCGGTTTCATAAGCCACGTGATTTAAAATGCTTTTCCCTCTGTGGCAGAGCAACAGAAATTATTTCGCGCGACGCACAGTGCGTTGTCATGGGACAAAAATAGAAAAATAAACTTCCGTGCTATTATACAATGTTGCCACTGGAGGGTTCTTAGGATTACACAAAAATTAGCTGCCCCCAGCTGCCCGACAATTAAAAAACAATTTTTCTTCAGATTCTAAGCGATCTATTGTTAATAAATCTATCTTCGAGTTATGGTTTTCAAGCAACCACGAAGAAAGAAAAACTAAGGTCTAAAAAAAATAATGAAAAATAAAGAGGTTTTTGTACATTTGATTTTAGTACTAAAGGGTTTTTTTCAGTAGGGACGTAACAATTTTGTTTTATATAATACGGAACATAACCTAAAACTTTTTTATGATTTGTCAATATCAAAACGTCAGTCAAGGCTTACATTTTTATCATGGTGAAGTTCACGAACGAGCAACGTCTGGAAAAAAGATTCTGAGTCGGTCGTCGCAACTTTAAGAGCGCTTATTCCAATTTTTGGTCGCAATCTCGAGGAATGGTCCAGTCGAATGGCCACCTCGCTCATGCGATTTGACGCCGCTGGATTTTTTCTTGCGGGGTTATCTTAAGTCGAAGGTTTATGCCAACAATCCAACGACGTTAGAGGAGCTCAGGAACAATATCGAACGCGAAATTGCCAACATTCCGGCTGATATGTGTGAAAGAGTAATTGAAAATTGGATCCAAAGAATCGATCGCCGCCGTCGTGCTCGTGGTGGTCATATGAACGACATCTCGAATTCCATACATAAATGTAACATGTGTACTACACCTGTAATAAATTACAGCCCGACATCACAATTATTCTGTGTTTTATTTAAATACAAAACTGTTATGTCCTTATTTAAAAACCCTTTATTAGTAGTGATTCGTATTTCACGCTGTCCATCTCAACGCTCGGCTTTCTTTTGAACTCTCGGCGCGGTCTGCGCGGTAGACGCAGCCATAAAAAAATAATGTCGTTATGCGATCACTGTCCGCGCAGAACGCAGGCTGTTGCACTGTAAACGCGACTTTATTGTGCATATATTTTCAATTATCGTACAATAAAGTAGCGAAGGTTAGTGTACGGAAAGTTTGTCAGGGTCATAGGAGACACACCAGTTAAGAGTTGAAAGTTAGTTTGAATCGCGATTCATCTGAATTTTTCTCTCTTTCTCTTTATTTATAGATGTAGTGGAGTAACTAGGCTTAATTATAGATGCGCCTAAGATAGATTTTACGCGTGAAACTTGTTTACAGGGTGAAAAGCCTGAACGCGCAACGATACACGCGATGTCCGCCGAGGAAAGCAATTTCAAGCGATCGCGCCGCGATGCTCGATAGAACAGCCATATTCCTTTGAAACCGTTCCACGCGATAAGCGAACTATTAGATAGATAGACTGATCTCTATTCCCGGCGACGACAAGCAGAACGCGGTCGATAGAACGGGCTCACACGTAAATCTTACGCCGCGCCGGCAGGAGAAAACAACGTGACAAAAAATATCCTAACACACGAATATCTCCTTCATCCGCTTAGTTTTTCTAAACAGGTGAATTCTCGGGGCTACGTCACTTTGCAATCATCATCACGTCAGAACAAAGACTGAAGGAATAAGGTGAACCTCGATAACTCGAAAATTTTGTTTACTTTCATCGGCTCCGTTGCCACAACCTCTATAAGCGTAAATACAATAAAATTGATTTAACACGTTAAGTACCCAGCCTGTTTTACTTGCGTTCGCGCCTGTTACGGAGCGTTCAGGCCCACACCAGACCCGTTGAGGACCGGCGGGGCCCGAACGGAAAGTCTAACGCCGGTCCCTGTGGACCGATTCAACTCGAATTATGAACTACATGTTCAGATGCATTATTTTACCTCCGTAATTTGAATTTAGGATAGCCATCTCTGCAAGTCTAAGCGTACTTCTATTAGTAGGACTTTTTTACGTCCCCCCCCCCCCCCCGTCGAAGTCCAGGAATCTCCCAGAAAGACGTTAAAGATGTTAAAAGTACCCACTGTATGTGTTCGGTTAAAAAGTCACTCACGTTTGAAATACAGGGTGTTTGCAAAACCGTAGTATAACCGGGCAGGTGGTGATTTTAAATGCAAAAATAAATCGAAAAAAGGAATAACACTTTTTCGTTTAGCAGCTCGTTTTCAAGGCAATCGAGTTTGAAAATGCAGCGAATACACGTGCTGTTACGTAGGAATCGTCTGACGCGTCTGACCATGATCAACCAATTCTACTTTGTGCACGCACAGTGCCTCGAATTAATATTCGGACGCTCTAAGAAAGACGATAACTTTTTTAATATTGCACTTTACGCTTTGAACTTTTGTAGGAAGCTAGTGCAATTGGTTTACTATAGGATGTGAAAAGAAATTTTTTCGGAAATTGCAATTGAGTTGCATTTCGCAACTTTTTAAAGTGGGCCTATGTTGAAGATTTAAAAAATACGTTCTAATGACCTATGTGAATTAAACATATTCTGAAAATGTCGTCAAAATCGGTCGACGGTGCAATGAGCTACAAACGTTTAAAGATGGTAGAAGATTCAGATTTTCACGATGTTCGGCCTACAGCCTTAGCAATCGAGTGATGATACTGAAGCACCACTAAAAATTGCACAGTATACCATTATTCAGAATATTGTTCACATTTTTAAATATGTTAGTATCGAACCAATTGGTAAACATTTAATTATTGTATTGTATTATATCCATAACATAGGCTTTTTTAAAAAAATTTTTTCTTAAATATTGCATTGTCATCCAGTTCTGAGCTATGTTTAAAATTTCGAGTCTCTAGCTCATCGGGAGGTTAGTTTAAAATCAATTGCAAAATTTGTACCGAACAGACAAACAGTCTGTCGTGAACCGACAGACAGACAAGAAAGCGAGCTGATAAAAACGTGGTAAAATGGAAAAAAATCATATAGAAAGCAATTATTCCAGGTCCGAAGAAACGTTTAATTTCCGAGTTAAAATAGCTCCGACTGCGAAGAGTTAAAGATCCAAATGAAATCGCAGTTTTTGTAAAAAATACGGATTACTTTTCGGGGGGTGAGACAAGTAAAATCTGAAAAGAAATGTTTCAGCCGTGTAGCTAAGGACCACTCTACTAAGCACTCTGCGCGTCAGTTTCGAGGGAACAAGGCTGAGGTAAGAGCGCGAGAGGGACAGAAGCAACTCTCGAATTCCACCGGGTAGTGTAAACAAACAGGCTCGTTCGACCAACCTTTATGTGGCATCTTCCAGAAGGGCGGTTCGGGGGTGGGTGAGCAAGGGTTAGCCACCCCCGCGCCCAACAGGGTCCTTGCCGCGTGCAGCGCCGCCGCCGCCGCTTCCCGGCTCCGCGCTGCCGCAGCGCTTGGCGGGTAATCCGAAGCGCTGTCACTTCCGGCGATGCCGGCACCGCCACCGCTGCCTCCGCAGGAACGAAGGTGTAGGTTCAGCCGACTGCCGGCGACCGTCCCACCGCCACCACCTCCACCTCCGCCGCCACCTCCGGCCACGCTAACACAATGCTGCAAACAGAAAAACAATCTACATATAGCATCAACTTTTCTCGCACCTCTCAACGCTCGCGCCACGCCGCGGTTACAATCGACGCGTTGCGTTTCCCGACGAATACACTCTGTAGCAAAAACATAACACAAGGTGAAGTAGGGTTAGTTCGTACACGGGGCAATTACATGTATATGTACTTATTATTTTTATTATATCATGAGCGAAACTTCTCTAGCTTGTATTTATTAATGTACTATAAGTTAATAAAATATATAAAAAAAGCTTTTTAAAAACCACGCTTATATTAAAATGCACTAAAAAGGAGAATACAATTTTCTTCCTGGTTCTCCATAAAATACCGAATTCAGTTAAATGATTAATAATATTTTTCCCCAAAATTTTAAGCAATTAGTTAAAAATTTCTTCTGTTCTAAAATTAGTGTCGGAATAGATAGAAAAATTTCGTATAAATTTAAATAAAATCGTAATAGACAACACAGATCTTTATGCATTTATGAAGAAATTGGTTGTGTGAAATATAAAACGGGAAAAGATTTGAAATGTTAAAATTAAGGTAACAAAGTCGTTAAGGGATGAAATCAATTTTTATATTATTCCTGCTTTCCACAATCAATGCGAAACATTTTTATTTTGCATAAAGATCCGCAGTCTAATCATGACATTAGTGACTATAAAAGTAAAATCGTGGAGCGCCCACGAAGATTACGTTAATATAGTTTAGCGTTCCGTGCTTTTATTTTTATAGTCATTAATTTTATTTAAATTTATATGACATTTTTCTATCTATTCCGACACTAATTTTATAACAGAAGAAATTTTGAACTAATTGCTTAAAATTTTGGAGAAAAATATTATTAATCATTTACCTGGATTCCGGTATTTCATGGAGAACCAGGAAAAAAAACATTATTTTCTTCTTTTTAATGCATTTTAATATAAGCGTGGTTTTTAAATATATTTTATTTTCTACTTTTATTTGTCATCGAGAGAAAGCAAGTCAGAAAGAATGGACAATGGGAAGAGGTTTAAAATTCGATTACAACAACACGGCAAGTAATTATAATATAAGTGTGGTAATAAAATATGAACTATTCGACATAGATGTCGCCAAAGAATAAAGGTGTTTTCCTCGCTGAAATGAACCAGTGTTAAACAGTCACGTGAGAAGTACATATGCAACTTTTCTGCTCTTGCCCCGTTGTACATGAAGCAAGGTTTGAAAGCATTTTTAACTTCAAGTTACGCTCTTGCCCCATTTTCGGGGGAAAGTGCAGAGTAGTTGACACATTTTGTACAATATCCTATCGAAATGATAATTTTCAAGAAAAAAAAAAATTAGAATCCTACGTAATATTAATTCACCCGTAATAACTGTGCAAAGCGTTTGATACCGACAGCGTTAAGTATTTACATACCAGACTGAAAATACATAAGTTTAAAATCCAACTTTACAAAAACCAGTGTGTCTGCACTCTTACCCTATTTCACTTATCTTATATTTCTCTCAAATTCTGTAGTAGAAACTGGTAGAAATACATGTTTCATGTTAATAGGTTGGACGTAATTTATAAATCATTGTCGATTAGCGCAAACCGTTTACCACTTGCACTACTATTTCTTTTACAGTTACGATACTAGAAGTTTGTCGTTTTTAATTTCCGAAAACATGAAGATGATTTTTTAACCCCTTGCCGTACTTTGACAAGCCAGACTCGTGGTGGAGGTTCTTAACAAAGTCTGACAAATATGCATGTTACGCGTTTCATTTTAGATGAAATAAAATTTAATAGTTTATAATCAATATTTTAGGCATTAAAATAAACTTCTGCGACAGTTTTGTGCATAAAGACATTCTAATCACTGTAACTGTAAAAGAAAAGGCACGGTAAGGGGTTAATAAGACTTTTCTTTCTATACAGGGTATTCCAAAAATGTTGTACTTTCTTGAAATGCCTCAGATCATTTGAAGTAACTTTGTTAACCAGTTATCATCAATGGCATTGGCCGGTGATAACGCTAAATGTTTGCATAATCATAGTTCGAAAGATACAGATAAGTACACCTACCATAGTTTACACGGTAGCAAAATTTGGAACAGTAACTTAGTATTGCAAAATCATGGAAGCCAATCTCCAAAATACATGTACACATTGATAAAATCATTGTAATTTGATAATTTCTTTGAAACTACAACAAATAAATATCCATTTAAGCTATTAAGCAATTTCAACACCGTTAATCGGAGCGAATGAATAATGAGCAGTAAGTTGGAAAGATTAACTGTTAGAGCAAATATTGAAGTGCTTCTAAACTAAAAAAATGAATATCTTGTTGAACACATTTCAGTATCTTCGACGTTCCAATTTCCATCTTGTTATTACACAAAATAATTATTTGCCTTCACATTTTCGCACAAGCTAGCATAGATAATTTTAAAAAACCACTTTCAGTCGATTGCGAAAGCAATGAAATATTACAAACGGAACGGAAGAATAATGAGCGAAGAGCGAGCGAGGCCGATTTTAAAACGAAGTTGGAAAGATTACGTCAACTGTTAAGGCAAATGTTGAAGTGCTTCTAAATTTAAAAAATGAGTATCTTGTTGAACACATTTCAGTATCTTCGACGTTCCAATTTCCATCTTGTTATTACGCAAAATAATTATTTGGCTTAACGTTTTCGCACAAGCTAGCATAGATAATTTTAAAACGCCAGTTTCAGTCGATTGCGAAAGCAATGAAATATTACAAACGGAACGAAAGAATAATGAGCGAAGAGCGAGCGCGGCCAATTTTAAAACGAAGTTGGAAAGATTACGGCAAATGTTGAAGTGATTCTAAATTTAAAAAATAAATATCTTGTTGAACATATTCAAGTCTGTTCGTTTTTACAAAAATAACTTTACAAAAATAACAAGTTTGAGTTGAGTTTTGCATTTAGACGAGTTTAGATTAGCGTTGTGCAATCGCTAAAAGAATTTTACAGAGGAACTATGCAACAAGGTCTACCGCAACGATTTCTTCTCGTGGCGAAGAATTTTACGAGCACAAGGCCAAAGATGCTTTTATCAAAGCGCTTATTATATCATTTATATTTATGTTATATGATTATCTCCGTAGCAAAATAGAATTAAACATGAAGTAATGGGATGGGTGAAAGTCGCGCGAGAAATAAATATGTTACAACTACACTGCAATCTCGCGACTACGACAACGGGAAATAACAAGGACGGAAGACTAATGCATAAGATTTACAAGCAAAAGCTCTTCTCGCTGTTCCTCCGCAACTGTTGATGAGTATTCACATCAAACGGGGCACGCGCTTCTGTTTGGAGCATCTATTTCAAACCGAATACATAGCTACCTTGTGCCTTCCTTTAAATACAAAGTGACTCGCTTCGTTTACACGATCTATTGTCCTCAGAAACCACTTCCCCGAACACTGTGCAAATCTCATCTTTCCTCCTAACGAAGTTAAAATTCCTGACAAACGAACCTACGTTTAGTTGCTCAATGGATCGAACATTCGGTGTTCGACGCATTGACGAACTTCACTCAAGAAACATCAAAGACGCCACCAAGGACTCCTGTGAAAACCTAATCGATTTCTTGGAACGTACAAAATTAATTCATGTATAAATGTGTAGTTGCTAAAATGCTCCTTGTGAGGTTGCCGTAACTTGAAAAATAATTAAAAATGAGGTCACTCGTCTTTGGATTCATTGAAATGTGGATTTCGTTACTTGAAATTCCTGCGTGCGAATTTGTTCGGTCCATTTTGATTGTTTGTGCAATAATACACATTGTTAATAGCATTTAGAAATGTAAAAAATTATATGGTTAAAAATTTGTGGCTAGGTACAGATATTTCTTAATTAATTTCTACTGTTTTGTACTGTTTGATTATCAATGTTACGTTATGTATGCTTTTATTAAAATTTAAATAGAATGATTTGATTTTCATTGACAATAAAAAATATGTACAAAGGCACATTAAATAAAAATTTCAAAAATATATATACATATATATTCTTAAGGGCGGGCAATTTGTCTTTTTGCCCGGGGCGACGTAACCGCCAGAGCGGGTCCTGCAGGACGGTCGGCATTTTACGAATTGAAACTATGCATATGTATACTACCGCTTCATTAAAACGAACAGCGATTCGATATTTCGTGCTGCCGAGACGGAAGAAATAAATCTTGCTAACCGTGTTTCAATGAATTCAGTTTTTGCAGCGCGCGCGCGGCACGGCGCCATATTGGCGGACGTTTTGTGTTTCACCGACGACGCTCTGCGTCTCTCGTTAAAACTTCATTTCCGCGACTACGGTGGAACACGAACGCTCCGAGCACAAGAATTGCGTGTCAAGTGGACCGAAGGATTAAACGTTGATGGAGGATGTCACGTTTGAGCGATTTCTTTCACTCGAACTTGATTTCCAGCGAGTTTTCGCAATTTGTCGCGCTCAGGAAAGTACCTACACGGTCGCCGCTGCCGCCGCTCGTTTCTCGAATTTTGCACGTGCTTGCGCGCGCAATGGTTCGATTATTAGAATTTCCATATGACAGGCAGATTTGAGCGACGAGCTCGTTTCATCATCGAGCGGAGGAGGGAAAAATAAGTAGCGAAACAATTTCGACACCTTGCCAGGTTTCGTGAACAATGGGCTTGTTGGCCAAGCGACAGAACGCCGGCGAACGATGCTGGGAAACGCAGACGATTTCTAACTCCCGCCGGCATTAATTAATTAAAAAGAGGATGCGATAATAGAGGATGCGATGCATACCGATAACCGCGCGGAGACGAGTGCCACAGAACAATGTAAGTCGAAGGTCTCCAAAGGTGAAGGTGCTAGACTGTCAATGGTATGCGAAAGAAAATTAAATAGGGATAACTATGTCTATCTGTGACCTAGTGATTTTCATGTTCATCTCGATTCGAGTCTCGACTAACGGAGAAACTTCACATTTTCTTTCACGTTTCTGTTAAAAGTTCGACTTCATTTTATTTGGTTGTTGCAAATAAAATGTCCGATTTTTAATTGCGACGTTGAACAACCGCAACTATTTCTTATTGATCGAAGGATCACACGTTTCTTGATCGTATTATGGTAGAAATTGAATTTTTTGGTCACTCACAAGCTTCATTTACAAGATTGTCATCTCTATTTTGTGGTTCTTTTAATTAGATGATTGCACAAGTTCGTGCCCGATTTGAAAATAAAATTCAATGGTTAAAATTTAAATATTGACTAAAGATTTGGTTAAATTAAAATTAAAAAATGGTTAAATTTTCTTCAATTAGGAAAGAAATTATGACTACATGTATAATTGATTAATGAGGTTGTATTCTTTAAACTTTAACCATTGAATTTTATTTTCAAATCGGGCACGAACTTATGCAATCATTATCCAATGCTATCAACGAATAGTGCGTTGATCTGCGGATCTTTATGAAAAATAAAAATTGCTTGTCTAATAATTTTAACAAACTGAGAAAAAAATAGATTAGCACTTTTAAATCATTGTAACCTTTCAACCGTTTTAAATTGCACCCACTCATTTTTGCCATGAATGCACAAAATCCGCAGTCTATTGATTAGTCACCACATTTTCACTAAATATCACAAAATTCTATCGTTAATTTGTTGTTTCTCCGCACATACACTACACAATTGAAATCGTATCTATTTAAAAGGAAATTTATATGTGTAAATATTAAAATTGAAGACAAGCTTTGTACCTCAAACTGACGTACGGTAAACCTGTCAAACGCATTGCAACATTTGCATTATTTTGCATTCTAAAATCGGACATTTCATATGCAGCAGCCTAATACTTTCCGATGCAAATCAATTTCTTCCTTTCACATCCGAAGTCGAATATCTTACGAAAAGAGATTGTAGCAGCGATAGTTAGCAACATCTTTCTAACCACCGTGTAAACTCTGCGGAACTCGCCGGAAAATCTCGAAATCCGTTAAACAATCTTCCTCTCTCATCTGTTCTAAAACATCGCGTCGAGATTGAGCGCAAGGACCGCGCGCAACTTCCATAAATCGTCGGCGCGCATAAAATAAAAAAGCCGGCCGAGTGTGTACAGGAACTGTTACGAGCAGGCCGTCCAATAAATCTGTCGGATTCATAATCGCGATGCGTTAAACGCGCGTTTGAAACACCGCTGGAAGGGAATAGAAGGTTAAATTTCGCGAGCCGTCGGCCCGGGATCCGCGTAAAGGCTGATCAATGTTTCCGCGTGAAACGTCGAAACCGGCCCCGGTCGGAATAACTTCGATATTGTTGCGAGCGCTTTCATAAGCCAACGTGTAAATCATGAAAACTCGATTGATCCCCGCGTACTTCTGCACGCTCTTTCACGCGCCCTTTCACGCGTACAAACGGTCGCCGCTTCAAAGAACATAATTCAGGGGATTATCGTGCGCGAAACGGGGCAAATATTGGCACCGTCGAAACTGGTTCGCCAAAAGCAAATGTTCGAGGTGCGCCCAGAAAATAAATAACGCCACGACGAATAATAAACATCCCCGGTGCAGCCGGGTATATTTCTGGCCGTTTTCCTTTCTTTTTTCCGCGTAGCGCCGCGTCTGATCACGCCTCCGCGCGAATTTATCGTCGACGGAACGGCGACATCTCTGCGCGCTCGTGGATTCGCGAAAAAAATATCCCCGCTCCCCCCCCCCGCCCCCGCACAATCAAAAGAAGCAACAACAACTCGGCGCGCGTTTTAGCGATTCCTTTTATTGGCATTAGATACGCGAATAATTAAATGTTAAATCCGCGTTACGCTCGGAAAATAGGCGGAGGCTAATTTGCTAACTTGCCCTACGTGCTTGCACGTCCGCCGACCTGTGCAAGTAGAGACACATTACTCTTGAACCTCGCGGCCCTGACTATACGTGCTATACACTGTACACGAGAGGGTGGACAGAGGGTCAACGTTAAATTCGGTCAGAAACTCCGGTAAACAGTTGCGAACACTTGTAAAATAATTAGGGTTCCCGGCGAAATACAGTTTTCCCAGTTCCCCTGCAAACTCTTGCCGCGATATACTTTCAACGTTTCTCTCTTTCGATCGTCGCCCCCTCCCGCAGACACCGTCCAGTTAACTTTCGTTTAATCCAATACGGGGTAAATCAAACCTTGAACACAGTCAGTAATTCTATTTTACGTAGTTCTAAAAAGCTGTTCTAGTGGAGCAATATCTACATATGTATTAACCCTTAGCAGTTGAGGGGTGACTCACAGTTACCACAGTAACTGCGGATTTTTATGCAAAATAAAAATTTCTTACCTGAATTGCAACAAACTGGAGCGATAAATTTTCCCTTATGTCAATCGTATAGATAGTGCAAATAAACAATTTAACGATTTCGGTGGCACAGGTTCGATCAAACGTTACTCACTAAGCAATTTCGCCATTTAAATTGTTCTCGGCGTTTCGATCCCAATGTGAACCATTTTCAAGAGAATTTTTGCGTCTGTAAAATACTGTAAGCTATAGTAATCGTTCAACAATACCGGGCAATATCAATAAAACTTTTACATACTTGCTAAGTAAGTAATTATATAAATTCAATGATGTGGAATTTTTGAGAAAACTAATGAACACCATGGCAGTGGACGTTAAACTGAAACGGAACGACGCACATCGAACGATAGCCAATCAGAACGAAGAGATCGATGAGTTCTCAAATCAATATTTGGCGGCAATTATGAATTATGGTCCACCATAGCCACGTCACATGTGCTTATATGTTATGGTAAATTAATAATTGACATTCAGAGTATTTGAACCAAAAATTACATACAATTGCTCTCGTTTGTGAGAACACTAGGTGTTTAATTCATGGGTGAAAAACAAATAATGCAATTTATTATGTGGAAACGTCATCATAAACACATTACTGGTTTAGTAATGCTGCGTAATATTCATGCGTAAAACGTTGAAATAAAGATATTGTGTGATAATTTGCAAACAGTAGTGATATTTAACAATTGATCGAACCAGTGCGCTGAAATCATTGAAAATCTTGTTAGCAACAATTCACGATCGACATAAGGAAACATTTATTCATGCGTAATATTTCACCTTTCATATTTCATCTTTCCTATTATGCTTAGCAGGTTGAAAATAATATAATAGAATGTTTAAATTTTCCAAATATGTTTGCTATTTTAAATTACACCTCGTTTTTGCCATAAATGCATCAAATCCGCAGTCTAATCAATTACTACACAAATGTTTAAATTTCAAAGAGTTAAATATTCGCTGCTACCAGTACGAATAATCCAAAACACACGGGCTACGTGTGCAAGAAGTGGGAAGCAGAAAGCAGCACTTTAGACCAATAATTTAAGTCTCCAAATGTCAAATATAGAAAACGCGTGGGCAGCAGTAAAGCGGGCATTCGGGAGAAAACGTAGGACAAAAAATATATAGAGGTCTAATTAGTCGAAGAAAGAAAACATGGAAGTCATTGGCATTGTTTGCTTCGAAACGGTCGCGTCTCGAAAATGATTTCTAAAGGCTCGAGAATCGATCGTCGCGAAATCGTTCGTTCCGCTCTGGGCAAGAAGCTTTCCCGAACAGCCGTGTAATTTAAACTCCCGTGGCCGGGATTCTTGCGGTCAGATTGGTGTTTACATCGACAGTAATACCCTCTTTGGCGATCGAGATACCTCTGAAGGCGGGTTTACAACAGCAGCGCCGGTACACCTACGCGCATTCCACCGTCGCTTTCGTTCGTCATAGTTAATCACGCCGCAGTTACGACCAGTGTTAATTATCATTCGGCCCGGTTCGTAGATCATTAGCTCCTTTCATCCTGGTCTCGTGGGGAACGTCGCGAACACGGGAGCCGAGAGGGAAGAATAACGAAGAATAAGGAAGAGAGAGAGAGAGAGAAAGGGAACTCCATAAACGATCCGACTCGATCAAAATATGCAAGCTGTGTTACATCGTCGACTGATTATGGGCTACTATCCCGGCGCGATCGCTTTGTATACCGGAGAGAAAAGTACGATCGCTTAACGTAATGCGGCTCTAATAGATACGCTTATTAAGGTAACGGAGGAATGTGACGGAACGCGGACGTTCCCCGCGTCGAGTGCATTATTTTCCGATTATTTGCCTGCTCGTCGCGCCGTGAACGGATCAATGGGGAAAATAATAGATTACAAATAAAGACGTTTCGTCGAGGCGAACTTCGCGTATTCTCTCCGTCAACTTTTCCGACTTCGGTAAAATATGTCTGCACAAATCGCTGTGTTCCCACAATTTGCGATTTTGAGTGAGAGTTTCGTGTAGCCTATGTCAAATTCCGTGAAAGGAGGATGAATATACGTGTATCACAAGATTCAATGCGCGGCTGGAGTTTATTGAAATCGAATAAAATGTATTATTTCGCGAGCAACAGCGACCGCCGGAGCGAAAACAGGCGGGAAGTTCAAACTTCCCCGTAGACATTAAACGAACCCGCGAGAAGTTCACTAATTACTCGGCTCCTTCGTCGACTGTGGCGAGGTTGGAAGAAGCTGCCACGCATTAAATTACTTAATATCGCGTTCGCGGTGGCGTTTTGCACGAAAAATTACGTAGCGGCGAGATTTCGTCGACGGGCCTGGAGGGGGTGGCTTTGAAACGGGAAAAACGGAGAGGCGGCCTCAAAGCAACGGCAGACAGTGTAACGACATTCTCGACGGTCGATTTGCAATTAGCGGGTACGCGGGAACACTTTTCCTTTCGACAAAAGCGCCTCCACGAGAGGAATCTTGTGATCCCGCGGCCTCGTTAATGACGGCCGCGCAAAGAACCTGCCGAAGGGGGATCATTAAAGACGCCGAGATTTTTGTACATTAACCTAATGCCTGACGATTTCCGGTCGACGTGCCACGGTAAATAAAGACGAAATTGCTATCTCACTATTTAAAGACTGGCGAATTGAGGTTGCAACGGTGGACGGAAGAACGAGCCGCGCGCCGCTCTTGACGAAAGTATACGACCCCCATCTGCGCAACGTAGAACGTCAGATCTTCCCGAAGAATTTCGGTGAAAAGGAGGAGTAACCTTTAGACGATGTCTCGGCAACGTAGCTGAATCATTACCAATTTGTCTGCCATTTGTCGTCGCACTTAGCATCCGTACTATGTAGCAACTATCGGATGCATTCGTCACTTAACATATTACCGACCGGTGATTATTGTATAATTCTGAAAAATCTATGGTACACGGTTAAACACTTTCTAGTGGAACTCCCACAATAACGTCATCTAATAGTTTCATTTAATATGCTTTCTTTTGGTACAGCACAATTATTAAAAATCCTATCAACAGGCTTCCGGTAGAGGTAAAGTGTTAAAACTGTTTTGTTTTCTAAGCCGACAAATAAAATATTCAACTGTAAAAAATTCGCTTTGCTATATGTACACTTGCAGGAACAATTTTTCTAATCTTCCGTGCAACCCCTTAGCTCGCTGCAATACTTTGTCGTGCGAATACAGCAAAGTTGGGCAGAAGTGATTAAGTCGGACAACGAATAAAGTTATTTGAATAATGTGTAAACTGAAGACGAATGGGACGAGGTGCGTCTCGAAAATCAGGAAAATAGAGATGAAGAGATGAAAGAGAGAGAGCTAGATATAATAAAGATAATTACAACCTATAATACTGAAGAAAAAGAATGAAGAAGAAGATGCTAAGTCGTGAGACGATAAGTCTGAGGACGAACGCAAAACGCAGCTCTCTTTATAGTCTGGTGGGCCATCGGTTTCGGAAGGAACAAAAAAGAAGTGAGGACTCTGAAATTGAACATCTAGGTTTAATAAACACCAACGTTTATTAAGGCATCGTCCCAACAAACAATGCTGCACAGGAGACAGAGGAATTAAGGTGACGGATTTGGCATAAGGAGAAAAGGATGTGATAACCCACAGGACAATAATAACGAGTTCGAGGAACTACCGACACGGCGAGGTTTACAAACTCTACCGAACCGCGACCGTTCTTGTGCCTCACCGACGACTCGTACACAGAATCGAAGAGTATTCATATAAATAAATAAATAAAAATTCATTCGAACAAAATGACCAACTCTGGAATGAGCTGAAATGTCATTAACAAATGAACTTGGACTCACAAGAACAACTCTGAACATGTTTCATAAATCGCCAGATAGATTCATCAACTTGTGGAGGAGAAAAGCAGAATATAATAATCAGGGGAATAAATTCTAACACAACTTCGGATGATTCAAACTCTGCTTTGCCCGAGAAGACAATTCATATCAACGTACTTTCGGATGACATAAATTCTGCTTGGATCGAGAAGACATTATGACGAATGAAAAGTTGCCGCAATGAGTTTATTGTTGAACAGTTGCATTAAACCGCTAAGAAACAGAGATGAGGGGGTATGCTATCTTCTGCCGGAATAATGGCATTTGTACCATTATCCTCGAGCACTGTGCCGAAGAAGGGTAACGAAGATCGAGCCTTGAAGATTTGGTGTGCCGACAGGCGTCGAGATACGATCTCGATTCTGCTGCGACTAGCTAGACAAAACAATAATATCTGCGTCGGTGATTAATTCTACGCATCCAACTACAAGAAACGCAACACTCGGCACGCGTGCAAGGATCTCGTATCTCGATCTCGGCGCGTCTAGCGAATGGACACGATTTTTTGATCGGGCGGGCACTCGCGTGCGCGCGGATTAATTTCCGTTCTCGTCGCCGTAATTCAGTGGAAAGAACGACGGGAAAGGTGCACGGAATTAGTAAATAATTCGAATCGGTGAATTTTCTCTACGAGCGCCGCCGCTGCCGCCGGTCGTCTCGTCGCCCTCGAGCGTTTCAAGTACAACAAAGGGCTTACCGTGAAATCTCCCGAGGTACTCGCGGAGGCTTTCTTTGCCGAGCACTCGAGGACCGAGGGGACATCTGTTATTTTCCGAGATTGTATCACTTTCAATGAGCGCGATGTTTCTTTTTCCCCTCTGTCCGCGTAAAAATAATAAAGGCGGACAGGTGTTCGCGGACGTGACCCGCGCCGTACCTTGGCTGCGGCCCCGCGATCCCTAATTCGGCCCGACGCCGACGGTGCGTATAAATTATTCATAAAGGAGCAATTTGTTTCATTCGGCCGAAATATACCCGCCGCTCAGCCTCCGTTCCGAAATGTTGAAAGTATAATGAGATGAAAATATCGCCGACGGAAGCCCAATCAGCGCGAAACGGACGGAGAATGTAGAGGCCCCGGCCGATTTTCACGTTTCAGCGGAACCATAGGGGACGAAAGGAAATTTCGTTAACAACTTTACCGAAAAGTTACAACGCACTAATTCTCCGTTTCATTTTCCGGATCGCAATTGTTGAGAAGCGGTATCGCCTGCGTGCAGTGCGACCGAACGCGTACGGAAAATTGTTTCCGAACGATATGCCCGTTCGTTCGACTAATTTAATATAAATAATGTCCTCGCGTTACGCACAAAAGGTGCAATGTTTAGAGTGTTCGGCGGATTTTATTGGCAAACAATAAAGGGCCGGCGTTATTTAATCGCACCCTACCGCGAAATAAATCGGATGCAATTCACTTTCGGTCGACAGCGTTTTTTTCGCGATCACAATGAGATATTGGAGCGTCAACAGCGCCATTGTGGCAGCAGCAATTTGTCACTAAGCGTCGAGCTACCCCGGGCTTTCCACTTATTACGTCTAGCCGGGTTCATTACAGTTTCCCGCGGCCGACGGCACTCTGAGTCGCAACGGAAAAAAAGAGAATGATTGGATTCAATGAAAATGAGGAAATTGACACAACAGCGAGTACACTTTACGTGAAATGATTTTACTCGAAGAATTGACTTTTTCAAAAACGCCAACCCCTTCAGTACTCTTCGTGCAACGAATTTTGTTAATTTTTATTGATACTTTCGGAAGCGCCTCACTGAATTTTGCTAAGAAGCGCTCGAAAGTGTTATAAGTAGAGTGCGGATTTTTATGCATTTATGACAGAAATGTGTACGTACAATTTAAAACAGTGGAGGTATAATTAAAACGATTTAAGGCCACCAGTGTACTAGTTTCACCTTAATAAGATAATCAAAAGAAGAATGAAATAGTTATTTGGCTCCTCTGTCTTGCAATCAATGCAAACATTTTGCATGAAGATCCGCAGTCTAGTTATAAGCAATAGAAATTTCAGAACTGTTGAAAGTCTACAATAAAGTCGACAACGTGTAAAGGAAATGAGTACTTTCGACCTTATATTGCGAATTTATCTCTACACATACTCGAGCTCTCGATCGACCCGACGGTGGTTTTCAATGCACGAAATTCGCTGCTCGTGGCGAATGATTTCATATCCGCGATACTGTATGAATGTACAACAACGTAATAACACTGAAAGGAACACTCCGAACGGGACATTTTATGTGGACTTAATAATGCGGAAACGGCCAACTATCGCCGACGGAATCGAATGGTCCGCAAACTTTCTGTACTGCACCTTCGTTAATTTATATTTGGCCGCACGGTCCACGCGTGAAAAAGCAAGCAACGACATACGCGTTTCGAACATCGTGATTCTTTCGGATAGCTGTTGCAATCGCGTGACTCGTACCCGACGTATACTACGCAACGCTCTTAATCAATTGGCGCGAAAAGGAGTGGAAATTCGAATCACTGTTGCACCTCTTACGCGAGATATTTTCGCACCGATCCTTCGTCCCTCGGACATAACTATCGAAGCCTCCGTGGAGACTCGGGTATCCGCTTGGCAAGTGTTCGGTCCGATTGTAGATTGAGAAAAAAACGTACCGTGTCGAGAATGGCCGTGGTCAGGCCGGGTCCAATCACCAGCTAAAAGCACAATCCGCAGCTACGTGTCTTCCGCGCGACGTTCACAGCACTTTTGAAGCGCAGCGCGGCCAAACGGTTGCTGGTTAACGATCCTCTCTCGACTATAGCCGGCTGCCTGCCGCTCGTGCGGGCAAGACGAGCGAACCGCGTATCTTCGGCGAACGGGTCTCACTGATCACTGAGAATGCACAGTTTAACGTGAGAGCGGCGCGTGCTCGTCACGGAATTCACACTGGAGCGTCGCCGGTTCTGATCTACGGGGATCCAGAGGAGGGCCGGCCGGATATCGGGCACAAGCGGCGCGGCGTGTTTGCGGTCGTAGAGGCCCTCCGGTGGACTGGCGGTGGCCGTTGGTGCCCGCGGAACGTGAATGAACGAAGGTGTCGCGGTAGCGAAACGACACCTTTTTGCCATCAACAACGAACAACGGGGGGAACGGCGTGTGTGTTTTCCGGGTCGGGCGTCGCGTTTATTCGATGTACAGCGGTGGCAATCGCGTCGAGCTGACCAAGGAAACGAGAGAAGGAGGAATCGAACGTGAGAGAGCGTCGGTCAAGAGGAAAGAAACACGTGCAACTCGAAAACAGGGGTGCAGTGACGCGTCACTGCTGCGGTGCGCGGCGCCCGATTGACCACCAGAGTCTGCCTTCCTTCATGCGAAGATCCCTGCCGCACGATTTCGTCACCCCCACCCCATACTACCGTCCCTTGTATACGATCTCCCTCTATCGGGCCGGCCTCTCTCTTTCTCTTTCTCTCTCTCTCTCTCTCCCTCTCCCCCTTTCTCCGTCCCTCTATCCGCCTATGACTGCTCTCGCTAAGCTATCCCTTTCCGTCGCACGGCCCAGCTAGCCCGACGAAGGCACCCGTGTAGCCCCTCCGGGCAAATTCGTCGGACGACGAGCTGGCTTCGAGAGTGACGGGCTGCATCCCCCCTATCCCAGCCCCCCTACCCCGTCGCCAAGTACCCGGAGACTTCCGTGTTAACCGTGCATCTGGGTGGAGCCACGCCACCACGGCCGGTGTGGTCGGATTCCCTCCGTCGTGTTCTCCATCGAACGCCGACCGGGAGTGGGGGCTGCGTGCGGCAACGACAGCGACAGCGGCGCACCGGCGTAACTGTAAAAGCGGCGTTCGCGCCTCGACGGAACGCTTCGCGGCCTGGCCGGAACGGGTCCCGATAGGCGGAGCCTCGCGGAGGCGGCACCCTTTGCCGTTGGACCGCGCCACGGGACGCCATTGTTTTCGCGGCGCGGTGCCCGCACGACGCCCGCGACGCACGCCGACGCCCGGCGTCGCGACTCCACTCTCGCACGCAACGCCGTCGCGGCCGTCGTCGTCATCCGCCTGCCTCTTTTCTCTGCCTTCTCTCGTTCGGCTGGCCGCTCGAATTTCTGCGCCAAGAGGTAAGTCGACGATCCGTACGTATGCGCGTGTGATCGTGCGAGATCCGTACGTATGCGTGTGTGACTGTGCGTTCGGTTCACGTGTCTCTACGCGCGTCTGCGTGTACGTGCGTGCGTGCGTGCCTGCGCGTCTACGTGTATGTGCGCGAGAGAACGCGCCGAACGCGCCCGTCGGCGCCCCCGAGAGTGCACCGGAAGAATCTCCTATGTACGAACGTGTGCCGCACTTTATTTCCCTCTTCGTTTTCTCCGAACCCTCCGTCCGGCGATTCCTCTTTCGTTCCGTCTCGTCAGCCTTTTCTACGTACTTTGTCTTCGACGGAACCGCTCCACGCCATTGTTCTGTACTTTTTCCTTGTCCGCCTCGACGGTGCGCGTTCGACAGGGTTGCGAAGCAACGGTACGTGTCCATTTGAGAGTTTCTCAAACGCACGCGTCGCGTGTCCACCGAGCAAATTCGAGAATTTCAAGTCTCCGATAGTTGAACAACATCCTCGGCCAGTTATACTCAAGCGCAGTGTCCATTCCCGAAGAAAATGCTTCGAGAGCAACTGGCGGTAGTTCGACTCTCAGAGGACACGTGCCTTAAGGCCGCGCTCACAGTGGACCCGTTTCCGTCCGATTTGCCCGATGTTCGACGCTTCCGTTCCTTTTTCCAAGCGTGCGAAAAAGAGACACAACGTCGGACGTCGGCCGGAACGGGTCCGCAGTGTGAGCGCGGCCTAAGACTGGCATGAGTGCACATCCCGTGGCCGAAGACGCGAGGGTGGAAAAAATATTCGTCGGCAGACATCGCGCGCGCATGTTAATGCACTGTGTGCGCTGCACGCGTTGTACCATAGTTGAATGGTTGCTTCGTTGTTTGCCCAGCTAATTTGTTTACGGAACACCGTTTGTACTGTAGTTTCGGTGTACGCGTCGGACTCGATCCGCCATGTTCCCGAGACTGTGCGCCCGCTCGCCACTTTTCCGCTGCGGGGTTGTTTGCCAAGTGAAGACGAACGTACAAACGAGGTGTGCGGCGGTCACGTGCGCCCAGGAGAACGGAAAATCGAGTACGTGATCCACCGCAAGAATGTCGCGGACATTATAACGCTGAAGAGTTGTAAGTCGATACACTCTTCCGACCTTTGTACGAGACCACGAGCAAGTTCCGTCGACAGTGCGCCACGGTCGCGCGAAGGAACGCTTCGTAGCAAACCGAACGAGCACGTTAATTCCTTGAACAGGCGGTTTTACAGAATAAACGTATCTTGTAGCAAAATCTGTGTCTTTATTCTCTCAACAACCCCTCTCCGAGAGCAATCCACTAACCGTCATAAGGGCCAAACATTTCACGGTCTTTCGAAAGCGTCCTTAAATTGCCGTCGCGCTCGAGCCTCTTTAACTTCGAATGTCTATCGTTACGTAACTCGGCAGCGTCAAGGAGAAGAAGAGGGACACGCGTGAAAATAATTGTTCGAACTTCTTCGTCCGTGGCGACATCGCAGCTCCGCGAAGTTGACATCCTTCGCAGGCCTGCAGAGAACAGGTGGCTCTAATTATGCTCCAATTACCTTCGCGTTTGATTCTCGCTCGAAGCGGCCGTCGAAGCGCCAATTCGAGAGTGTTCGAGTTTACCGACCAGAGAAAAAAGGGAGAGAGAGAGAGGAAAGGGTAAAACATTGTTAACGATAGCGACGGAATGTGGATACAGCTGTAATGGGTCACGGGAGACTGTCTCACCCGCGCGAGCGCGAACGCGTTTCCGATACAGATACCTATTACCGATTGTTCGTCCCATCTCCCGCGAGGTTCACGGGCTCGATAAAAAATGAACGCGTCTCCGTTCGCTAATTATTTTTGCGCCGGAGGCGACGCGACGGTCGTGCGTAGCTCGATTTTTCTCGCCAATCGTCACCCTTCGCTTCCGCATTATTCATCGGGAACCAGTCGCCGTGATGAATAGTCGATTTAATATTAATTACCGTGTATAATGAACAGCTTCTTTTTTCATCCCCCCCTTCCTTCCCCCCCCCCCCGCCCCGCCCCCACCCCTTCTTCCTTTTCCTCGTTAATGATATTGAATATTCATAATTGTTTGCCTCGTGCGTTCCGTACGCCGACGTTTCCTGTTTATTAAGCACCGGAGGAATTAAAGCAGCCCGATAAAATTGCGAATGCGAAGAGCCCGGGCACACCGACCGAATCGCTTCGCGTGCATTATTCTAAATCGCTGCGTTCGCTTTTTTTTTCAGTTCTTCCTCGCTGAGTCGTGCAGTGTTTCGAGCGCGCTCTCCGCGGTGCCGATCGACGAATCGTAGGCGGAAAACATTCGTAGGTATTTTCCGATCTTGAACATTTTTTTACAGAGGCCGAAGCAAACGGAGAGCGGATGTAACTTGACTCTCTTAAACCTAAACCTACCACTGCCGGTCAAATGACTGGTTTTATGTTTTTCATTTTACTTGAACTTTCTTTTACTTGATCTTGACCGGAGCAAACGGAGATTGAATATCCCTTGACTCTATTAAACCTAAACCTACCACTGCCGGTCAAGTGACCGGTTTTACGTTCTTCATTTTACAATTATTGAAATTATGAAGTTGCGTATACGGAAATCGATTCGATACATTTCTTCATCCAAGCACATATTGCGATAAAAATTGCACGGAGTCTAAATTAATAGAGCAATGTCATTTTTATAAGCTGAAACATTTTAGTCGCTTTTAGAGCTCGGTAGGTGTAGTGTTGACCCCTTGCCTTACGATTTAGTTTACGATTTCAGTGATCAGCATTTTTTTGTTATTCTTAATTTCATAAAAAAGGAGAAACTTTATATGTATTGTGCGTCTATGTGTTTCCCAATAGCTGTACATTAACAAAACCAAAATAGAATTTTATTTCGATTTAAAGGAAGTTAATAGCATACATATTTCTTAGACCCTGTTCAGAATCTTTATCACACATGAGTCTGACACGATATTGAAAGGCAAGGGGTTAACTTAAAAACAGGTCGATTAAACACTGGAACCGGAATTAGAAGAGCCTTTAAATACGTATTCTCAATTCTAAACAATAGATTTTAAAATCGATGAGAGAAAACATAATGTCGGCCAAACCAGAAATGTCAGAAATAAAAAGATACAAATTTTAATAGTTATATAAAAAATCTAAAGAAACTAGAGTTGCGACTATTTTCTACAAACATACAAAACAAAATACGACAAAATAAGAAAGCAGTCCGTGGTAAGTTTTGTATTAAAGTCTGACATTACAATTGAAACATAATTAATATTGGTACGAAATCCCTCATGCTATTTCTAAAGAATGTATACAAAGGTTAATTACAATCGGATAAATAAGTTTATTGTTTTGTACAGAAACAGCGTGATGGAGGGTAAACGGAACAATGTGCATTCTGTTAATGCAATGAATGACGTGAAACGATGTTGTTGCATTTGAATTTCCGCATAGATACAAAAAGGAGATATTAGCAGGGTTATAAACGGTATTAATCAATTATGGATTATAAATTAGCTTGAACGCGGTGGCCGGTTCACATTCATCTCAGTGTAGACGTGTAGACACGAGACGATTCATGTCTTGACATTTTGGGGGAAACTTCTCCATTTAGGGTAGAAATGAATTCTTTCCGATTCATTTCACGCAATAAATACAATTACGCAAAGGATAATATTCTGCCGGTTAATCTTACGGTTTTAAAATATTACAATAATTTTAAAAATACATAACTTTGTAAATCGATACGACAAAAAAATTAAATTTCAACAAAAATTTATGAAATCCCAACAAAAACATCCTGTAAACAAGAGCCAAGTTCCTATGGCCGTAAAAAGTTGTGATATCAAACAAAATAAAGTTCGTTAGCTTAGAAATACCTCTTGCAATACTGAAAAAAGCGTTTGTAAAAATTAGTTTAAAAGAACGCTATTTAATTTTTAAAGAGTTACATGGAGGGCTAAATTATTCAAACTTGGCCGCTACCTAATACCTTTTATGGTCATTGGTTTAGAAAGTATCGGCCGACAACGAATTTGATCGACAACGATTTTGACCGACAACGAATTTGACCGACAACGGATTTGACCGACAACGACTTGAGACGACCACAGTAATAACCAACATTGACGAGAAATTTACTTTTTCTCTTAATATGTTTAACAGGTTGAAAATAATCAATTCTCCATATATGTTTTTGTTATACAGTCTATCAAATGTATTTGAAATTTTTATAATATTCATTATTAGTTATAAATGGACTTCCTTTTCACTATTTTGAGAATAATATATTGTGTCTAATACTTTAAGTACACATCAATAATATACAAATACATTCTGTTCAGTTTGGTTTCACTGTGTTTCTTGGTAAATCTGTCCTCTCATTCACTATACCAAGAAAAAGTACATAATCAATGAGATAGCACATCCTTATTAGTGAACATCATATGCATATCGTTGTAAATCGTGTTACTGTTGGTTATTACTGTAGTCGTCTCAAGTCGTTGTCGATCAAATTCGCTGTCGGTCAAAAGCGGCGTCGGCCAAAGTTATTGTCGGTCAAATTCGTTGTCGGTGAAAACCGTGTCGGGGAAATCTGCGTCGGTGTTTTTGTCGGGATACTTTATATGCAACAACCTAATAATAGAATATCTCAACAATTTACGTAAATTTTTTCATTGCGTTTGTTAGCGTTCAGAAGAAACTGGTCGGCCCGACCCGGTCCATCCTGTCGTCGGAGAGCTCCCTTGCGCTCAAAGACTATCGCTGCTCCGTCCGCGACATCCCGTTTTTTTCCTTAAACGGACCCTGTTAAGTTAAAAAGCCACGGACCTAGCACTCCGTGGGTTTCGGCACACGTGAATGGTCACACGACACCCGAACTTTACGAGAGAAGAACCCTGAAGACTCGCCGGCCAAGGACGGCCGATCTCACTACCGACACTAAATACGTGTACTCGACCGAGTGTGCAATTAATCAACGATCCGTGGGTAATTGGCGGGGAATCGATGAGCCCGGAGCGCCGGCGTGTGTGCGCGGCCCATTCAACAAAAGTTCCGTCGTCGTGTATCCCTCGTCGTCCGAGACGTCCGCGTCCGGTAGAAAGTTTTTCGTCGAAGGTTCACGCTGGGAAACCGGCGCGACGCGCGACGAGCACCGGGATCCAGCTACGGGCTACGGCGGAGGATCCGAAGTCGAGCGCAGAAGATTGAACCTCGATGTCACCGCGTTTAATCGATATCGAGAATTTCGCCTGGCCACCGATCGAATTTCACCTCTTCTCCGATGCTGAAACTCGAAAGCGCACTTTCACCATTTACTCGTACCATCTTCGCACGCTTATTCATCGAGATAATTAGCCTGCGGATTTTACGTCTGTACATACAGGGTGTCCCAAAATTCCTTCAACAGCCGGAAATGGTAGGTTCCTGACGTCATTTGAAGCAACATTTTCCTTAGCAAAAATGTTATCCGCGGCTTTGCTTAAGAGTTATTAACGAAAAACACGGACCAATCAGAGCGCGACCTAGACGCGAGTTGGCACAGTCGGCCCGGCGCGCAATCGAAATCAGAAGTTCTTGAAACTCTTGAAAGTTTTAAAAATTTCAAGTCTTGATAATCTTAATAAATGTTACACTTTTTATAATATTGTTATAATATTTATATATTATATATTTATATATTAATATATTTTATAATATTCATACTGTAATTCATCCCAATGCTGACATGACGTAATCATTGTCCCTACGAGAAATTCTACGAGCATGGGATCTGTAAGTTGCCTGAGATATCGCAGACAATCATAGAACCAAATGTTATAAAACTTATTCTAAACATAATAGTTAAAAATTGGCGTCCAATTTCCCTTGAGAAAACGACATGACTTTCCGAACGACCTAATAACTTTTGTAAACCCGTCAATTTGACCAATTTGACACGAACAGATACACGCTGCCTGTGTTAGAATGGTGTGAAACAGTGTTGAAAATGATAAAGATCCGGAGAAAGAGGACAGAGCGCTATACAGGAACGACGAGGAAGGAGAAACGGACGAGTTTAGTCGGTCGATTACCAGATAACCAGATTAGAATAGAGCGGGTAGGCGAGTAGCGGATAGATGTACCTGTGTAATTATGTTCAGACGTTTGAGTGACACTTCTCATTTATTTCGGTCGTTAATCCCACAAGTGAGCACCCACTTTACGCGTAGGCTTCCTATTGGCTTTACGGATGCAGCCACGGACTTACGAAACTGTTGCGTGCACGAGATGTCCAAATTTTGAATGGACGGTCCTATAAACACGTCAGAGTTGCCGAAGCTGGCGCAGCAAAGTTTCTATCAAAGTTAAAGAGAGACAGTTATATCCTCTTGTAAACTAAAGGATGATTAGAACTACTTCGCGGTTAATAATCTCTTACAACAAAAAGGTACATATTTGTAGTGCAAACACTAGTATAAAACAATAGTACAATAGTATGAAACACATATTTATATAGTTATACATTTATAGTGCAAACAAATAACTTTTATTGATTTTCTGTGGGATTGCTACATGTTTTCTTTTTCACTGTTGCATGATTCTTGCATATAAAGTACGAACAATGACCACGTTTGAAGCCCCAAAGTGGTGGGGGACACTGTCTCAAGTTCACGAATTCGAATAAATTCTTTCTTTCTTATTATTAAGAAATAAAAAAAGAATAAATTCTTTTATTCTTATTATTAGGAATAAACTTAAATCTGTTTGTTTACTTTTTATCCGGTTATTCTTTATCCAAAATTTATTAAAAACGAGGCTATTTCTACGAAATTATTTTGTCGGAGTCTAAGAGACCCCATTTTACTATTTATGTGTTATTAGTAGATAGCGGACTTTATGTATTAATGACAAAAATGAGTAGGTGTAATTAGTAACAGTAAAAACATTAGAAAAATTTAGAAATACTGTTATATTATTTTCTATCTATTTAACATAGTAAAAGAGAAAGAAAATAAATTTCTAGTTCACTCCAATTTGTTGCAATTCTGGTACTCAATTTTTATTCAGCATAAAGAGCGCTGTCTAGTTATTAGACCTTACTTTGCGAGGGTTACTATAATCTTAGTAAATCAGAAAGTAACATTTCGATACTCTTCGCTTCTTTTAATCTGTCGAATTGCACAGTATCGAATTGCAATTAGTCAATTTTGTCATGGATGCATGAAATCCGTAGTCTAATGATGACTTATAATTGTAATGCTTACCTATCTTCCGCTTTTTTATGCAATCATCTGTTTGCTGTCAACGTGCCTAAATAACCAACTTCACTATATCGACTGGTTAATATTTTTATCTGCCGTGTATAAAAAAAAAAGAAAATTGCATGTGCTTAATAGTTAATTAAGGAATTCATCCAAGGAAATAGATTTTACATAACTACGTAGTTTGCCTACCTGTCTGTAACGGTAGGATTAGGTATCTTCCGTGAAACGTGTAACAGTCATATCGTTGTCAGAATTTTGAGTCGATCCTTTGGTCACGGCTCTCGTGTACCTTTCAGCTTATCCATCGCGTACAATTGGATTTATCAAGTTGAAGTCGAATCCGACACAGTGCTGTGCGCTCGTTACGCGACGATGACACAAGCCATTGGAACCTCACTGATCCACACGGTATTTAAATGTCATACAGTGTCGACTGCAACGAATGATTTCACTGAAAAAAATCCACCTGTAACGTATTCGACGTATCGACGAATAAAAGATTCCCTCTTTTGTTGGTACGGATCAATGAATCTGAATACAGGATTGTAGTTCTAATAAATATTCTGCAACTATAGCATAATACCCGTTGAAAAATCAACAGCTGGCTTATTTCTTGAGATACGCCACTGTTTTAGACTGTAGGCTACGCTTAATGACATATTTAATCTCGTATTAACAATAGTTGTATTTTTTTAGCTGCTGATATTCATGTTAACCCTCGCAAATTAAATAAAAAATGAAAACGACAGATGAATTTCATAAATAGCCTCGTTTTCAATAAATTTGGGATAAAGAATAACGCAGGATTAAAAGCAAGCAAACAGATTTAATTTTATTTATAGAAAAATTCTTTTCAAAAGTTTGAAGCTGAGGTCTCTGAGACCCCACATTATACCTTGCAAAGTTTAAGGGAGCGAAAGTATCCTTTGAAGTGAGGGGCGAAAACCCTATTTTTGAGAGTCTGGGACAACGATTTTTTTTTAAATTCGTGTTGCCGATAGAGGAATGTATTCATATAAAAAGATTTCAGAAAAAATTATTTCTTTCATCAATATTTTAGAAATTCATATTGTATATTTAATAATTATTGTTAAATGACAAAAACGAAGAAATTCAAAAGACACGTATCCTCTAGTTTGGTCTATAGATTACGTACACAAAGTTACATAAATATCGATAAACAAATAATAAAAAATATTGCACAGAAAAGGAGAATTTTTTGAATATTGATTGAACAAATAATATATTTTGAAACTTTTTTATGAGACTACATTCCTTAATCAAAACCATATAAATTAAGGAAAAAATTCATTGTCCTAGAACCTCTAGTGCCCGAGAAATTGGCAAAAATAGGGTTTCCACCCCTAACTATGAGATCTATTTTCACCCCATAGATAAGGATCATTGCAGATGAAAAAATACGTGTCAAATATTTTTTAACAAACTATATCCTGTATAAATGTGATTACAATTGGTGCGTTACACTTGGGTAATGTCCCTTTCTTGTAAAAGTACCAACACACTAAAACTGGAAAAATTATTGTCTGGTTATCGGTACACGTGATAAATAAGTTTAAATCTTTTGAAACATGTCTTCATTAACTGTTAAGTGAACTATTATGTGCTTATTAGCATAAACTATTGAGCTGTTTTATACAAAAAAATTGTGCAGGTCGAAACAGTTAATCATTGGATAATGAGAAATTAAATAGAGGTCTATTAAGCACAATAATGTCGAAGGATGTTACGTTTGTTTTAGGCAAATCACGCTAAAATTATACTACAATTATTTATTTATTACAATTATTATATATTAATAACGATTACACTCTTGAGATATACATATACAACATAGTGTTAAACCAAACAGACAAATATTGACTTGCACCGCTTTTGCACTAAATGGCTAAATTATTTCGTGCGTGACGATTAATAATAGAACTATTTCTAGATTTAGATGGAATTTGACGATTTCATTATGTGTATTTACCATTTTGATAGAGATGAATATTAACGCATTGTTTTCGGGCGGTTTCTTCATTAATGCACCCCGTAAAGCAGATAATTTTTTCAGATTCGTGCTTACAGTTGCGAAACGATTATGTAATAATATTATATAATTATGATTTACCTGCTACATGTTTTACAACGGCTGGCGCCTAATTTTTACTGTACAACGCGTTTAATCGTCTCCGGCAAACAACGTGTTAACAGTGTTAACTTAACACTAGAACTAACGAGCTCGTCAAAATGATGGATTTCAGATTCTTTCTTTTACAATTCGTAAAAGCTATAGAAATATTATCGGGAAAAATTGTTAGGATACTTCTTTATTAAAGTACGTGTTACCATAAAAATCATATGGAATCGGATTAAATTCAATCCTGTTATTATTATTAGTTATTATTATCCGCTAACCATCTCTTCGCTCCATGAGCTTTACTCGAAAACTTGGAGCTTGGGTGCCACACAACCTGACTGAGATGTCGAGCAGATGACGAGATAAAATGAATTTTTCTGCCTCCTGGAACTTCCATTGAAGAAGCCTGAAAATTTATTAAAATTAAATATAAAAACTAAAAAATAAAATACAAAAAACGCGGGAATTTATTACACAACTCAATATATATGAATAGCGAATGGAAATGCCATAAAATGTTGAAGGAGGACAAAACGATCATCTGACTGTTAGTATTTGTAAAGGTGTTTAACTTTTATATGAAAGGTGATATGTTTACAACTATGTATTGACGATTGATGAAATTTTATGATAATATTAATTCTGAAATTACTATCCAATTGATGGTTTCTGAATAGAGTTTATTCGCTGCTCCATTCACAGTACATAATACAGTTCTCCCTTTAGGCAATCATGTTCTTGATACCAGAATGCGAGGTTCCATTAAACCGGGCTCGTGCACAGCGAAACCAAAGTCGAAAGATATTTTTACGTAGCACGGTCTCGTTGCAGCGAATAAAACGCGACACGTATCAATGTTTCCAACTAGACGAATTTCATATTCACCGGTATTATTTGAACGATTAACGCGAATGGAACCGTTCCGGAGGCCGCTGTATTGTTGGCAACATTTTCAACCGAGGCATTTACAATTCTCTCTTTATTGCCTCTCGGCTTATCCGGATTGCGCAGGGAGCGTTTACGAGTTGTGTTTCATCCTAATAATAACCATTAAGTTAACGAACTGCAACGTGGTTGTTTGAACGCAGAGTGTGTGTCTGCGTGAAAGAGAGAGAGAGAGAGAGAGAGAGAGAGAGAGAGAGAGAGGGGGGGGGGGGGGGGGACACAGAGATTAACGTACCATTAATAAGATTATCCGCGTAAACAATAGATTGCCCATTTCCAGGTTTCGAGCATCCACGATCCCGCGGATATAACGCAACCCGGTACGAAACGCATTTATTGAAAAACGCGATTACAAACTGGCTCGGGCTCTCGAAAAAGCGCACCTGGTTACGAACGCGGAATACATATACATATTACATATGTACGTAGTCAGTGAAATGATACAGAGACAGCGCGTGACTGCTCCCTTTCAGCGAAACCATGTCAGAGATTATTTTCAAAGCAAATTTTTACGAATTTCCGTATTATTTCGCATCCACCTTCTGACTCTCTCTCTCTCTATATATATATCGGTTTCTGCGGAATATGTAGAATTAGGTTCTTGCATATATGAAACGTCCGATTTACGAATGTAAATTTTATGAAGCGTTTCGATCAACAGATATTACAGTGAGCCACGATAATATTCGGACACTTTTAAAAGGACGACAACTTTTTTCTATATTGGACCATACGACACTTGGATTTTTTTTGAGAAGTTATAGCAACTGGTATTTTTTACTTGTAAGCATTTTAAACCATTATGGGTTTATCTAGGTGCACCTCCTTTCACACGAAACAACCCATCCGTTTTTTTAATTGTGAATGACCTTGAAAAGGTCTGTGAACAGAAATCTTTCACAACAATCTCTGCTGTGACACGCAAAGATTTCTGTTCACAGACCGTCTCAAGGTCATTCAAAATTCAAAAATTATGACACCACCTAACAGATCTCGTGAAACCCTACTATTTTTGTTTCAAACATTTTTCCAAAAAATAAGTATTTACTTCCTGAGATTTGAGTACTCGGCAGCTCGAATTTGTCATGTTTGACTGATTATAACTCGATAACTGTCCATTATTGAGCTTTGTGCCCATTACATCTTTTGTTCAGTAGATCATAAGCTACAGCATATGAAAAATCCAACTAATTTTACCGGGACAGATTTTCTTTCAGTCTGGCCAACGAAGCGTTTAAAATATAATAGTTAGAACGGCATCTATTGACAAAAGTGACAATGTTCCTCGTCTCTCATGAAACCATGATTTACCATCATCTTTATGGAAAAGATGAACGTACTCTTTACCCTTAAATAAACCTTGCTCTTCGATGAAGTTGTTAGTGAATTTCCATTATTGGGTTTTAATGGTACATAAATGGGGTTTTGATATCCAACGTGGGCAAAAAATAAAAGATCTCTTTGTCCCGAAGTGTAAATGCATCAATGTCGAAATTTAGCTCCCAAACCTCTTTCAATTCGACGAACGGGGGGTTAACCACGAAGATGATCCACGGTCAAAGTCGACTGATTTCCCGGTAGATGGGACGAAAAATATCGTCTCGAATTACCGAGAGGCGTGTTTCCAGAAGAGAATCGATAGATCGACGCGTGCACCGTACGAAAAGGACGTTCGTCGTTAGGTGGGTCGTCGGTACCGGGAACAGGGCGAGCATCAAAACGGCAAGTGCATTTTGCTGCGGAACGGGAACGGGCGCCCGACATCTCGGTGTAATCAGACACCGTTGGATAGGGAGTGATGTAAATGTAATTGAAAACATCCGTCATGCTTCTGATCCGTACCGCTCCCCACCCGATTTCTCTCTTTCCTTCGCCGCAGCACCGCGCTGCGCCGCGCCGCGCCGCGGCGAACGCGCCACCCCTCTGTTCCGTAATTAAAAGTCATCTACCCGTGATTTTTACTTCTCCTGTTCGCGCGCGCGCGCGCGCGCGTTTATCCGTTCCCCCCGCGCACCTTTATTTCTGCGCTCGAACACGTACTTCACGATCCCGTTACCATTCCTCAAACCTTTGACGTTGTTTCGTAATCCTGTCCAGCACCAGTAAATGTAATTCCAGTAAACTCTGTTCGTGGAATCTTGCTGCTTCGTTGCTGCGCAATCTTCTATCCGCTGTTTACCATCTTTTACAGCTAAATGGAGGTTATTATCCTTTTGCAGACGGAGCTATTTTAACTCGAAAATTAAACATTTCTTTCGACCTAGAATAACTACATTGTATATGATTTTTTTCATTTTATGGATATGAAATTGACATATGCAATGTACAATACTTAACATTAAATCTACCTAGCTTCAAAAGTGATTGGTACATGTTCTCTTATAAAAATGACAAGATTGATTTTATTTAGACTTTGTGCGGCTCCTATCATATATAATACGTGCTCTACTAAAAATATTTATACAATCAATTCTTATAAAATCATTTTTATTATTCCAATAATTGTAAAATAATAAATCTGGTTTATTATATAATCTGGTTTAATAAATCGTTAGTGTTAAATGTCTAGTAATTGATTAGTAGACTGCCGAATTTTATACAAAATCAAAACTGTTCGCATCAACTGCAAGAAACAAGGGCCAAGTAATAATTTCTTTCTTTCTTTAATAACGTTCATAAGCTGCAACTAATACATTGATGTTCTTAAATTTTTTAACTTTGTCTACTATTTTAAATTGCAACTACCCATTTTGGTCATAAATGCATAAAATCCGCTGTCTATTGCTTAGGTACCAACATGTTTAACCCTCATCCGTCCCTCGTGTCAATTTGACACAATTTCCTCGAAATAAGTTATACTGTTCTATTATTTGTAGGTAAACTTCCCCGAAACTTCGTGTCTTCCATTTTTCTAATGCGAAACACATAACCGAAAAATATCTAATATGTAAATTTTAACCCATCAATTTGGATAAAAGAATTTCTTGTTATTTCAAATAATGTAAACAATGAATAATGGTACAACAAGTTTTAGCAGTGACTCTGAGTCACCACTCGAGTGCTACGGGTTATTAAAGTCGGGGACAAAAAGATAGGTCTACGTTTTTTTTGTGTTTCCGTACGTTGCCAGAAGAAAAGGTACATTTTAGTAAATCGATTATATTACACACAGCTGTAAATGTCGTTAGCATATTAATATAAATATGCGCAGTATCCGTTTCTAAGAAATGTTATGTGAAGAAAGATTTAATAATAAAAACGTGGTAAAATATTCAACGCAAAAAGCATGCAATGCCGAATATATCGTTTACCACGTGTTGTCGTAACGATTTACAAGGTTACGCAGGAAGATTGTAAATGTTTTTAAAATTATTGTAATATTTTAAAACCGTAAAATTACGGCGGAATATTATCCTTTACGTAATTGTATTTATTGCGTGAAATGAATCGGAAAGAATTCATTTCTACCCCTAACAGAGAAGTTTCCCCCGAAATGTCAAGACATGAATCATCTCGTGTCTACACTGAAATCGATGCGAACCGGCCACTGCGTTCAAACTAATTTATAATTCATAATTAATTAATGCCATTTATAACCCTGCTAATATCTCCTTTTTGTATCTAGGCGGAAATTCGAATGCAACAACATCGTTTGACGTCATTCACTGCGTTAACAGAATGCACGTTGTCCCGTTTACCCTCAATCACGCTGTTTCTGTACAAAACAATAAACTTATTTATCCGATTATATATCCGATTTCCTCAGAAATAGCATGAGTGATTTCGAAGCTATAAATTTATGTTTCATTCGTAATGCGAGACTGTAACGCTAAACCTACCACGGTCAAATGAGTTGTTTGTTATTTTGGGTTACACCCTGGGTTCGTTGACAACTCATTTCGCCGACATTAACTTTGTTACACTATGTTTTATCGACACGGTCAAATCGTGAACAAATCGCCCATGCACCTCTGGAAATATTCCATGTGCTGTTTAAACTGTGGTGCCCAAGGTGGTTCGGAACCCACCTTATAAAAACTGTAGGTTAAGCAAATAAATAAAAAAAAAAAAAATCGCCCATGCAAGAGAAAAAAGCAACAACTCAACATTTTTCAGTTTTCGTTTTATTACATTCAAATACTTGCCAGATTTATTTTATGATCGTGAAGCAATAATTTGTCTTCGTTTATATGACGTAACTACGCTTGTATAAAAACTGAATAAATAAATTTTAAATCATTTGCCCATTATGTACAACTTCGATGCCTCAGCCAGAGCCCTAAATATCAGACAACATGAACCACAATGTACCTCGCCTAGTAACCGCTTTTTCTACCCAACGAAAGCAGCCCACAATGGAGCCGAATGTATCTGGTAAACCGTGAAACTTTTCAGGAAACCGCGTAGACACTGGGTCCCGGAAAAGAGTGCGATAATGCGTTTCCAAGTAGCCGAAAGTAGGTGTAAATACATGCCGACGATTTTTTCCCGGGGCACCGTGGAACATTAGGTGAAAGGAGCCGACGAAGGCGGTCCCTTTATTGCGAATATTTTCAATGGAAAGTTTTTTCTCACAATCCCCGGCGGCGTATCCGTGTGCCGGCGCACACGTGAATGTCGGGGCAAAAAAAAGGAGGAGAGGAGAAGAGAAGAGAAGAGGAGAGAGAGAGAAAAGAAGGGAAGAGAAAAGAGGAGAGAAGAGAAGAGGAGAGGAGATTCTTAAAAGGTACGCAGAGTACCGCCTCTGATGAATGCCGCAACCAGTGGCGGCCACCATGTTTTCCCTTCAATGGTCCGCCCTGCTTCGAAACATCCCCCTGCCCCGTCCCACTGTCCGATTTTCCAACCCCTCGCCAAACCGCGATTGAACCCTTGTACAACGTTGGTATGCTCGCGCCAGAGGAATACATTTTGCGAAGCGAAGCGCACCGGTCGCGAGATAGAAAACGCAATATCGATAATAATTACACCGACGTACCGTTTGTCCAGACTAGCCGGGTGTAATCGAATCCCTTTTGTAAATAAAACATACACGCACGCGCGTTCCCGAAAAATCCCTTTCTCACTCTTTCTTCTCCTGTACATACGCATTTTCACCATTGTGTACGCTCCCCGAGGATACTGTTAGGCTGGCAACTAAGTTCGCGACGTCCACGTTTGCCAAACAAAGTCATTTATATATATATATATATATATTTTTTAAGCACAAGTATTTCATATCAAACCAGCTTTCCCCCGCCACGCGTTGCTGTGGCTCATATTTCTTCTGATATTTATATGTTTTATTGTACAATGCTTGTGGGTATATAATATTTTTTGTTGAGAAAAACACAAACTAAAAAAAGAAGAAAAACTTATTAGTTTAGAAATACTAACCAAATATTTCAATTCGAAGGCAGATCAATCTACTCAGCGGAATTCCAATGCAATGTGAGAAACTTACAGAGCAAATCACTCCGAATAGGTCAATCTTTCTATTTATATATGTATATTTCACGATATAACTTTAAGCAGAATACCACTGAGAAGATTCTCGTCGTGACGCATTAGTGATAATGCAAATCAACACGAAATCATATCACATTCACATAATTTGAAGCAAGCAGTTAGCGTTGTAACCGGACTTTTTCGCATGCCGATTTCTCATAAACCTTTCCGAAGAAACGCTGCGTCTAATGGCTCAAACCCCAGCTTTCTCCGTTCAGCTGTTACGGAAATGACCAATTACAAACGAACGGACATTTACATTATTATTTATATGTATTAATCGCAAAATTCAAAGCTTTCCAATGATACATACTGTTCAAAAGGAATGGTCTCTGAACGAGGTTACAATGATACAATAAAAAAATTACGAAACAAAAGGTCGCGAATTTAGTTTTGCCAACCTAATATAAGACATTATGTATATCCATTAGGGCTGTACGAGATTCCCGAATAATAAGCAATTTTGCAAATTTTTAAATCATTCTCAACGTTTCGATTCGGATATGGATCCTTTCCAAGAGGACCTGCGTCTGTAAGAAACCGTATATTATAGTGTATGTTTAACTGAACAGGGTAATAGCTATTATACCAAGAGAAATTCCATACTTGCTGTGTGAGACTAATTTCTTTACACATTAATTATTGAAATTTAGAAATAATCGTAACTGAACTATAATGTTGGTTGGCACTACACTGAAGCCATGCGAACGTTAAGACGCAAGTTCTCTTGAAAAGGATCCATATCCGGATCGAAACGTTGAGAATGATTTAAAAATTTGCAAAATTGCTTGTTAGTTAAAATTTGTTCGGACCCGTGCGCCGAAAACATTAATGAAGAGTTTATTCAGTAAGATACGATCGACAAAAAGGAATTTCTACAAACGTACGGGATATACATTGGATAATATTTGGGATTCCCGCGCGCGAAAGTGTGGTTATTCGCAATTACTTTCTGCAATATTACTAACATAAACATTCCCGACTAATAAGATATGTAATCTCTGAGAACACAATGGCTTCCGGATTCTTGTAATTATTAGAAGTATGGAGGACCTTCAAAATGTCGGAAATCACAGATATATTCGGGATTCCTGAGAATTTTCGCACACACCGCGCTCACCCTTATTATCCATATATAAAACCATACAAATCTGTGTTACAGAAAGTTAAGTTAAGTTATTGTTAAGATCTTTCACTCGAGAGCAAAGTTCTAACAACACATTCGATGGTTGCAGCTTCTATTCCAAACCCAGCACAGGATTAAACGAAAAATAGGTCGATCTCGCCAATGAACGAACCTCAATTACTATTGAACCCCGGTGAATGATAATTACGCAAACAAATTAATCATAGGACCATTGAACCATCTCAAAACACAAATTGCTGATCTCTGGATGTGCTCACCTATTTGAATACAGTTCGCATAGTAGGAGCTGAACCACACCGGTTCAGTAAATTGTGCATTCCGACGATGCTGGTTTAGATAAATGGAGTCCCGCTGTAGTATGTTTCAACCTGGAACCTTGGAGTTAATTCTATCGCAGCTCGAACGTACCCTAACTCAATCGCCGATGACTAGCAAGACTCGAGATAAATAACTGAAAAAGAAAACGGGAGATTCCTCGCGGGTACAGAGCATGGTAGAAAATTCGTAAATTTCTCTTTCAAATAGCTCGGCCCATACACAAAAGGAGAGCGTAACTTCCGAGTCGACTACGGTGCGCTTCCTCAAAGAGTTCGCCGCTCTTTGGAAGCGGACGGGAGAAGAAAACGCGAGGAACCGTGGATGAAAAAGCGGCCGATAAACGAACTACCGAGGATCGCGGCACTTTAATCTTTCTTTCGAGGCACATCGGCCGCCTTTTGCGGCGTTCAATGAAAAGAGGATACCGGGGTGGGGGTGCACGGTTTCCCCGTTCCGCCCCGTCTAAGCTTCTCTGTCTACTGTGCTCCGGACTCATTATAGCAACATGCGGTAAGTATCCCGGTGTCTCGCCGGTAGCTTCCGTGCTACGGGTGCCCAGCCGGAGGAGAGAGTTGGCATTAGTTATACGCGCGTATAATCGTGTACCACCGCACTATAAAAAAAAAAGTGGTGTAGTCCAGAGGCTGGAACGTGAAACACCGTGGCGTTCGAAGGCCGGAGGGACGAGGACAGGATACAAGAGCATCCCTTATTCCGTGGCGGCTCGTTGTACGGCTCGGCGCATCCGAATGCTCTCACTCCCCTGATCCCGGGGATTCCAGGTGGTTTCTGACCCCCCGTCCGCCCTCTCGAAAATTAGGTAGCCTGGATCCAATGCACACAGCTGCGATCCGCAACAGCCTCGCAAACCGAGGATGCTACTCGTGGATATCTGGCACGCTTTTTACACGCTCTGCCCCCGTTGCTTTGCGTCTTTATCGCGCCGATACCAACGCGAACGACAACGGAACACTGTGCCGTGTGTGGTTTATACAGTCGGTCACGAAAATATTCGGACACCATTATAGTTCTGGCCATTATAGTCCGTACTTCATAAATTTATGCGATAAGAACAAAAAGAGATTCCACGTATGCTACTACGCAGTGCGCGGTTAACATAAACATAAGAGATATTTATTTACGATAAGTGATTACATAAATGATAAAAGAAAAATGGAGAGTACGCTCATTTTCATGTCACGAAGATATTCGGACATTAAGTTTATAACACTATATATGAATCTTGTTTTTATAAATTAATATGTCGTTGGATATCCTATATGTTTTATGACATGCCGTAATTATTCTTTTCAAATAATCTTGCCCAATACGTAGCCATTCTTCTTGCAGACGTCTTTTTTAATTTGTCCTTTGTGTTTACGGGAGTTGTTCGAATTCGCCGATCGAATTCATCCCATAAATTTTCAATGGGATTCCAATCTGGCGATTGCGGTGGCGGATGGAGGACATTGTTGCAAGTGTATAACAAGAATTCTTGCACAATACGCGCGATTTGTGGTCGTTATCCTGACAAAATTTTATCTCACTTTGAAGTCCCATATTATCAGGACTTTTTTTTTAAATTGTTTTGCAAAATGTGCAGATACCTATTTTTATCGAGGATGTCGCCGATAAAAACTAACTCGCCTACTCGATGTAGGCCTACACCACCGTGTTTCACAGTCGGCTGCAAATGTCTCGGATTTAATTCCTCTTTCGATTTCCGCCATCGTCAAAGAAAAGTCAGCGATGGGAAGACGTAATTTTCGCGGACGAGTCAAAATTTAATATTTATGGAAGCGATTGACAGTTCTAGTTCGTTTCTAGTAAAAAAAAAACTAGTGTCTCACAACCCAACCACTACGGTGTCTCATGACCTAACCATGAAGCCATTCCGAATGTGACAGAAAAAACAATGTTTTTCTCGTATATGCGCAAAACTCGATATTGCATCGTAAAATGTAAGGAAAACACTAAATGAAAATGCATCGCACTCACCTTTCTCAATTGATTCGCTCAACGAAATAATATTTTAAAAAAAATGAGTAAAAGTTTTACACGATGCGTTCACACACGATGTCCGTATCTAATATAATCAACACGACTATGCTTCTTCTGTATTTCTTCGTGTAGTATACGCCGTTGCAGCTCCCATAGTTGTCTGCAAGAAATTCGTCGAAGTGCGCAAATAATGTTAACATCCTTTTCATAAATCATTCTAAAGAGAGGTACGCTGCGTTATAATTCCGTCCCGACATAGTATATTCGTCGTACGCCAAATTGTGCAACGCGTATAGAAACCTGGTAGGTATCTATGGAGCTTGATTCTCGAAGGTGCTCGATCTCGGACAAAGTACTCCAGAGAAGAAGGCTCGGCTCGAGTCTCTCTATTCTTGACAAATTTCATCCATTGTCGTGTCGAGGCAGGGTATCGCACCAGGTAAAACGTACTGTTTCTTCGACACCAGGTAGCCGGTGTCGGTGCTCTCGATCCGTATTAACCGAGAGATAATCCGAGTAGCGACGGTAGTGGGACTTGTACTACCCCCTCTCTCTCCCCCCCCCGCCGCTCTCGCACCATGGTGCGGCACGGCGCAGCGTTCGAAGCAACAGCCAACCCCTATAAGAGGCAACGATACCGCGGCTGAAAAGCCGCTACGAATAACGTGCTTACGCGTGATCATCCGACCGCGATCCTCAATGCCCGTGACAGATCAAGCTGCGCGGCTCTGAATCGAACTTTAAGCCAGCGCTAAAGAGCGAGGAAGAGCCGGCGCGCTAAGTCCTCGTGGATGGACGGCCGCGCGGGCGACAGCCTTCCTCCTCTCTTTTTCCACGGGGCCGACAATACGGTGTAGATTACTTTTCAGAATGGGCGGCGTGACGTAAACGCGGCCGTTCCTACCGGCGAACAATCGGCGTGTTTACCGACACAATTTCCACGGATTAAAACCGTGAGAGCAAGCAGGCCTGCGCGCTGCGGAGGGTTAAGATCATCCTAGTCGCCGCGTCCGTTTCCGCGTGGACGCGGCTCCGTCCTCTCGCACAACGGAAACGGGACGCTCGTCCACCGATCCACCGACGCACGAGGTGCATTGTCAACTTTCCTTGCGCCATGGATACGTCACGATACCTTCAGCGAACTACACTTCCATAGATCGGTAGAGGACGGTTACCTAATATGGGGAGGTTTTTCTTAATGCTGGGCTGCGGATCTTTATGCGAAGTAAAAATTTTCTGTATCGATTGCAAGGAATAGAAACCAAACAGGTTGTTATTTCTATGAAAGATCATTTACACACGTCTTTCAGAAGGCGACGTAGAACGAATAAAAAAAACCATACACGTGGAGAACGTTTAGAAGTAAATTAAGATTGGAAATGGTAAATAATCCTAATGAAGCGACAACAAGATCAGGAACAACTAATACAAAAAAAAAATCATAGAAAAATTTTCATTTCAAAAATAATGAACGATCAAAATTTGCGACGCACAGAAGGAGAGCGTATGGGAAAGAAAGAGACATAGTTCATAGCATTTCCCAGCTTCTTTGATTTTCTATGATTTTTTTTGTATTAGTTATGTTATATTACAATTATGTTTGATATTAAATGAAATATTATGATTTTTTATTCATTTATGTGTACCTATTAATAAAGTTTGTTTATTTGAAGAAATTCTGATTAACGAAGTAGCAATAGAAACTATTTTTGAAATGAAAAATTTTCAGTGAACATATTAAAAATATTTATGGACATTAATGTATTAGTCTCAGCTTAATAGGATAACTAGAAGAAGAATACAATTTTTATTTGGCTCCTGTGGCCTGCAATCAATGCAAACATTTCTTATTTTGCATAAAGATCCGTCGTCTGATCACAATAGTCACGTAAACCAAATGTCAAAATCAGCTGAGACATTATTGTATACCTACATCGATACGAGATGGCATGGAAACATGAACTCCCATCCGGGAATGATTCGTGAAGATTCAATCAATCCTATCGGGACCGGGATGCGTGTTTCACAGCAGAGGTGGTCTAAAAAGAAGCAGCAGGTTTTTTGAAATTCCGAAAAGTCGAGAGGAAGGGTCCGTGGCTGACCGGGATCCAGTCAAAGGCATATTCCATTCGATCCGTCGTTGACGGGGTAACTTCGGACAGCGAGAGCATTCGATATCGGGCCCTGATGAAGGTTTCTCGAATGTCGTGTCAGGCCGTGGGGAACAGAAAGAAAGAGAGACGGAATAAAATAGAAAGGGAGATTGAGCGAGGAGGCCGCATTCCTAGACGGCTTACCGGTCGGTTATCGTGGCGGCCATCGCTCGTCTTCTCGTATCCAAAGGTGGCGGATTTGTTTCTTCTTCTTATCCGACCCTTAAGAACAGGCTTTCGCGCGAGGGTGTGCGGCCCGGTGGCACAAAGGCACCCTAGGGACGCAACAACGGTATCATCTTCGAACGAACGGAAAGCTACCGAATTTTCGAATCGTTCGAACGTGTCGTCATGGATTTTTTCCGGGCGCGTGCGTCCGTCTGACAGATATGAAACTGTCTCTCGCGCGCACCATTGTTTGAACAGCTCGACCCGCTCGATGCTTTCACTGCTGGTGGAATTATCTTTGATCCACGCTCGCCGATGCCGGCCCGGAGGAACGTCTTATATCCACGTCGTGAGAAATATTTAATAGTTCCCGATACACACACCGGTGTCGTCATCGCAAGAGAACCCTTCGATAAAATTCTCTGACGGTTTCACAATCTCAGTATACATATTGTCACCTTTCATTTCATTCTGTATTCACCAGGGCATGTTGAAACAGTTAATCAAATGCATGGTTATGCACTTTTAAAATTAAATGAAATACTTAAAGGGTTAAACTGTTATTTCAATTTATTTCGAACTGAAACATTGCTGACAGTTAACAGAGCGTCTCATTTTATCTTTTCTTATGAGTAGACAGCTGATCTTTACGCAGATATAATATGTGGGAACAGGCCAAATAGATGCAACATATATGCAAAAAAATTAATTTGTTGTAATTTAAACAACAGTTTTTTCTAAATTATCAGTTGTAAAAATCTTTTTGCACCAATACTGTGCAGGAACTTCTCTCGACCCTTCTCCACATTTACACCTTTCGAAAAGTCAGTATAATTTTAGACAATACGTTGAAATTACTATTTCTGTGTAATGCAACTTGCAATTTATGCATAATCAGACAGAAATAAAATGCTTGTATAGTTTGCCTGTGTTAATATTTACAAAAATAACGTTTATATTTATGTTTAACTTTTTGTCCACAATCGCCGGGTATATTTTTTAAATTTGTAATAACGGCAGTCACTATATCCATTGAGTTAGAGTTAGAGGTAAACATCCATCACATTTGCATAAACATCTGCCGTCTACTTATAAGGGTGAGTCCTTTGAGTAGCCATTGCGGATTTACATAGCTACGCAAATGCATAAAGATACGCATTTAACAACATATTATTCAAATTCGTAGATTATAATCTTAGAATAAAAAGAGAATATATGTAGATGAGTGCCTCAATGTTTGGCTTGGCTGTGAACAAGTCGGTGTTTAAGTAATTGTGGTATCCTAAAATGAATAATTAGTAATGACATTAAAAGAATTATATAATATATTTTCATATTTATTAAATTTATTACTTATTAAATTATCAATAAAGGTAATGCATTTTCGGTCAGCTCCTCTTTTGTATAGGTGACATGAACAATTTTTATTCTGTATAAAAATTCACAGTCTAGTCTAATATTCCTTTTCAACTGTAAGTGTATCTCTGAAAAGCTCTGAATTTTGCGATTAATTTGATATAAAAAACTCGTGCTTAAAAAATATATGTATAAATGACTTTGTGAAAATAATTTATAATTTTCTCAAAGAATGTTCCGTTAGAGAGAGAGAGAGAATTTAGAAATAAGTAACACGTATTTAATATAAGTCAAATATAATAATATTGTACTTGCTATATAAACCCCCCACTTGTTTTAAAGCAATAACAAATAAATAAATAAATAAATGACTTTGTTTCAGAAAATGCCATCTTTTAAATGGCCAAATTACAGTATCTAAGTTTTCTTGCCTAATCAATAAAATTTTAAATAAATAAGAATAAAAGAGGAAGTAAATATGATGCATAACATTGTGAAAGAATTGTTCGAAGACTTATGTTAGAATTAAAAGCACTCAACAGCAGGAGAGAACACTTCATTTTCTCAATTGTAAAACCACCCCTTTGAACACACGGATCGATTTGTCGTCGATCGCAGTTTTGCGCAGCCACTTGAGTTAGGCAAACATGCAGGAGAAGAAAAGTCAATTCGCAGTTATTTATGAAGTAGCGATTACAACGAATAATAGCAAAGAATCACTGCGAGTGCTCCCCTAACTCCGATATCTCCCCCACTGCCATTATAGGGAACCGCTCAAGCACGAAGTATTATCATACAAATATAATCTCTGTACGCCCTTCTGCGAAATAATATTTGCCCTTGATCATCGTACGACCAATTATCTTAACTTGTGCGATCTGTCAACTTCTGCGCACATGTGCAAACGCTTACATGAACTGTGTACGCTTCTTACATTCGCTTTTCTATCTTATTGACATACTATGGAAGTACTATACATGTATTTGAAAGAGTCGGCGAAAGTATAATTACGGAAACACATTTATCATACATCGTACACGTTTTTTTGTGATAAAGATATTTCTAGACAGATTTATATATCTCATACGCGCTAATCAGTAACTAATTAATCTTCGTCAGACTCGGAAATGATTTCCAAGGAGATTAAAAAGATTTAATGTCACCTTGTTAACCCTTTCGATGTTTATGCCAAATATGCTCGTTATGAAAATATACTAATCTATTGTTTAATCCTTTGCACTCTTTTGTCGAGTATGATTCGACATCAGAGAAAGAAAAATGTAAGAAACGAACGGGTTTTTATGCGTATTTGGTTCTTCCTTTATTTAATTTCTTATTTCTTAGTTAAAAACAAATATAAATGACAACAAGTTTGAGAGCTATATTTAATGTAATTACTACACAAAATTGTTTAAAATAAGTAAGTAGCAGAGAGTGAAGGAACTGTCCTTTGAAATAAATAAAACACTTAAAATAGTAGGGGGAGTTGTTAGTAAAAAGTTGTACTGTAAAGTGCACCTGCTCAGTTTTTGTCGAGTGTAGCCGCGCAATTACTTAGAAATGAAAGCAATTAAATGCACAGATACACGCTGTTAAAATTAAATGAAACATTTGAAGGGTTAAAATGTTATATTTCAATTGCGAACAACGATCACGAACAATTTATTTCGAACGGAAACATCACTGACAATTTAACTCGTGGTTATTCCTCCATACACTCACCTGAACGAGAAACAAAAAAATATTTCCTGTTTCAATTAACCTTGGAGCGGTCGTGTGGATGAATTTTGTTCAAATTCATCCTTTGAAACCGAAGTGCTTGAAACAACAAAAATCATATCGAATATTGACATCTTTTTATTCCAATCTCTTTTCTAGTATTTTTCTTTTGTGCAAATTTTTAGAAACATGGGGTAATGTTCGAAGTAAAAATACATGAATACCAGTCATATATATATATATTGCAAAAATTCCAATAATTAAATATTAGTGACAAATATCGCGACTTTACTGTAGTAGAACCACGGATCTAAGAAACAGGACGTACCCGAGGATTTGTCTTAGATCAAGGCTTTACTGTAAATCGATTTTTAAAAAAATTGTAACATAAAACATCACTTCAAATATACAAGGTGTACCACAGAACACTTTTCACGATTTTTCAAGTATTTGTGATAATCTGACAAAAAATATTTTAAAGAAAAGTGGATCAGTCTTCGATTGGCTATACATTGCAATAAAAAAAAAGTTCGAAGTTTTTTTACCACCTTCATTTTTTTTAAATGGCACTTTGTATTTTTGACTTAACGGTACTATAGCCCGCATCAAGACGAATTCAACGACTTTGTACACCATGACCTTCGAAATACTATTTTAGAAAATGAAGGTGGCCCCCTTGGGGGGGGGAGGCACACACACACACAATACCTAAAAAGAAAATTTTCATACACATACACTTTTCGTAAAGCGGAAACTAAACTATATCTTTTATTATTAAAATATATAGTCGCGTTATTTTCAATACATCACACCAAAAAAAAGATTCATGCAAATAGTTACACTGCAACAACTACATAAGACTTGCATCTTAGGCAAAACTGGATAGCAAGGGACAAATTGGGCAAAAATGGGAGATTGCACGAGACGTCATAAAACGCAACTTGGAAACAGAAAGTATCCAGGGGAAGGATCATTCGGGCACGGACACATAAGCAAGGATAACATAGTGGACAATTTCGCAGGTTTCTGGCCTTTGGGAAACAGTTGGCCTCTGATTGGTCATCTGTGTGTGATTGACCGCGTTACACAGGACGGTGATCCAAGCAGCGATTCTCGTTCTCCGTTTCTCTGTCCACGGTTCCGCGGGCAAACGGCCCGTGAAAATCTTCTAAATCAATTTCTGCGGCGGCAGTTATCGAGTCGCGTCCCTCAATCTCGCCGGATTTAGGATGAAAACGAATGTCCTTCGACGGTAGGATCGATAGGCTTCCTACGCGGATATCGAGCTCCTGCATTTGTCTCGATAAGGGGGAAACGTCGACCTAAACTCGATTCGACCTAAACCCCTACCCCCTCCCCCTGGCTTAACATCGTTCCTGTAATTTTCTTGATTGCCCCGCGTTATCGCGGCCCCGCTGCCACCCGCGAATATTTTACGAATGAAAACTCGATGGCCATAGCGTTACGTCGGTGAACGATCGATGTTCCACTCCGGGGCAAAAAGATAGCATATCTTAACACTAGAACTACCGAAATTAAGACGAAGCTAGTTCTACCAAAACCAGTCAAAATGACTGGTCTTTAAAAAATATGTAATAATAGAATATTTTTATATTTATTCATTTTTTTTTCATTTATTTATTTAATGTTGCGTTTCAACATCATAGGTCATAACAATATTTTCTATAAAATTTGATTGTGTTTCTTATTGATTCGATTCCAACTAAAAATTTTTCATTTATCTGATTTTAGGCGTCCATTGTTGTTGAATATTTTATTAGCCGAGAAATGTTGCATTTGTAATATGTAAATGTGATGCTAATCGTTTACTACAAATATTATTATTATTACTGAATCGTAGTGGTAGTTCGTATTATCAGCCTGACACTGCATTAGAATTCAGATCGTTCGTAAACAAAATAGAAATTCGAGTCACCACTTTGTTATTTTAATAATGGTTTAAAAGATAGAGGCCATCGAAAATTGCCGTTTTGGACGGTTTTTACAAAAGCTACCTTAAAAAAACAATTTATATCACAGCGTTATTATCAAAGATAGAACATTTTCTTTTTCTTTTAATCATTTGAATCATCTTTAATTAATTTTATAGCTGAGAAACAAACCGTGTTGCAGCCTTTACGACACTCCCTTACACGTTTTCAAGTGTTTTCTAGTAAATTCTGTTAAAAAGGATAAACTTTAAGAAGTTCATAGCGATATTGGTAATATTGAAAAAATTATTCCACGCATACGAATAATTTAATATGCACCAACCTAATGTTGAACGTTCTCGAGAGGAAACGGGTAGGGGTAGATAACTCACTTCATTTCGCAACCTAGCTTTACTGTTGCGCCCACGGTTTACAATGCTACACAGAGGTAACTTAACACACGTGTAACAATGTGATGTGACATTTCACGACACAGAACAGAATGGAATACAGAACACAATGGAACACAGATATTTAGAATGAACTAAATAACTACAATAAACAACTGACATAAACTACTGCTATGGCCTGGACGCGGCGGGAACAGCTAACTAAATCGTTTTAAAATAGACGCGCGTATACACGAGCCCTTAACAAGTCTCAAAATATTCACCAAACGATTCCTCTAATAGCCCGACCGGTCTCATTGTCCGATAGACAGACAATACGAACCGCTTCTCGCATACGAGAGCGGGCAGTTTACTGGTGTCCCGGTTTAGCTTCTGCCAGAGATACAGCCGAGCAAGATTTAATTAAGAATTCTTCAAACTGGACGTGGAGCAGTCTTTCGTTCTGCCGCCTGGGACGACTGACTGTATCCGAAACCAAAGTCGTTACCAGGCAAATAAAGGAGGCCTGACGACGAGGACGATGACGACGAGGAGGACGACGTCGACGAGGACGACGATGAAGAGGAGGACGAACCCACGAGAAGAAATGGAAAAAGGGGTGAAGGAGGACGAGGAGGAATCGGGCCGAAGGTTCAGATTTCGGCCCGGTAGCACGGAACAAGCAGATCGGAGCACTCGGCACCGGCAAAGCATTCCTTACGTCAGGACTTCACCGGACGCTGATCCTCCGTAAGGAGAGAGAATCAAGAAAGGTCAGCGGGATACTTCGACGAGGGGCTACTGGTTTCTCCGCCGAGTAGACCTCCTATCCACGTCGTCCGTTCCTTCGTCAAACTCGGAGCGTGCCCGTGGCCACGGATGGCGGCGTCACAGCGTGAGCCTCGCGTTTTCTGCCTCTATCCTGGACGTCCGTACGAATTTCAGCGGCGTTTCGTCGGCCCAAGACGAATCGTTCCGTATGTAAATTGAACGAAGGGGAGACGAGAAAAAACGAGAGAGGCAGAGAGAGAGAGAGAGAGAGAGAGAAAAGAGAGGAGACCGAAAATGAACCCACATTACCGTAGAGGCGTAAGATGGCTGAGGCCGCTTTGAAATTTAAATCATCGTCGACGGAGAATCGTGCGAACGGGAACCATCTTTTGCGGGCCGTTCCTTCCGTCGTCTTGCCGCATTAGGTCATGGAGTTTTAATTTTAGACGTTTCGGACCTGTTACACTCTCGTACAAATTCGTCGCGCGTGTGTGTGCTTGAGCTCTGATGAAGCTTGAGATGTTGAGAGACTCGATACACTAGACCAGTGTAGAGTGACATTTTCGAAACCCCTTCCGGAATCTTCTTCAGAACCCTTTGACTGTGAAAGGCGTATATGGTAAACGATACGAGAAAATGTTTTAGTAGACACGTGAAGGAGATATGAAAGTCGCTTTCGTTTTCCGTGTATATACATATAATGGTTTAATAATGAATGTACTTAGTTAGAATACATCGAAATTTAATATCTGATTCGCACGTCATACGTTTTTAATGCCAACCGAGCGACTGCCGAAATCGTGCCGGGTGACGACACCGTTTTCCCGACTCACTTATATTGTACATGTCGCGCCCCCGCCAGAGAGAAAACTGACACAAGTTATGTCATTGAAAAATAAGTATGAAGTGCCCCAACATGCACGAAGAGCGTCACATCTCCATCTCGCAATTTATCACACTTGCCCGTAATTTAAAAGAAGCTTAAACTATTTCAATATAAGTTTTATAGAGTATTCTTTAAATTGATTTTTCTCAAATGCTGCATTTTACCACGTTTTTTTTTTTAGTTGTGTCACTTTTCTTGCTGAAGTGCGATATGTATAAGCGAATTTTGGATAAAAAAGTAATAAAGTTAATCTTTTGCATTACGATCAGGGCTTCGGAGTTGGTTGACAAAATTCTTAACTCCAACTCCGACTCCAACTCCTCTTTCTTTTTTACCTCCGACGCCGATTTCGACTCCGACTCCGACTCTCCAAATTGAAAAAAAATGTACGCAAAATAATTAAGAGTTGTAGTAAAACTGAATAAATAGTTGAAATATTGTATTAAAGTCTAAGAATACGGAACAGATAACTCTGATACAACACAACACTCGTTTGTTACTTTCTCACACTTTCAGGAAATAGTTAGAAAATACTACTACCATAACGTTAACTGTTTCTCCTCTACATAGTGCCGAAGTATATGCATACATATGCAATACGTCTATACTGTAGATCGAATATTAGCAATTTATTTATGTGTACATAAATCTATTAATGATTTAGAAACAAAAGAGCCAGAGTTGGAGTCGGAGTCGACATGTTTTTTTCCGACTCCGAAGCCCTGATTACGATGTCAAAAATTAAAATAAAAGCTACATGACTACCTCTTCCTCTAACAGGTGAAAGTCGAGGAGCGCGGCAAAAGTGGGGAAAAGTCCGCGTTTCCGCGATGGCAGCACCCATCTGGGCTCGTCGAAGCAGCGTGAACCCGGGATAAAAAGCAGAGGCACGTAGAACTCGAAAGGGAACAACTTCTCTCGTGGTCGTACAGCCGCGTCCGCAGGATATGACAACAAGATCGCTCAGACCGGTGACAGGGGTGCGTTCTGGTGCGCCGGTGTGCGTGTAACGTGCGAGACGAGGTAACCGGCGCGGCGCGCCGAGGTAGACGGGGAAGAGACCTGGAGAAGACGGTGCAAAAGACGCGAGGACGATCCAGCTCCGTGCGAACGACAGAGAAAACGAACGGATGGACAGACGGACCACCCCGTACGCCAGCGATCATGTCCCGATCACGTAAACTAGCCGCCCCCTCATCCATCATGCCTTCGTCGTACATTGTCATGTGTGACCAGACCGATCTCCTTTTTCTTCCTGTTTCTTTGTCCGATACGGCGTCCTCCTTGTTTTTCGTGCCTCCGCCTCTTTCATCCTCGCTTCCCCTCCCTACCCCGGCCGCCTCCTTCCTCCACACCTCCTTCCTCTACACCTCCTTCGTCTTCTTGTTACTATCGCGTCTTTTCCAGAGAGACGGGGTTCGCCGCAAATTGGCAGTGAAAAATAAACAAGAGACCGGCACGACGTAAACGTACCAATCAGGGGTGGTCGAGCTCTCATGCCACATAATTAGAGTCAGTGTCTCTGTTATTTTTCGCAGCGCAGTTTTTCTTCCTATGCCTCTCTTCCCGGTGTTCTTCCTCCTCGTTACTTAGGGAACGTTTATGTTCGAGAGCTGCGATAAACGATCGAAAACGTGGACAACATTCGTATCTTCGTTGGTCGTACGTCGTTCAGATTGCGCATTTTATGCATTTATTACAAAATTGAGGATAGCTAACTAACCTGGGTTACCCTTGGTTCGTCGACAACCCATTTCACCGACACTGTTTTTACCGACATGATTTGACCGACACACGGTGGTAAATGTTTCGCTTTTAGATGAACAAAATTATTCTTGAATAATTTATATCCTCTTGATACTTGATAATTACAATTATGATATTTATTTTTTTGCTATGATGGAATTGAACATAAAATTTATAACAAACATACTTATGTTGTTCTTTATATTTATATATTTCTGACTTATAGAAGGTAAAGTCAGTGTGTGTGTGAATATAAGAAAATGACTTTAATATGATTATTTTTTTAAAAATTGTAATTGCAGTAAAACATAGTGTCGACGAAAGTTATTTTCGGTCAAATCGTGTCGATGGAAACAGTGTCGGTGAAATGGGTTGTCGACGACCCAACTACCCTTGTAGTAGGTGTGTTGCCCTAACGAAAAACGTTGTGTCGTACAATTGTCCAGCAATTGGAAGGCGTACCTTTGAACGTGTATTGTACCGTAATGGTCATTCAAGTATGACGGCTAATGATTTAATGATACATTTCGCCTAAGAAGAATAATCCACCGTCGCGATTTGTAATTGTACCACACCGGAGGCGCTTCAGTTCGCTTCCATCCCCTGGGATGGACAGTACATTCCTAATTGCCGATTGATCGTGTCTGAATAACGCAATTAATCGGACGAGAATATTCCTCTGTTAATTACACAGACGGTCCGAAGGAAAATGGAAAAAGAATAGCAGAAACCTGGATGTGTTATTACGAGAAATATTTCATGCAAATGCAGATTTTAATTCAACAAATAATTAACGTACGACACTGATCAATATATTATTATTGAAATTATTTTTCGAATACTTTCTTAATCGCGAAAGGTACCATTATTCAAAATATTGCTTTCATTATTAACCCTTTGCACTCGGAGCTACTTTAACTCGGAAATTAAACATTTCTTCTGACTTAGAATATTTCCATTCTCTGTGATTTATTAAATTTCGTAGGTATGAAATTGATGTAATACCTCATACAGAGTATTTCAATTATATAGTAATTCAACTACGTCGCAAGTGAATTACATAATTCAAACCTTTCAATTAATTCAATTACTAATTTAATCAGATGCGTAATTGAAATACAATATAATTGAAAAACTATACGATAAATTATTACAATATGTTTTACAGTGTAATTCAATTACAATGTATTTTATAATTGTACTCCATTGCAATTACGAATTACATTGTAATTTAATTGAATTAAGATCTGAATTATAAATTACAATATAACTGAATTACAATGTAATTCAATTACTTTGTAATTATAATTCCTGGAGTAATTCACACACACAATTGTAACTCTGCACAACTCTGACTTCGTACAATTTTTAGTGGTGACTCTGAGCCACCATTCGAGTGCTAAGGGTTAAATATGTTGGTATCTAACCAATTACTGAACATTTAAATATTGTATGAGATATTACAACAATTTCATATCCATAAAATGAAGAAAATCAGATAGAATGGAATATTATTCCAGCTAGAAAGAAATGTTTAATTTTCGAGTTAAAAAATAGCTTCGACTGCGAAGGGTTAAAATAAGATCAATGTTGTGGGGACAGGTCTGGTTATGTTATAAAAATTCAAATAAAATTGTATTTGAATAATACTCAACGCTGCAGAGGAGCAGCGGCACGGAGAAATACCGAGGCTCGAGTACCGATTCAGCAGCGGTCGAATGCACAACGGGTGAGAAACGAAGGGCAGAGGATGAATAAAGGAGTTTCTGGCTACGGCACGTGCGAGGGCTGCCAACCGTAAAAGAGGCGGCTTATATTATTATAACGTAGGCAGGTGGGCGAGGCACTCTATTGGCAGCGCTAACGAGGGATCGGTAATTATTACCCACGACTTAACTCCTAGATACTCGTGCAAAGACCTTTATTGTAATCATTCGCCCTGCGCCCTTTCTTCTGCCGGGGAATCTAGTTTGCGGGAATCCTATAACGCGCCCGCGGCTACCGAATTAATACGTATTATGATGGAATGCTGACGTATATCCCTGTATTCAACGAGCTGCTCTCGGAATTTTGTGTTGGAACGAAAGTAGCTCCAACTATAGTAACCTCTCGGTAACCAATCTGATTAAATCTGTCGAATAGACAGCGGAGATTGTCATTCGTTAAATATTCCATTGCCAGCCAGAGTTGCCCCCCTTATCGCCAACATAATTCACCGACAACCTTTCAGTTTTACCAACCGAGCCAAATAAACAAAAACAATTATGTATGTTCAAGAAATTTAATTTATGTTATCAGTTAAATAAAAATGAACAAATTAATAGAGTGTCTAATCTTTTGGTGCGTGACTGTACCAAATGAGAGATCAAACAACCAACAATAAATACATAATAAGATATACAGAGATATAATAGTATCGGGTCCGAATATTAATGCGAGTAACTATACTTAAGGGCTGACCCTGTTACACTAATTCCTAATACAATGACAGTGTTGACCGAAGAAAAGGGACGACGACTGTCGAATAGAATGCGGTAACCAGGAAGCTCAAATATTTACGTGCATTAGGAGCTTTATTGGCCACCCTGTTGTTATTCTCAAGGTCGCACACGCCTCCGAGCAGGCAGCCGGGCGGCCGTCGAAATATCAGATGATTTTCACGTTTTGATGGAGTTGTTGACCCTTGTAAGGGTACCTGCGAGCCGGCACGATTACAAACTTTCAGCGCGTTAGTGTGAACGTGTACGTCTACCTGTCCGGTCAAGGTAGACGATCCATCATCGTGTCAACGGTGCGTTATACTAGACGAAGTATTTCGAACATTCCCCGTATCTGTGCGCGTCGTCGGTCGAAACATATTTCGGCCTGGCGCAGATAAAAGGGAGAGAGAGAGGGAGAGAGAGAGAGAGAGAGAGAGAGAGAGAGAGAGAGAGAGAGAGAGAGAGAGAGAGAGAGAGAGAGAGAGAGGGAGAGAGGGAGAGAGAGTGAAAGACAGTTCATCGTTTCTTCTGGCGGGAATGGTGAACGTAAAATGAAATAAAAATGAAAAGGAGAAGGAGAAACAAGAGGCAGTCGTAATTGTATCGACGATAAGGCGACTAAAGAGACAAAAGAAAAGGAAGAGCATCGTGAAAACGAGCCAGAGAATCGGTCGGAAGGACGCGACGCGACGGAGCTCGGAGCAGCGATTAAATGGCACGTAGGAAAAGTATCCTTCCATTTTCGGTTTCCGCTCAACCCAAACGGATAATCGCTTGTTTGCTACCTCCTTAAGGCCGTCGGATCTTCCTCTGTTCACCAGCGAACGACGAGTATCTGTCGAATTAACGTAAATCCTTTTTAAATAATAAGTCCCTCGTTAAGTGTAATGAATCCTTCGGGAATAAGCAGCCCGGGTCCGTGGTGCCATTGTGCGGTTAGAGTGGTCCGGGTAAACGGTGCTAGTGGGACAGCGGAACAAGAGGCCCGGGCCCCGGAAAATGGGCCAGAACTTCACCGACACTCGGTGCGCCACCGTGCTTAGCTTCATTATTAACTGGGACTTGGATATTTGGATACCCTTAATCCCTTTTCTACGATTCCAAGTCCAATATACCTGATGGAGGAGTGACAAATAACATGAAGTTGCTCGGCCGCAGAGCTGACAACTGCCAGCAGCCGTTTCGTTCTCTGGACCTGCTATCTGATTTCGAAGGACGCGCCGCGAAAGATGATCCGCCGCTGACAAAAGGCGTTGAGGATCGACCTAACCATCGACCAGAGTTTCCACCGGGAGAGGTAAGCCGAAAGGTGCTTTTCTCGTATACAGGTCCACGGCAGGACGAAGGGAGAAGGCGGAAGGGCTGGTTTGCGCTCTTGTAACGGTGCGCGACAAAAAGATGCTTCGGAGGCCCGCACAAAGGATGCACACAATTTGTCCGGATATTTGTGTTCGCCGAAAACTCTCCTTTGTCAGTTGTGCGAAATTATACCGAGATGCTAGCGGCTACCGCGAGTTGTTTTCTATTAGGTGGTAAGGGAGAGTTCTCGGTCGTTCTTTTTCAAGTTTTCACAAATTAGTAAATCTGTTATTTATAGTTAGACAGTTGATTTTATGCATTTATGGCAAAAATGAGTAGGTGTAATTTAAAGCAGCAAGACCATTAGAAAAATTTTAAAATAGTCTTGTACTCCCTCTGTCCCATAACAATGCTGTAAGTTATGTTGTAGCGCAAAATTACGAAGCTCTCAATCAAAATCAATGTTTCATGACATCTGTCATTTGTTTTGATATATCTTTTAATTTTTAGGTTAACCCGATTATTACGAATTATATCTGGTGATAGAAATCAATTGTTTTATTTGAGTTGAATATCAAGTAATAAGCTAATATCAAGTTGTAAAAGTAAGATGAAAAAAAAAACAAATTATATGCTAGAAACAATGAAGAACGATGGCTTCAATAATTTTAAGCTCACGCGTATAGGGAAAGCAAAGCTTCAACACAATTCTAAAAAAGAAGTTTCAACTTCAAGTTTAAAATGCAATAACGAAATTATTGAAGAATCCAGAAGCTATTTGAACACTCAAGATAAAAATTAGAAGTAATATTTTCAATTTATTTATTTAATTTTAATTTATTTTATTATTATAATTATTTTCGATTACCATTTCGGGTACCCGAAATCACGGGTAACCGAACTTTATAAATTTTCGGGATCCCGCCTTGATTCCAAACAAATTTCCCGATCCGACCCGAACCCGAAATTTCGAGTACTCGCACACTCCTACTTTTGAGAGCCACAAAGAACCATGCTTTTAATAATTAAAATTTGATTAAAATACTATTAAATTAACACATTACCGACCGGTGATTATTGCATAATTTTGTTTATTAGTGCACTATTGTGAATTAACAAGTCACCCTCCGTAACGTAATCTAATACTTTCATTTCAGATTGTAATGTAAAAGAAAGTTTCTATGCTTTCTTTTGGTACAGCACAATTATCTAAAACCCTATTAATAGGCATCCGGTAGGTAAAGTGTTGAAATAAAAAGAATAAATTTATTTTAAACACGTCATTCGTGGGAAAGCCACACTCAAGTGGCCAAAGAGCCGTATGTGGCTCGCGAGTGGCCCAACGATCACACGATATCAAAAGATCGTACATTCAATTTTGAATTGCAAATTGCAATCAATCTAATTCGTTAACTTCCATAAGAAGCCGTGCCTCGAACAAAATCCGAGATCAGATACAGAAAAAGACAAGAGACAGGCGGGATATCGCCGCAAAAAGACAATCAATGACCGTTTCGCGTCTACTTTTAGCTCGGTCTCCTTCCACCGCATCGGTTGCTCCACCAGTGTCCGGAGCGTCCGCGTCGGCACGCACGCAGGATGTGTCGTCCTGCGAGCAGGTATACGTGAGATGGAGGAAGGAATCAAAAGAGAAAAGGGGCCGAAGGAGAGGAGAACGATAGAGACGAGCAAAAAGATGGAAAGTCGCGCGCGGGGTGAGGCACAGAGAGAAAGTCCATGGCCGCGACCGCGATACGACGAGCAGAGTCGGTTCGATGATCGAGTAGGGGGATCCACGGAGAGGGAGAGGCAGGGTGGATCGAGAAGGAGCGGGTCGGCTCGACGAGGCGAGTTTTAAGGCGGTGGCGGTCTTTGAAAGATGCCGGACGCTTTGATGTTCGCCACACGTCAGCTCGCGCGTTACCTTGCTATGGCTCTTCAACCACCGAAACCGGCGAATAGCGACGCACCCTCTTCGCGTGCGTGTTCTGCGTGTATGCGTAGGCTCGCCGTTCGTCGAAGGATCGTAGCCTCGTGAGGTAGAATCACGAGCAAGAGGGTGGAACCGCGCTCAACCCCCTTTCGCTACCGCGTAACATTCGACTGTTCGCCCGAGCTCTGCGCGGTCCCCTCGATCGGGCTCGCTCCCCATGTTTCCACCCCCGTCGCTCTTTTTATCGGTCTTAGACCTCCCGCCGCCCGATACAGTTTGCAAACAGCACAAAAATGCCACTCGATTATTCCCCGCCGGCGCGGCGCGGCGTGCTGCGCACGAGTCGCCGCTAAGCGGCAGCCAGCGATGCGGCTTCGAGAGCGAGAACTGCCGGGTTTCGGGGTGTGAAATCATTTCGGGGCGGACACCCGCGTTGCCCGACCGAGATTCGTGCCAGAAGAAACACCACCATCGAAACAATTAGGGGAGATCTTCTGCGAACTTCAGCTGCGTCGTCGCATTCTTTCAAACGCGCTCTTGTTTCAAAGCCTGTACAGCCGGTTTTCAAATATTATGCATTATTCACGCGAGCTTTCAGAGCTTTCATTAGGAAAAGTAATCAGTCTTCTACAAATCCCAATACAAAAAATTTCAATAATTTTTTTTTTTAATAAAAAATTGTGGTCACCTTGATTATTTATTCATAACTACATATTTTTTACTCAATAATGTTACAGCTGACGCCAAGACGAATCTCTAACGACATATTTAATTTCGTCTTTATGTTTTATGTATATTGTTTATTTTATTATTGTATATTTTATATATATTGTTTTATGAACACCCAGTTTTCAAATATTATTCATTATTCACGCGAGCTTTCAGACATTTCCGGTGGTGTGACAAAAATGTGTTACCTACAAAAAGTAAAATTTCTCAAATCTCCGAAATCAATTTCTACTTCTTACAGAAATAAAGTTCTATTTCCGTGGATATTGTATAATAGTCAGTATTTCTTGGTGTGACAACAATTTCTTTAGTATCATTATCCATCTGCGCATTGTAAATAGTAAAAGATATTGCATTATCAAAAAACGATAATGCTGCACGTTCTGGTGTAAGATACCATGAGTGGCTGCTAAATGTTTTTACTCGTATATATATATATATATATATATATATATATATATATTGCTTATAAATTTTGCTAATATTTTCATCAATATTTTTATAATTATACATTTTTATATACAATTCTGAATCTTGTGCCTTGGGGTACTTTGGGAATGACGTAAAATTCAATGGTTTTCAGTATATTGTTGAAAGTAGAGAATAAAGTAGAAATAAAGTATTGTTAAAATAAGAGAACACGTAGGTACGTATACGTCCGAAGTTAAAGTGAAATCGTTAAAAAGTTTGGGATACTTTTGTCCACACACACACACAGTTAGTCTGAAATGTTGCGAATATCTTTTTCCACCAAGTCTCATAATGTTAAGAGGTGCGGCGAAACAATTAAGAGTCATAAAATAAGAACCATCGTATAGTGTCCACTTAATTTTGTCCTCAACTGTATATTTGTAAAAATATTATTCAACGCTGAAGAATAACTAATTATTTGAATTATATGAATTTAAATATAATGTGTTATTGTACTAGCGTATAATTAAGTATTCAAACAGTTATAAAATGGTCATTCTATAAAAAACTATGTAGTTATTAGAATCGAATTCTACTCTGCCGATTTGAAATCATTGTGGGTCGTTTTAACACTAAACTTACCGAGCGCTAAAAGCGGTTAAAATGATTTTAGTTACAAAAATGACAAGACTCTATTTATTTAGATTCCGTGCAATTTTTATAAAAATATGTGCTTCGATAAAGCAATTTAACGAATCAATTTCAATGTTAACAACTTCATAATTTCAATAATTGTGAAATGAAAAATATAAAACCGGTCATTTGACCGGCAGTGGTAGGTTTAGTGTTAGCGGGTCTCGTAGTTCTAGTGTTAAATTGACTTTATTTATCGACGACTGCTTTAGTTACTTGCGAAATTTCCAGTTTCGGAGTTGGTCACCTTTGCCATTCCACGATGGTTTTCTCGTACGCCGTGATTTGTGTGACCAGTGGTCCTGACATCGTCATCCTCCCAAGACCTGCACGTTCACCGGCCGGTCATCCGTTATGGTTACCGGTCGAGCCAGTGAAATCTTTGTCCAGGACGATCCGAATGCCGATGAGACGAACATTAATGAGTATTGATGTCCTCCTCGCGATCGATCGGCCATCATGATATCCCTTAGCGGAACTTGCATCACGCGGAAATCACGTTCGGCCGCTCCGGTGATCGGACCACTGGTACAGTTATCACGTCGCGAGACGTCGCGTCGGGATGCTTTGAACTCGAGGATCCGGAGATTGCGTTTCCAAGACGCATCGAACGTAAAATGTTCATTATTTTTAACAGAATTAATTCCACGGCTTTCATTACTCTCTTTGAAGCAAATTGCGATGCGAAAGAACACGAAATAAAATTATGACAGCTCGAAGTTATTTTCAATTCTTTGCATCGAACCTGAAATCAGAATGTTACTTCAAGTTACGTTGATAATATGTTTGCTCTATCTAAACAGGAAATAAAATTATTATTTGCAATTTTTGAAAACTTCAATTGATCTCGTCGTATTCAAAAGTGCTGCACATTTACTACGTCTTGTACAGTGACTCCCATTCGGACGGTAATAATAATATTCGGACGGTCTCAAAAAACAATAACCTTTTTAGTAGTGTACTATACGATTTTATAACTTTTCTGAGAAGTTAGAGCAATTAGTTAAAAATTCCAATTGGTCGGAATCGTAGAGAAAATACTAAACGTTAAAATTTTTGAAACACGTTTCGTAGATCTGTGTCAATTATATGCACTGTGAAAGTTTCATCAAAATCGGTTGATGCAGGAAAAAACGACAGGCATTGAAAGACGCAAGAATCCTTAGAGTTATTCCAGTCGAAACAATTTTTACCATCGATAATAAAGGTTTCAGAATATGTTTAATTGGTACAGACCTGCGAAACGTGTTTTCTAAATTTTCCATATAAGCCGACAGAAAAAGGTTACAAAGTACAACTTTTAGTATTTTCTCCGCAATTCCGACAGGTTGCAATTTTTTCCAAGATATTTGTTCATGTTGTGTAGCGAACCAATTGTTGTTGCTTCTGAAAAAAGTTCGAATCGTATGGTCCAATTTTAAAGAAGTTATCATCTTTTGAAGAGTGTCAGAATATTAGTGGGAGTCACTGTAGGTCGCCGAGCAGTTGGGGAAGAAGCCAAGGCGTGTGCTCTCGAGGACTTCTCGCTGCTGCGAAAAATGAAGTGCTCATCGATACTCTCCTGACAAATGTCGTCATTGTGCCTGAGCATCGTGGTCCCACCTTTACAATTATCGGCGATCGTTTGTTGGCGGAAAATGAAACGAGCCGGGACACTTTCTCGTTCGGCGGGACGCGATCGTTTTCGTCGAAGCTCGAAACGGAGCCGGTGAATGGCGGTCGGGTCCCTCGAGGATGCCGGATGCTCCCCGGAGGATTCGTCTACCTACGATTCGTCACCGGCGGGAAAAACTTTTTACTCAATGACGGGGAACGACCCGATTCAATGTGTATTCGACGAGCGGGTATCCATGAACGGGTACACCTGTAGCGTGCGGAACCTATACTCCGGCGAAGTAATTCCAGCCGTAATAATAAGCTTCGACCCGGAACGAACAAAGATGACGGCCCATTGACTCCGTTTTTCGTCCGGCTGAATAGAACGAGACGAATTGTGCAGCCACGATGAATCGCTGCCTCGCTTCTACCGGCGATATGAATGAATGAAGACGTTGCCGGTGTTGCTCCTGCACAGGGAAATAATGTTGTTCGACGACCTTACGGCTGTCCATAAATTACGCCTCGCTCTCGACAGTCCACTATTTTGTCGAGCATCCCGTCGCCAGTGTTTACTCACCAGCCAGCTGGAGACTCCTCGGGCACCGGCTCCTCCGGGAAGAACGGGGGAAAATATTTGACCCTCGATCGGAACCACCGATCGATCTCGAATCTTCCAACGATATTATATTTAGGGTAAATCACCCAATTACGCGTGGCGTCCCTGCTATGAAGGGTTAATCACATTTTTCTAAATAAATATTCTGTATTTATACAACACCAGAAATAATTCTTCTTTAGTAAAATTCAATTCCTATTTTATTTGGAGGAATTATTAGGTGTGCGCAATTAAGTTCCTTCCCCTTTTTTTTCTACGATCATAACTTTTGACTGAATTCGAATTATGTACTTCGCGATTTTGGTGCCATCTGGAAGAGCGTTCTTTTAGTTTTAACCGTCCCTCGTGTCAATTTGACACAGTTTCCCCGAAATAAGTTATACCGATCTGTTATTTGTAGTTAGTTATCATATTTTTTTTTAGATTTTAGAGCGTCCGAATATTAATGGGAGTCAATGTGCGTACATAATATTAGGCAACTTTCATCTAAACTTTTGGGATGCCGACCCGACTCGAACCGAAAATTTTGGGTACCCGCAAACCCCCGGTAGTGGATCACGTAACTCACTGTGGGGATGGAAGTCACAACGTTTAACTGCCCGCGACGAAAACATGGTTGCACACCCCAATATTGATAACTACCCAATTGTACAGCCTCCGGAGGTTCGTTTCTGATGTAATCAGGGAATACGCTGTGGGTGCTGCTAATTGTAATCGTGTAACGGGCCTGTAGGCCGGAGGGGCGACGGGCATCGCAAAGAATTGATTCTGGTTACGTTAATATAATCAGAAATTCAGGACCGCCCGTCCCCATCCTCATAAAATATGTACCGCAAGAGACGTCTGTTCTGCCGGCTTATTTATTTACCGTTCCTCGTACGATTCCGGAAATTCAATAATCTGGAAGGTTATCCAAAAAACCACGTTTTTCTTTTAACAAAACACAAACTATTTCGAATTTTACCAATAAATATTTTAATCTAGAGTATGATCTATTACAATTAAATGTGAAACATAGAATATCATTCAAATGTACAACCTGACTGCGTCTACAGTCATTAATCCGTCAATATTGAAATTTTCAATGACATTCCGACATGTTGTTGGAGTTACTTCACGAATTGCAACTCGAATGTTATTATGCATAGACTAGATTTAACAAATCACCCTATGAAAACAAATATAATGGAGTTATGTCGCACAAACTTTTATTGCGAACGTTTATACGTGCTAAACTCACGTGTTAACATTAATTCTTTAACTATTTACTTCCACAACAGTATGTCCATAAGATGTTAATTACTTAAATTGCATCGCATTCGGTTTGAACTAGCAAAGTTCAATTTCGTAGATTAAAATACTCCCCATAAGGGTAGTTGTATAAGAATAGTTTCCCATTCTAGCAAATAAGTAATGCCTGCAACTTAACCCCATTAGGTTTATTTTTCAAGTAATACCAGAATTAGATTCTACGACCCACTGTCGCGTATTTGGCCCGAAAAGTCGAGAAAAGCTGATTTTTTCTGTTCGACATAGTTAAAGCTCTGAATAATAAGGCTGCAGTATTGATTTTTTTATTTGTACACCCTTGAGGAACTCTACTTCATCGAAATTGAAGAGCCAAATGCGAATGTGACTGACAACGCTATATGATGTATGACCTTGAGCCCACAAATACTGCTAAAATAAATTTTTCCAACATTTCGGGTCAAATACCCCACGGTGCGATTTCAGAAACCGCTAGAACCGTTCCGTTTCTAATGAATAATATACAATTAACAGAGGCATGCATTTCGTCCATCTATTTACGCTTCTGGCCCACTGTGCGTTGGATGGAGTATCAAAATTGCTAGAGACGATAGAACAATGTCTGGAGCTAACGAGCCATAACCGCATCAGTTCCCTCAGACGAGTAGGACGATAGTCGAAAAAAGAATCTTCCTGAGCCAGCGCGCCAAAGGATGGAAGCAAATATCATTACGCGGCTCCACGGCGATTCGATTAAAACGCTATTCACGTGTGTCTCGCCGAGGTTCGCCATAAACCTCGAATATAAACTGGCCGATAGTAAACTGGCGTAACGTAATTCGGGCCGGGGTTGAAAAGCGGCGGGGTGCACGGACAAAAGGAGAAGGGCTGTGGCGGTAGCAGGCCGAAACGTGACGCAGCGTGACTCGTTTACACGCCACGGTGGCACAATGCGTTCGTCAGTGGCGTAACGTTTCAGCGTTACAACTAACGTTTGTATCTCCACGTCGCCTCGGCACACGCACACGTACGCATTCATCTTGCGCTGCACTCGGTCAGATCCTGGTCCGTAACCGCTCGCGTTTCTATTTTTATGCACGGCGATGAACCGGGCGAATATTAACTAGCGCTGGGATGAACTGTGTACTGTGCGCGCGAATGTCGATCAACAAAGTATTCGTGTAGGAAATTATACTGTGAAAAGTATTCGAACATAGGGTCGAGTGCAAAGAGTTAATAACTGGACATCGCTCGACTCTACTTTCTTCAGTAACCAGTGTTTTGACCAGAGTCGCCAGATTAATCCTTTGCATTCCGAATTATTTTTCAATTTTATTGCCAACAACTCCCTACTATTTTGAGTGTTTATTTGAAATTTATTTCAAAAGACAGTTCCTTGACTGCTACTTCTTCTGAACAATTTTGTTTACTAATTATTAGACTGCGAATCTTTATGCAAAATAAAAATTTCCTACACCGATTGCAAGAACTAGAAACTTAATTAAATGTTACTTCTTCCCGCAATGATCTTAATAGAGGAGAAATTATACATTGACATCTTCAGTTTTTAACATTCTCGACAACTTCGATTTTCATATACTCAATTCTGCTATAAAGGCCCGTTCCATTTACATTTTTCTTTCTCTGATATCGAGACACACTCGATAAAGGAGGGTTAAGATTTGTGTCCCCACTCCACCTTCCCCTTCCACGACGCTGTTCCCCACGCTTTCGCCGCGATCTGGTCACGTGACGCGTTTCGTAGCGTAATTCGTAGAGAGATATTGGCTATACATCCGCGAGATTTGGCACGAGAGGCGATCTACAGGAGAAATCAACTGGAGCAAAATTCTAAGATCTGCGTCGCGTTAACAAAAACGAAAAGATCATCGCTCGTACTTTGACGTGAAGAGCGTACGTATTAGACTCGTTCCATTATCTGCCGAGCGGACATTGCTCCGCGGAGGGACGTAGTATCCATACGACGAGAGATCGGGAGCGCACGGTGGCAAAAGAGTCGGCGATCTCGCAGTAACATCAAAGACAACAGTGAGCGGTGGGTCTACGAATAGGAGGAGCGAAGTAAAAGTGAGCAACATCGCGCGGTTGAAAAGGCTGCGGCTTCCCTTTCACCGGCGCGGTACAAAACGAGACGGAGGGCCACGATATCGGGCCAGCGACGGACCGTAGAGAGCCAACGTAATCAATCAGTTTCATAGGAGCACGGAGGCCGGCCACGTTAATGCTAGTGATGGGACCAAGCAAGTCGCAAGCAATGTCGAGATATGACAGCGAAGTTCGAATCTTTTGAGGGTACGTGCCTAGGTATTCGAGTAATCAGCCAATTAAGGGGTATTCTGGTTTTCAAGGCCGTTTTTTATCAATGTTTAGGAAATTTTTTAGAAAAACCATTAAACTTTTTGTATTAAGATTTTGCACGGATAAATATACGGGTATTTGAAGTACATAAGTTATTTTGTAAGGAAAGCTAATCATACTTACACAAGTTACATACCTTTTTTATCGAGTGTGTTTTGGAAAGCATTTGTTAACTGTTACAATGAGTCAGTTTTTGTTCTACTGATCCAGAACAAAAAAATTGGGAGGTACAGTAATCAGTATGAATGTGGCAGTGGTCTGACGAAAATAAACCCGAAATCTCGAGTATTTACAAAAAATAAAAGGCTGTGTAAAGGTTTAATGTATAATAAGTATACATATACAATATAGACTGCGGATCTTGATGCAAAATAAAAAATGTTTGCATTGATTGCACGACACAGAAGCTAAATAAAAATTGTATTCTTCTTCTAATTATCCTATTAAGCTGAAACTAACACATTGATGGCCTTAAATATTTTTTACACGTCCACTGCTTTAAGTTGTACGTACCCATTTTCGTCATAAATGCATAAAATCCGCAGTCTAATAATAAGATATAGCACACTCTTTTCGACGCCGCGCCGCGTCAGGTGCTCAAGACAGCAAAGCATTCGAGTACAAAGAGCGAATCGAATTCGAGGGTCGAGGAGTTGAAAACTCCCGAAATATTCGCACATGCCTACTCATAACTTAATGGGGTTGACAAGTCACCGACGAGGATGATGGACTGCGTTGGATCGAGGGAGTGCACGCAACCCCTACGCGGGGTTCAAAACGAATTCGCCACGGGCAGCTGTAGTGGCGCGACTCCTCTCGCCTTGCAGCTTATTTTCTACCTCCTTATTTTCAGGGATGGGGGAATCAACTCTCCCGTCATCGTAATCGGTTTTTCTATCGCATCGCACGACTACACGACGGTCTCTTTTTGTACATGCGTGTATTACACGAGCTCTATTCCTGTCCCGAATTATACACGCCTAACCCCTCAAGTGGTTTGAAAACGGGGACCACTTTATTATGCTACCAAAGTTTCATTCATACTCGTTTCAATTCGTCACGGATTCTTAATGTCATTTCAAGTTAAAACACAGTTATGAATAAATTTGGACACCTATGTACATATATAGATCATCACAGAACAATTTGCAGATACTGCGATTATCAATATTCAGATTAGAAAGAAGCCTGACTGAACTTTATACAACTTATTATTATATGTTTCATCCAATTTGCAATAAAGATATGACTACGTTGGGAATATTCCTAGGAGCAAAAGCTGAATTAGACTGAACTAAAGTCTATAAAAGCGTTGTAAAACTCAATAAAACACTTTTTAAAAGATTTTTATACCAGAGAGGAAAATAAATGATACTCACGCTCGGAGTTTCGATACCTTCAAGATTGCTGAAGCGATGGTGCTGCACTAAGCGGACGTAAACCTAATTTATTCCTCGATAGCACGGACAAGAACCTAGTTACCCACGTTAGCATGGACTGAAACCTATTGACTTCTACCACAGATAAGATACGCGTTCATAGACCATACCACCGATGAGACTGCCAGCCTTACGGGAGTTGATGTGATGCGAATTTTCGGTGTTCTCTTGCGCCCTCTAGGACATATCCTGGCTCCAGCCAGAGAAACAGAAGGCCACCGACGGCATTTCGTCGGTGAAGAAGACCACTGAGGAGATTCTAGTCGCGACGGATCGGTGAGAAGGCGAATCATCACGAAACCATATCGATTATTATTAAATGTTACATTCTCCGACATATTTCAGACGATGTTTTGGCACGATTTTGGCACTATTTAGAACTTTTAGCGATGTGGTATTTCAGATCACTGTAAGTTCCACGTTATCCCCGCGCCTAGTCGCGTCCGGTTACGGGTCTCTCTGAATAGCACAGGGGCTGGCAGTCTTTATAGTATCTATATCTCGTCTGTGCTTTTATGTTGCGACCTCCTAGGTAATTCAGAACAGTAGACAGAAAAATGTTTTTTAACAGTAGATGTTCTTAACTGTAGAAATTATTTTTATGTGTCACATGTCTACCCAGTAAGCAAAATACTCGATTTTGGACGGGCATCTACGCGCGCATAAGTAGCGCTTTCTGCTGGCAGAAAGATCGGGCATGTGCCCGGCAGAAGCTGCTCGGACACAATGCTGCGCTGGCTGCTCGGTCCTGGATTCTGCCTGGCAGATGGGCTCGATTTCACTTTGAGCCAGGCCTGGCTGACTGGTTAGTTGCATATTCTTGCACATTTTAAAATGAGTCTTATTTTTAAATATTTGTGTAACTGCACGGTGAAAACTTGATTTCTTTTCAAAATTGAGTTTTTCAGAAACTTATTGTTAGTCAAGATTTTTGTAATAGAATTTATGACAACCACAGGTTCACTTGCGACTATACATATGTGTAAGTACTACAACTAAATAAACAAACTGACCCTTCACCGATGACTGAAACATATAGCTATGAGAATATCTGGTGTAGTCATTATATGTAAGTGCGCTTGTTATTGTCTGATAAATATTTGATTCACTGAATGAATACTGCGCTTGTTATTGTCTGATAAATATTTGATTCACTGAATCAATACTGCGCTTACAATTACTCATCAATAATTTCAATCGTCGAAAATCGTCGCTGTCACTGTCGCGAATCATTATTTTATTTTGAAAAACGGAGATTGAACAATTGCGATGAAAAATTAATTGTCGGAAAGGGGATAACACAATAAATAGAATTACTAAGATATATTAATATTTCTACTTTGATTTGTTGAACTTGTCACTTAGAGTAACGCGACTCACGACAATCAGTAAAATCAATTAGAAGTAGTAGGAAAATATCGAATATTTTTTGTAGATAGAGATACGCGCAAAGCATGGTGTGGGTTAGGTATTCATAGTGTTTCATATTTTTCTGTCATTTTCTTGAGTTCACTAATCAAATCGATCGACTCCGGGAACGGAGCTCTGCATTTCGTTAAATTACGGCCAATTTCGAAAGACAGGCGAGCTGTCAAAACGGCCTTGGATAGAAGGAGGATAGCATGAATACAATATGCCACCGAGGTGTAGTTAGATGATACATCAGAATCTTAGTGCAGACGTGGCTTAGCATCAGTTGAAATGGAAGTATTTCAAGGGAACTATAAAATCTACCAGTCTGTGATGTGTCTCTCTGGACTGTGGCCCTACGATAACTCCATTTTGACATGGATTCATAGAATCGCTTATACTCTGCTCTTATTAGGATGTATAGTGACCCAGGTGATGAGATTCAATTCACTATAGGACGTTTAATTAGATCTACGTTCGATCTACGTAGACATGGATTCATAGAATCGCTTTTATTCTACTGTTACTGTGACGTATGGTGCACCAGGTGATGAGATTCAATTCACTATAGGACGTTTAATTAGAAATAGTTTGATTAGATCTACGTTGGATCTACGTAGACATGGATTCATAGAATCATTTTTACTCTGCTCTTATTGGGACGTACCATACTTCCTGTTAAAGTTAAATCTGTTAAATTTATTTCTTTTTTCAAAGAATTAGATCCTGTATGGTTCCGTTTAAAGTGTATGAAATAATTTTCAGGCGATGACGATAAAAAATGTGGAAATGTCGCTGAATGAAGTGATTGGAATGATATCGTTCGGTGCTCAATTGGTATTGTATTTTATACGATACTTTACGACTATCCTGACTTTTTCAACGGTGAGTTGGAGAATATTTTTCATAATCATGATTATCTAATTCTTTTCGTATGACTTCAGACGAAATACATGCTTGACAATATGCAAAACGATTTTGCTATGCTGAAAGATCCTATCGAAGTGGAGATGTTGTTAAAAGATTCAATTTGGGCGAAGCGCATCTTGGTGCTATACGTCGGTAAAGACATTCGACAGTCAGTTCAGTGAACGCTAAATAAATAAATACTCAACCACATTATGTCTGGAATATTTTATCGAAATATTTCTCGCATCAATAAAACAATCGAGTGTTCGACTACAGGTGGGAGAAAATTTGAGAGGGATAGTACTCCACGACGATAAATAATAGAATACAAAACAAAAAATTACGATTTCAGCTTCATTTTTTAGTTATTAACAATTTAAAATCCGCCAAAAAGGAGGCGACCCAACCAACAGAGGTGTATGGCTTCTAACGTCTGTTAGTCGGGTTGTCGCATTTCAGGCAGATTTCCAATTGTTAATAACTAAAAAACAAAGCTGAAATCGCAATTTTTCTCCCTCTCTTAAATTTTCTCCCACCTGTAGTCAAGCATGTATACTCAAAATGACAATTTCTGTTAACTAAATATAATTCAATCTTTCACTAAAGCTTGACATGAATGAATGTAATATCAAACATTGGTTAACAATGAAATATTTACTGCAATAAAAAGTCTAAAAATATTTTTAAAAATATAGGTTGATTGCATTTGTATAAAAATGGAATCATTGTCTCTTGATAGAACACGGGACGAACTTTCCAACTTAACAAATTATGCAATAAGTTACTAATTTGTCAATAATTTGAAATCATTTTCATTTTATCGACTATTTTATTCCGAATTTTAGGTCTGTCGTGTACAGGATCGTTGTGTATAATCGGAACATTAGGAATATCCACATTCCTGGAATCGGATATTCAGATTCGATTCCTTTATCTTCTGGGATATTTCTACGACGAAAAAAATTTCCGGACTAATCTCACTTGTTGGCATATCATAATTTCAACGATGCACGGTTTGTTAACGCTGGTTTGCTCGGAAGGAACCGTAACTGTTTTGGGTACTCATTTGAGTGGATTGTTAGAAATCACTAGGTAATCTCATTTTCCGAAACTGACCAAGCGTCGCACAGTGCTGCGATTCGAGGTACTAGCTGAACAAAATCTTCTTTATGACTACAGTAAATTCTCTATAAACGCAAAAGCCTCGGGGGATTCGTTTGCGTTTGTCGTAGACGGGTAGCCAGTTTTTTTAGCTTCAAAGGCCGAGACGTAGAGAAGAACAGCGCATGTAAAGAGAGACCACGCGCGGGCCTTTGAACTGTGCCGGCGACTGCGACTCACCGCGTCTCTTTCTTTCCCATACGCTGTCCTTCCTTGCGCCTGAAACGTTCATCATCAATTAAACCATTAAATACAGTTGAAATTATATCGTGTTTGGTCTTATTTTAATCAGAAAAATTCCACAAATATATTGGTGAAAGTTCCATAAAAAAATAAGTAATAATAAAAAAGATTGAATATTTGTGTTACATTGTGAGGACGCACGGGCCTTTGAACTGTGCCGACGACTGCGACTCTCCGCGTCGCATTAGTAGTGGTTCACACCGATATACGCGAGCCGAGATCAGATTACTAAAGTGGAGGAGAAATTTTTTTTGTGTTTATCGTGTATAGCCTTTTTGCGTTTATAAAGGATTTACTGCACTATACAGACTGTGCAAATGTTGGAAATATTAATCTAATCTAAAAAAAAATATAAATTATAGAAAAGAATGATTAGTCTGCTCCAATGCTACTAGCAGAAATTTTTCCGTGTTTTGACGTTTATTGCCTACTTTGAGATTGTTGAATATTGCATGCATAACCTTCTTAATATATTATAATTAACGGAATTAATAAAAATTTAGTTCAGGATGTAGAAAAGTAAGTACAAAACAAATTTTAAAAATATCGATTGATATAAATACATATAAGATGAGCTTTTATGGATCTCCTTACAAAATGTAGGAAAATGAGAATTAAAAATGCTTACACAGTTCTGTCGACAGAAAAGACATTGGCAGTTTTACCGTCAGAGAAATGTTAATATTCTTACTATTTAGACATTACTTCATATGACTAGCATCTATTTTTTACGGAATTACATTGTAAGTTATGTCCAATTAATTAGCATTGATCGCAACACTGTGCGTCCGTGTAATTCTTAATTTTATCTTGTCATTTTTATATGGTACATACCAGCTCCTGAGTCGCCAGATTAAGACTTTTGTCCCCACTCTACCTTCCCTTTCTACCTTCCCTCTACTCCCCACGCTGCTGCTCCGGCCAGGTCATGTAACGTGTTCCGTCTTCCGTCTCTGTCGTGCATGCGTTGCTATGTCACGTGAGTAATCCGGTAGACTCTACCGGATGGAGGCAGAGAGAGGATAACTTTTTCCCCTCGATTCGTGCTCCTTCCCCTCATCTGGCGACTCTGATCAGCTCTAACGTTTAATAACTTCATTGCCACATGTAGACTATGGATTTTGTGCATTGTTCATCAACTTATTAAAATTACTAGAGGAACAAACGAATATTTACTTGGTTCCAGTATCTTCGACTGTTTATTTAAATGATACACTAAAAAATGTACAATAAACCATTCTTAGAAATTGCATCTGTGTTTCCTCTAGCCATCGAATGCGAAACGCAATCGACAAAGTTGCAACTTCAACAACGGTGACGACGATAGATATAAAACCAGCTGTGGATATACATCTTAAAGCTGTTGAGTTAGTATCTTCATTGAAATATTATTAAAATGCTGCATTTGTATTTTATACACTAGTGAAATTAATTTTTTTTTCTGGACACTTAAATTTTTACTTAAATTTCGCATTTATTCAAAGTATTTAATATATATTCAAGACTGTGCAAAATTTCAACCCTGTATCTCGATCGGGAGGGTAGTTATGGGGTAAAATTTACAAATCAGTTTTTGGCCTATTTTCAATAGTTAATGATATTTAGAAATTCTCAATCGAAGGTTTACTAAAAAATACGCGGACGACATGATGTTGCCGTCAATACTGGTGATAATAGTGGGTATTTCATCGTTCGGTGTAAATATATACCGCGTGAGTATCACAAAAATTAAATACCTAGAACTCGAGAATCGATCGCGACTAATTTTAATCATTTTGTCGAAAACGAAATATAATCAGATTGTTTTTCGTATGCCACAGCTTTATATAAGTATTACAGTGGTGAAAGAAATTGATGCAGTGATTCTTGCTCTGCAATTCGTTCTTGCGTACACGGCATTCATAGTAGCTAATAATTACAGCGGACAGATTGTGATGGACAATAGCATTAAGATTATCGAGGAAATGTAAGTTGCTTGTTTCGGGAAGTAGTAGTAGTAGTTCCATTATTTACAAAATCAATTGAATAGAGTAGGATTATTAAAATATTAATTTTAGATTCTCTGTTGTCGATTTTTGATCAGCTGTCACACCGCTAAAAGGTATCACAAAATCATGATTTTGTTTCAATCAAGTTTCTACTTTACCATATTCTAATTTTTAATATCATGCATCCGCTAATCTGGGGGCATAAAAAGTGCAAAGTTTAACGCCCTCTATGGAGTTGCAAACATTTTTAACGAGCATGCCGTACACAGCACCGTAATGCCCGGACCTCCATCTTTAATTTGCGACAAAAATTACGTCGCTACGATTTTTTATCGCGAAGTTACAGCTCTGTAAAGTAACCTCTCTGCATTTTTGCGGAAACGCCAAGTTTACATAGCCGGGAAACTCCTTCCCCACCATCGATGCGCGACCCCCTCCATTCATTTTCCGGTTCTCCCATTCTTCAACGCCACTTCTAGCTTGACTTTATTTCCAGAACCGGCGAACTGGCGTTTTGCACTTCAAATTCACCCTTCTCCAAATCAATTTCACGCGCAAATCACAGGAATGTGATTTTGGATCGCAAAACTTGTATATACAGGGTGGTCCACCTAAATGTAGCCACCTAAATATCTCCTTTACTTTTTATGACATAACAAATGTTTTTAATGCAATGTAAATGGTATCACAAGGCGAATGCTTTGCAAATGTAATTTTTTTCTCTAGATCTTTTTTCTGAAGTTTTCAAGGTTATCGATATCTTTTTTCTTATGAACGTATATATCTTTTTCCTTCCATATTCTAGTTGGCATTAAAATGCATCACGAATAACTGTGAAAAATCGATCACGTTCGTTCGCAATCACGAGTGATCCAAACGTGACAGTTCAGGCCATCCTGTATTGGGGGTAGCATGCTGAAAGAGTGTCTAGGTTCTGTTCCATGCTAAAAGTGGGTATGATCTCTCTCTCTCTCTCTCTCTCTCTCTCTCTATGCTGACACAAAAGTGGAAGCAGAAAAGGTCATATTCTCTCTATCATAGAGACTTGAAGCGTTAATTTTAAAGAAGATAACGATTTTATGACAGCTTTCAACGGTGAAACAGCTGTCCGAAGATTGACAATCTTTTGGCCAAAAATTACTGATGCTTTAATTTTGCTGTCGACAATGTCACATATGTCTATTATCAGAAATTAATGCACCGACGATGTTGAATGAATCAGATACAATTCGTTATGGTACCGTATGCCCACAAAGATGCAGAAAATGGTACTATTCACGTTCATGAACTGTCACAATTTAGTAACATTCAATGTGGCCGGCTTGTTCATTCTATGTTCGGAAGGATTGGCAATGGTAAAAAGTATTTATATTCTATTATTTATATTCTCGGCAGCACATCTAACAAACATTTTTGTTTCAGATGTTCAACTCGTCTTTCTCGTATTTTACTCTGCTCTGTTCGTTCCAGTAGAACATTGCGCCACTAGTGATTATATTTATAGTACTTGAAAATCAGTACGTAGAGTACTCGAAATGTGTGTGTCCAACGGAACCTTCCTAAATACTGTCTACAGTTCTAACAACACTTCCCGTATTTGACAATTTATTTTGCATAAAGATCCGCAGTCTAGGAAAACTAATACAAATACTAAAATAAATGAAATCTATCATTTAATGAGGTTTATTATTTCGTTTTCCTTCCTTGCCTGTGCACAAAATAAGTATGTAAAAAGGAAGAGTGCTGTCACCGACGAGACAAATAGTATCTCGTCGGTGGTGCTCAGTGGTGCTGTATATTTGTACAGTAGAAATTTTCTTTACCGACATCTGCCACACTATATGTATACACAGACGTGCACACATATTTACATTTGCATACAACTTATGCCCGTGCGCACGCTAGCGGTCGCCAGAGAAATACAACCTAAATATCACACTTTTCGACTTTTCTGAGGAAAGTCGGAACTCGGAACACCTGTAATCTGTACTCTGTACTGATGTTATGATACTATCCTCCCGAATCTCTTCTCCTCTCACTCTCACCACGGTATACTGTTGTACATGTACCTAGTGCATACCTACCTACATTGTACATTTGTACACTAGGCGCCGGGCGCTTCGCTTCACACGATGTTCGTTTGCTTTCATTTCATCTTGGTTGTTCATCGCTGTTTCTCTTTCTTCAAACATGCGCACAGCAGACTATGCAATGCAATGGTGGGGATAGATAGAAATCGACAATAGTATAGTGGAGTCGCCAAAACGCGACCATGTAAAGGGAATATTGAATGTTTATCAGTGATCATTGTTTGAAATTAATACGTTTTACGAAGAAACATTTTATGAAATCTCACACAACGTTCAGCACTATCATTTTAATATTTGTCATAACTAGTGAAACGCGTCCTAATGTTCTTCAACAATAAGGTTGTGTAAATTCTGTGAGTAAACATCTTTTTGGAGGTAAAAAATGTGTGAAGATGTATCTTTATTAACGCGTTGTGAGTTGATCTGATTAGTGAATCTTGGCCTCGGGATAATCGAGATCGTAAATCAATTTATTATTTATTGCATACAGATTTTTAATACCACGGGAGAAACTTTGAGGAATGCTCGAATTATTTTTTTTGAAAGTCCTCTTTCTACAGATTCGACCCCTCCACTGCGTTTTGGCACCTTCATCTTAAATTAATTTACTTCTTTGAATTTTTAAGGTATTCACCTTGTGATATTTTAAATCTTACATGCATTATACAATGACTGTATTTGACTCATTAAAATGTTCGAAAATGTTTTATATGTATGAATTAATTATGTACAAATTTTGTAATCACTGATTTCGTATAGACGTTTGTGTTGTTAATATTGAGTTTGGCTTGTAAAGCTATTTACTTGTTGGAATATAATTATAGTATAATTCCAATATAGTTCTTCTGGATTCTAGAAAAGATCACAATGTCGCGCCAAAAATTTCATAAAAAATCTCTTCCTATTGGGGAGGACACACGAATTGCTGTGAACTTAACTTTAAAAAAATTATTGGAAACACCGGAGCAGAAGGAATTAGGTTTTCCATCGTCTTATACGGCAGAAGAAAGAGCCTATATTCATAGACTCGTTTTGGACCTTGGATTGAAATCTAAAAGTAGAGGGTAAGCAAGAAAACATAATATACGCTTATAGTACATTCTGGAGAAATTCATAATTTCTTTTTTCTCAACAGTAAAGGTCCAAATCGTTTTTTGACGGTTTACAAGAGAGAGGGTTCGACTATAGTGCAAGCTGATGCTATAATAAAGTTGCAAAAGACATCGAGGCAAAGTATTTATAATTTGCTGCAAAGCTTTCCTCTAAACCATAAAGAATGTCAAGATTTACTACCACCTGTTGAGCGCGAGCGACCTATTAATACAGATGGTATTAATATTATTTTTAGCTTTTGTTTTTATATCAAATTTTCAGTAATTAGAAAGTTTGTCGTTTTCAGTTTCTGTGAGTACAAACACTAAAGCTATGGGCAGGTTAAACAACAGTGTGTCGCAAGTACCGCAACTAAAAACTAATCTTGATGTGTTGAACTTTCGTAAGTCTCTTCCAGTTTTTAGTGTTCGAGAAGATATTATTAATGCGTTGAACAGCAATGATGTGATCATTATTGGAGGTGAAACTGGTAGTGGTAAAACTACTCAAGTTCCTCAATTCATACTTGAACATTGCCAACAGATACATCAACCGTGTAGAATTATTTGCACTCAACCAAGAAGACTGTCAGCTGTTTCCGTGGCTGAGAGAGTAGCGTTTGAAAGGGATGAAAAGATCGGCCAAACATTTGGTTATCAAATAAGACTCGAGAGTAGAGTTGCTCCGAAAACTCTTTTAACATATTGCACAAACGGTGTATTACTCAGAACTCTTATGGCAGGTGACTCTGCTTTAAGTACAGTGACACATATTATTGTAGATGAAATACACGAACGCGATAGATTTTGTGATTTACTTCTGATTGCACTTAAAGACGCGCAGATGAAGCATAGCTCTCTGAAGCTCATACTTATGAGTGCTACAATGGACGTTAGCATTTTTGTGAAATATTTTAGCAAGTGTGCAGTCATTAGTGTAATGGGTAAAGTATTTGATGTGGACACATACTTCCTAGAAGATGTTTTAAAAATAACTGGATACATGACGAAAGAGATGCTTACTTCGAAGAAGAAACTCCTGAACAAAAAAGATGAGCGTAAAGTTTTAGAGTCCTGGATTCAATATAAGCCTCAACAACCGAGTACAAGTACAATGAGCGAAAGGTCTTTCTTGCCTGCTCCAATTTTAGAGCAACAATGCGAATCTATTCCGGAGAAAGTGAAACTAGAACCTCGTTTAATAGAAGAAATGGATAAAAGCATTTGCGATGCATGGTTATGCGGTGGTGAAGACAATTTCGCACAGCTTCTATATTTCATACTTTCTGAAAATGTTTCTGTGGACTATCAACATTCCATAACATCTTTAACTCCACTTATGGTCGCAGCGGGTAGGGGATGCATAAACACCGCGGAACAACTTTTAAATTTAGGTGCAAATTTAAATTTACGAGCTGCTAATGAGTGGACTGCGTTAGACTGGGCGAAAAATATGAATCAAACAGAATGCGCCGAGTTGATAGAAGCCTATATGAAAACTTATGATTATTCAGTGCAAGATGATGCTATAGCACAGACAAAAGATGCCCCGCTCTCAGAGGAAGATAAGCTTTTGTTAGCTGCTTACCATCACACATTTGATGACGATAATATTAATTACGACCTTCTGTTACAATTAATTCTGCACATTCATTTGAAAATGCCTCCTGGTTCTCTTTTGGTATTCTTGCCAGGATACGACGATATTGTCACTATGAGAGAGAAGATAAATAACGAAGAAAAAAAAATGATTCAGAATTTACGATATGTTTTATATATCCTTCATTCGAATATGCAAACATGCGATCAAAAGAAAGTATTCAAGCCAAGCCCCCAGGGAACTCGAAAAATTATTCTTTCAACGAACATAGCTGAAACAAGTATCACAATTGATGATGTAGTATATGTAATCGACTCGGGAAAAGTTAAAGAGAAATCGTTCGATGCTCTATCAGGAGTGTGCATGCTTAAGTCAAATTGGATCTCTCAAGCTTGTGCTAAACAACGTAAGGGTAGAGCAGGAAGATGTAGGGAAGGCATTTGTTATCGTTTATTCTCGTCGATTCGATACGACAGTATGCAGCCTTATCAAACTCCAGAAATTTTAAGATTACCTTTGCAAGAATTATGTTTATTCACAAAACACCTGGCACCGGGAAACACACCGATTGCTGAATTTTTGGATCGAGCTCTAGAACCACCCACAAGCATAGTAACAAGAAATGCGGTACAATTACTAAAAACTATCGACGCTTTAGACCCATGGGAAGATCTGACCGAATTGGGAAGCCATTTGCTTGATTTACCAGTAGAACCACGACTTGGTAAAATGTTATTGTACTCTGTTGTCTTGAAATGTTTGGATCCTGTCTTAACCATCGTATGCTGTTTATCTTACAAGTACGTAAATTAATCCACGTTAAAATGATATTGTTCAAGTAAATAGAGGTAATGATATATTAAACAATTAATTACAGGGATCCCTTTGTTTTACCTTCGCAGCCATCACAGAAAAGAGCTGTGACCGCAGCTCGCAAAAGGTTTGCCACTAACACGTATTCTGATCATATGGTTATGCTACGCGCTTTTCAAGGTTGGCAAAACGCACGTGCAGGTGGCAAAGAGCGTTCGTTTTGCGAACAAAATTTTATTTCTGCCGCGGTGATGGAAATGGTGTTTGGAATGCGTTCGCAACTTCTTGGTCAGCTTCGTGCATCTGGATTTGTTAGGGCAAGAGGTCCAGGTGATATCAGAGATTTAAATTCGAATTCAGAGAATTGGGCAGTTGTGAAAGCAGCCTTAACTGCTGGCTTGTATCCGAATTTAATACGAGTGGATAGGGAACACATGCAGTTAAGAACACAGTACGTTGTACACTCTATGTGTAATAGTAAGACTTTATCAACGTTTTTATTGTGCATCATCAATCAAAACTATTGTTGTAGAAAAGAAGTGAAGGTATTCTTACATCCATCGTCGACCCTGAGGGATTGTCCAAAATCATCGAAGATGGTATCTTCGCAGAGACACTCGCCTTATGTTGAGTCATTACCTTGCGAATGGTTGCTCTATGAAGAAATGAGTCGCACAGGTCGTTTTTGTCACGTGAAAATGGTCACCATGGTTAATCCATTGACAGTAGCATTGTTCTGTGGACCAGCACGGTTATCAGTGGATGTAATTTATGAAGCAGAATGTAAGTTTGTTTATTGTGCTATCTATCAGAGTTGGGCAAAAGTTATTTCAAATAACGAATAAAGAATAAATCGGATGTTTTAGTAGTACCGTTAGATACCTCCTTATTCGTCATTCGCGAATAATGATTAAGTTCGGCAATATCGGTAGGGCAACAAAGTATCGCAATTCTTGATCTCCAGTTAGTTCAAAAGCGAGACGAATACGCTCGAGAAACGCTTACTTTACGACTTTGGTTGGCAGCTGCCAACTGATTCCGATCGGTGTCGCTAATCGGCAGATTTGGGCCGACTCGTGTTAAAATTTCATTCGTTATATGTAATAATGTATTCGAATAATGCCCAGCTCTGCTACCTACACAGGGTGTCCCTACCAACTTGAATATCATTTATTTCTCGCTGATTATTAATATGTAACGTTGATATTTGCAAAACGTGATCTTAAGAAAATTGTTTATTTAACATTATGCTGTGTTACAGTATTTGACTTTGTACATTTCAACGTCTGTATTCTTAATTTACAGCTGCACCAGAAAGCGAGTCCGATTCGGAAGTTGACGACAGTAATGAAGGAACAATTTTTAAGCTTGATGACTGGGTAGTATTTAAACTCGATCCCGAGACCGCAAGATTTTTCTTACATTTACGACAAAAATGGAACGCTTTGTTTTTGAGGCGTATGAAGACGCCAAACAAAGCTATGTCACAGTTAGATGAAAAGGTAGTGAGTACGTTAGTAAGTGTACTTACAAATGAAGAACAAGCGTGTGGACTGCAGCAACCATCTGGTATTGGACAAAGACCGCGTCCATCACTTGTTGACTATTATCCTGCCAATCCTAGAAGAACGGATGATTTTTTGTAGAGGTAAATTTTTCATTTTCTTAGTCATTTATAATGTATATAGAAATTCTTGCATTATTTTTTAACCATCTGTACATTAATATAAATTTTTTTATTTTCTAGAGAAATTTTTAAATTTGGATAGAAGAAGAACATTTTATTGTTTGTAATCAATAAGACATTCAATTTTTTTAGTTCCTATATATAAAATTCATTGCAAAGTTGTGATGCTAATACTTTTATTTACAAAAACTTTAGAGATGGACGAATTACGTTTAACATAGGCAGGGTAAAATTAACGAATTACTTGTAATATATTCGTTTTCTTAGTCAAGTATTTATTCTGCATTGTCCAAACATATATATTATTTGGTATATATAATAGACAAATATTTATTCGACATCAACAAAATTATATTTAATCACCTGCTTTGTACATCTTATACATATCTCCTAGCGGTTAATGATATTAATTAGAATTAATATGCAGTTTGTATAATTTTTCTTTATAAAATTGTCTCGGGAAGTTTGCTTAAATATGTTATACAGTATTAACGATTAACAACACCTAATGTAAACAAATACAAGTATAATTTGATGCCTTATCATATAACATCTAGTTTATTATAATGATATATGGTTTTACGAAATTGCTTCGTATTTCCAATGTATTACCTAAACAGTACAACATGAACAACATGTAGAAATCAAAGAGTAGATCTTTGTACCTATTAAAAAACTACGATATCACTGTATAGATGTTAATTTTAAGTAATGTATTTATATTTTGTACTGTGTATAAAGTACTTAAAGCTATAATTTACTACACTGAATAGTCGCGTTAAAAAGACTTACTTATTTGCAAATGAATGAATAGATCAAAATTATTAAAGAAAATCTAAGTATGATTTACTAATAATATTTTAATTTTCATCATTGTCACCTTTATGAACTTGCATGGAGTATTCGACTATTTTATGTAACATATACATATACGAATTGTAGATAAATCGTGTTTTTATTTGAATTCGAATATGCCTCCACATCATTGAGTACAAAGTTTATTCATATTTTATTTTAAATATTTCGAAGGAGATTAACAAAAAAAGACTGTTTATTTTCTACATTGTAAATCTAATTTCTAAATTGTCAACAAAATGTTTAGGCAACAGGTATGTATTGTAGTTTTTAGAATTATTGTAATAATTTTCCGTGTGATAATAAAAGAACTAAATACATCACATACAAATAATGTGTATTTATTTATTCTCGGATATTGATCAGTTAATATGCATGTGATTATTATCTTTAAGTGACCTTTGGATTATGTACTTGAAATAATGTGTCGATGATAATTGAGTTATTTACTACAATTCATACATTTTTTATTTATTCAATGTATCCACTGTAGACAAGACATACTACATATACCAAGATTATTTCAAATTAATGCATTTAATGATCTATTTAAATAGTATAAAAGGCGAGACAAAATTTGTATTTGTGCGTTACCACGTCGTATAATGTATTACGTTTTTACTTAGGTAATACATAAAATTCAATTTTAGTAGAATATTAAAAAAAGTTTTGAGAGTTTAGTTCTGTAAAGTTTATTAAAATGTCCCTCGTGATTTGTAATCTTCATCGCATGTCAACTGTATCTAGAATCTTAGAAAAGTCAAAAGTGTCTTATCCTAACCTGCCACTACTTATACGTTGCAAATCAGGTAAGGTAATTAAACATCTGAATAATCAAAATTTACCGGTAAGGAGATGATTTCTGACGTAATTATATTATGATTACAGATGATACAGTCGTGACAATTGGTGACATTTCAAAACAAGTGAAATCAGCACAACATCCTGAATATGTACCAAGAAAGTATTGTAAGTTAGACAAGTTCTGCATGATTTTGTTTCTTTTGTTTATTCAAATACAAAATAACAATGATCTATTATTTTCACAGTATTGAAAACAACTACTCAAGAAACATTAAAGCATTTAAAATGGATGCTCCAGAAAGATATTTTATCACAAGATATCTTTTTAATGGGCGGACCAGGAAACAGGCGAAGAGAATTAGCCCTAGCATTTCTTGAACTCACTGGCCATGAATTAGAATTTATTGCACTCTCAAGAGATACGACTGAGGCAGATTTAAAACAAAGAAGAGAAATAAAATCTGGTACCGCTTATTACCATGATCAGAGTGCGGTGAGGGCTGCGACACATGGAAGAGTTCTTATTATTGAAGGTGTTGAAAAAGCTGAAAGAAATGTACTTCCTGTCCTAAATAATTTATTAGAAAATCGTGAGATGCATTTAGAAGATGGCAGATTCCTTATACCAGCATCTCGTTATGACAAATTACTTCAGGTATTATATTATATTTAATCGTATACATTGACTGCAGATATTTATGCATTTGTGGCATATATAAATTTTTAAAATATGGGAAAACGTGTATATTCGATAAAAAGTATAAAAATGGGAATTTAATTATTGTGAATCAATAACTGTGTGTGTGGGTTATGGGTAACAATATATTAAAGTGATTACATATTCGTTTCAGATGCATAGTCAGGAAGAACTGGATGCTTGGAATCTGGTCAGAGTTAGCGAAGACTTCAGAGTTATTGCATTGGGTTTGCCATCACCACAATATCCTGGAAATCCATTGGATCCTCCTCTCAGATCTAGGTTTCAAGGAAGACACATACCGTCCTTAAGTTACAAAGTAAGTATATTTAAACATTTCAGTATTACCTGTACATCAGTGGTTTTACACTGTAGTATCAAGTGACCATTGTTGGGTTACAAAATCAACAATGAATGTTCATTATTGCCTTGACAGGGACATATTTGATGAAACTCAAATTTAACATGTTTAAATTATTTTTCATAAGATAACAGGTACAACATAATGCTAGATTATTCGAGCTGATTATGGATTTGAAGCGGATTATCATCAATTAGTTATAAATTGACACCCTACTAGATTACAAATCATTTTGTATTTATCGTATATGAAATTTCTGAAATCTTTTAGTCATGGAAAGAAATTTTCCCCTTATTTTAGAATACGCACAATTAACCGTTTCGCTTCCATGGACGTGTTATCTCGCGACCCCGATGCTATTTGTATGTACAATGCCATAGACGAGTGAACTCGCGTTTGTGTTTGCTCGATCCTTATCATTTAGCTCGTAACTTTATGTTTCGAATTATTTCATACGGAAGAAAAATAAATTCCAGTTATCCTAAAAGCAGTATTATTTCTTTCACTTCCTGTTCCTCCCACGTCATTCCCAGAATCAACATTTTTTCGAATAAAAACTCTTCATCTAATCATAAAGTCAATGAGATATATTTCGTTCTGTGGAAGCGAAACGGTTAAATATGAAAATGAGAATATGCACAAAGATCTGCAGAATGTTGATCGCGTTCATATGAATTGTTAGTGCCCTCTTCTAACATTGCCAGTGCAATAACATTCGAACTGAAGTTATACACGAAACAACGGTGCACACGAATATTAAAAAAGAGAACAATGTAAAAGCAGCAGCATCAAGAGGAAATCAAGAGGAAATGGATAAACTAAAATTAGGTAACAAGAGCAAGGGACACCCACACGCAAAAAACAACCCATGCTTGTCTCTTATTAGCAATTCGAAGCTGCATAAGTCTCATGTGACAACGCTCTGTAATTACTGTCGCAGCTCAGAGGAGACAGCGGCACGTGCAATTTGCTCGAGTTTTACCTTGATTTATGGATACGTAACGGCGTACTATCGGGCATGGGGTGCGGAGGTCGCACCCACCCCTCCAGCCAGCCATCCCTTCCGGTGCCTGTTCCCTTCCTATATAAACAGTTCGTCGCAGCGCTATGGTCACAGTCATCGCGGTTTGGATCGCGTGTCCCGCATACGGGAGCCCTATTTGTCCCCTGTGTTCAGTGGAGAGTCGATACATAGACGTCGAATCGTCACAAAATTTACAGGAAAACTACGAACAATATTTTCACCTTTTTTCCAACTTTAACAAAAAAAGTAGAAAGAAGTTAAACGTCGCAGACAGTAGTGAGCATTTTCCTGAAGACGAATCTCGCGCGATCTGAAACAATCGTTTTCAGCTCCTGATGCCACACGTGTACGGCGCGTTGATACGGAAATTTTTCGTCGACTATGCCGGCTATATGGTCGTCCTCGGAGAGACCGTTGTCTGTTCGCACCGTCTGGGTAGACGGCATTCGACACGCGATTCTGTCGCCTAACGATCCTCTCATCGATCCTAAACTGCACCGTCGTTCCCGCGAGTCCAGGATCAAGACCTACTCGCCGGAGTATCGACGGAGTGGCTCGGAGTCGAGGCTGGATCGTCTGAACAGCTGTTTCAGCAACCTGCACGTGGTAGTCGGCAGCAACCCATCGGAGAACAAGTCTTCGAGGGTCTACCGGAAGTCATCCGCACCTCCCTGTCCTAGACTATCGACGACCGCTTCGACTACCAACGCGGAATCTCTGGAGGACCACAAGAGACTTATCGAGGACCGGCAAGATGAAACAGCGAAACGGAGTATCGACGTTCTGGCGACCAGAGCGATCTTCAAGGACGAGATTTGCAGGCGGAGAACGCCGGAGCCGGATCCAAGCTCGAGCAGGATCGAACGAAGACAGCCAGAGAGGACGTTCGATACTTTCTGGAATCCCTTGTTCGAGAGGGTTCTCCAATGGCTGGATTTGTCGGGGCGGGCGCAGAATTACGAGTTCGAGGAGGACTTTGCGGAAAGTTCGTCGCGGGAGGAGGACCGGAAGTGGAGGCTCATGAAGAGGAAGATACCGCGGTTCAAGCGAGAGTCGTTCGCCGGGAAGGAGAGGGTTGTGATACAGAATTACAAACTGCAGAACGATGACAATCCCCAGTGCGGTAGGAGGAGAGCTAACGCGATTCTGCAAAGGAGGCTGCCGAAGATAAGGAGCGCGAAGGAGGATCAAGATGTCGACGAAGCGTCGGATCTCTTGTTTTGCGTGTCCTCTGCGAAGGCGAGTTTGAAGATGGAGGAGGACGAGTCGAAGGAGGAAGTTCGAATTCGGGAAAGGGTGTCTGCAGCGTGGACTCCTCCGAGGCGTCTCCAGCTGCACGTAGTGATGCCTAATCTTGCTTCCAAGGAGGTCACGTCTTCGCAAGAATCGTTGATCAACGATTAGGCGAGGATATTATTTTTCTAAACGCCGTGTAGTCGCTATATAAATTGTATGAATTTTTATACGAGTATTTTACGAGGAGATTTGCTTTCTGTCTTCATATATCTTCTTCAACTTCTGTATCTGGCCTTTGAAATCAATTTTAGAAGTCGACGTAGAGTAGTCGAACAGTTTGTGAAGATTTTCTAATGGACGCGTTCGTAGAAGTAGACGATCCTTGCGCGGTATACTGCTGAAATTACGTCAAAAGGTAATTAGTGTATGCTGGGTGTTGAAATTTCTTTTTTTATGGAGATATTTAATATACTACCCTTTGTAGAAAATATTTGATCGAAATCGTGGACACGATTGTCCTTTCATCAAATACATTTGTTGAAGATTGTAAGTAATTTTGAAAAGTGTGACAAACTTTGAAAAACTTTTTAATGATGATAACTTAACGATGAAGATGACGACAGAGGTTGTTGAGAAAAATTGTTTCAACGCATTTATTCTTTGTTTTAATGAAAATATCTTCCTCGGCATATGATTATAATAATAGACGCTTGATTCTTTCTGATCGAGTACTTCTTACTCGGGGTAGTAGTAATGATACGAATTTAATAACTTATGTACATATAAAATCACGCGAAAGATGATGGTAGACAGAAATGTTTGTATAAAACTGCACAAAAATTTGTAGACCAATCCATTAGAATATATTTGTTGTTATTATTGTACTGCAAAGAACAGAATATTAGTGTGCTGTAATAACAACAGCAACAATATAATAGTGTGCAGCACAATAGTGCCGCAATCGTTGTGATTAGAAGTTTCGTAGGCGATTGAGCCCGTCACGTCACACTCTGGCACACCCCGATGAATCCAATTTTATCGGAAGTCAATTCGACATCCATTATTCGCCGCGTGAAGAGCTAACAAGGAAATGGTGCCGGGGCGAGACATCGCGATGTGTACAGCGATTTACATATTTACTGCGCGCTAAATATAAGTACAGCGATTTACATATTTACCGCGCGCTAAAGCTCGCAGATCCGAAACTATAAGTAAAAGTCCTAACGAGGGTCACTTAAAAAGTCAAAAGTGATTAAGGCGCACGTGGTATTTAAACCGCTTTAGGACACTGTTCCGTGACGGAACGAAAGCAACGTTATTTTGTAGAATTCTTTGTCACGCATCGCAATTTGCAGAGGAAATAGTTTTACACCTATAAATCTCGCGCACGCTGTAAAAACGAACCATTCCTTAATTTTCTCTGGTTTTACTTTTCCGGTTCCGTTCGTATCGTTATTGGAATTTGCTGCAGTCGACGGTCGTTCGGAGGAACTCATTACACGTAAATAGTTATTTTAAAAAAATGTATCTTAGGGATTAATTTTAATATTTGTATTCCCCCCCCAATTGATTTGTTTATTTGTTCATTTTGTATTTTGTCCGCATTAACAATTTCTAATACAAATATTATTCGAGATGTTAATGTAAAAAAGGAAAGAGAAACATTCCTCGAAGTTTTTACAGTCTTTTTTCCTATAGCGATTAACTCGCCTGCGGCACATTGAACTACAGTAATTTATTAGAATTTCCGGATCGCGTGATAGCGTCTCTGAACAAAGAACATTAATACCATAATTGCTCGGCGACATATTTCAAGAAGTTCGTAAAACCTTGTCTCCGGGGTATATTTACCGCGACGACCGAGGAATATAGTGTTGATCTTATCTCCAACGGCAATTTCTACCGAAAAGTTTGCAGTTAATCAACATTGCAGTGGTTGTTGTAAGGCCTTCTCTGCCAGTAACGGTGATTAAGGGTGGCACCGAACGCAATGTCGAAATCGAGTTTGCAATGCTACAACAATTTCATTAATCGACATTCTTGTTTAATTCTACTGAAATCCTATTAATTTCTACACTTGAACGAATACAAATGTTTGGCTCCTAATCGGTAAAACTGATAGGAAAATTATGATCCATACGATAAGACAAGTAGGGGGAGTTCCCCCAGTCCGGACGCTTATGGTTTTTCTTAAACAAATAAGAAAAAATAATGTTTTAGTCTCCTTTATTCTACATTATTTATAAGTTAACAATATTAGGAAAAAGTCAACATTATAAACTTTGAATTTTGATATATGATTTTGAGAGATCATTAAGTGGCACCTAGTACCGGACACTAGACACAGTAAAACTTACTAACTTAACTAGGTACAATTTCAGTATAATTTACAGTGATCACAAATATAATGGTCCGTACATTCGAAAAATAGCGGCGCAAAATTCAATTAAACATTGAATCCGGTCTTCTTCGTTGCTTTCCAGACACACTTGGCATAGAGTCGTCTTGTTTAGGTTTATCTCTCTTGGTTCCAGTGTTTTAGTCTGCTTAATCCCTTACCGTGTTATTTTCTTTGCAGTTAGTGATTAAAACGTATTCTCGGTTCATGGTTGCTCAAATGCCAGTTATCGACTGATCAGTGATTTCTTACTGAATTGATCTAATTGTTGTGTTCATACCTATTTTGTTTATACTTGGTCTGTAGGACTTCAGGGAAAACATTCCGGATTTACCTCGACGGCCGGGCGCTGTATATGCACAAAGTAGAATTGGTTGATCATGGTCAGACGCGTCAGACGATTCCTATGCAATAGCACGTGTATTCGCTGCATTTTCCAACTCGATGTTCTCGAAAACGAGCTGCCAAACGAAAAAATGTTATTCCTTTTCTTCGACTTATTTTTGCATGTAGAATCACCCCCTGCCCGGTTGCACTACGATTTATCAACCACCCTGTATATACAGGGTGAGGCATCTAAGACTTACACCGAAAATATCTCCGTTGTCTTTAGTAATATAAGAAAATGTTCCAGGCAGAAAATGTTTGGTACAGTGGGGCAATTATTGTGACGGAGAAGTTTTTTTTTCTCGAGATCATATTTTCCGATATTTCAAGATCATCGTCGTCTCTTTTTTTAATGGAACGACGTATTTATATACACTAATCAGTGTAACATTATAGCTAATGAAAAGACAAATTCAACCATGTATAACATGTTGACCTTCGAATGACCTTCGAAGGAGTTATTCATTATTATTAGTGGTTCACTTCGTACAAGTTTTTTCTTCTCTACGCTCCCACTTTCTCGAAAGAGCTTGAAGACGCTCCTGATAATTTAAACAATTAAAATGTCTCCGGTCAGAATATGTTCTTCAGTCTGTCTGATTCAGAATCTGTCCGGAGTGAAGAAAATAGTATGCAAATGATGAATTTCGCAACTCCTTACATACAAAATCGCATAATACGCAGAAAAAAACGTTTAATATCAAGGTGTCGATAATAGTTCATTCAACGAACTGGTCGACCAAAAATAATTCTATTTGCGAGGAATCAATAGAGGAGCGATAAGCGTGAAAGGAAATTGATCCCAGTTGAATTGATTTCGCCGAGTATTCTCGACTTTTAGGAAGTGTTTTACTTGAGTCGTTCCAGAGAACCGCATTTTCGCCGTAGCCGTGGTTATCGCGTCGATAGGCTCGAGAATGTAGCTCAATTGAAACTTTTCGATGGGAATCTGCAAGCTATCTCGAGGATTCCGTGCCGAGTGGTAGTTATTGCCGTGCTCGGCGTACAATGGAAAGCTCTCTCAGCGCTAATCACTCGGGTGGTCTGTTTGAAACAAACCGTGGTGTAACATTCCGTACGGCGCGATTGCTCGCGATTACGTCGGCTATGCGGTTTTCGGGCAAACGGAAACAATGCGGATACGTCACGGAAGCCACGCAACCATAACTAAACTCGAGCCGGAGGAACGTGACGTCGCGAACCATTAAGTTCCATTCGAACGTTAGAACCGTTCGAGCGTCACATATTCGGTGTACACGAACATTTTCCAAAGAGATGTCAGTTTAACTCGAAGGACGACGTCGCAAATAGCGGAGTTCGCTAAGGTCATGCCTAGTTAACTATCTGAAGAAACGTGATCTTTTGGAATTTTTTCGGAACGGATTAATGGACTCTTTTGAAAAACTTGTGATAATTTTTTTATTGCAAGATCTTAAAAATTTCTGAGTGAAACATCGCAAATGACAGAGTTTGCCTGGGGGGTCATGTCTAGCTAACTATCTGGAAAACTGTGATTTGTAGGAGTTTTGTCTGGCAAAATGAGCGGACCTTTTTTTAAACGAGCATTGCAAAATTCTAAAAGATGCCCAAGTGTGCAATTTGTCTGACGTTTGCAAGGACAAAAAGAACGATTCCGTTTATTGGTATGATTATCTTGGTAATCGTTTGAATTCCAGGATCAGCTGGAAACATTAAAAAGTTCCGTCCCGAACATCGACCCCGGGAAATTGTCGCAGTTGCTATCATGCGCGCACGCCTTAGTTACGGAAGAGGCTAAATCCTTAGGTCTTCCAGATTTCCCTTTGGATAACTTAACGTCCGCCGCTATAATAATGGTAAATACCCTTAAGTTGCGAAAGCTGTTTGTTTTAAGCCTGTAGTTAATTTGAACCTTATCGCAGGACAAGTGTCCACACCTGCCGGTATTCGACATATTTTACAGATTCTATCCGTACAAGTTGTTCTTGGGTAAAGAGGGTCAGACAGCCGTGGAGGATATACTGCAAACATTCGATATTCTGAGATCGGCGACGAAGAACGCTAAACTGACAAGACGCGTCCATGTCAATGAGAAAATGAATAATTCCTCGAGCGTTATCGTGCAGCATGGTAACATTGAAACAACGTTGAACGTAAGTGCCGGTCGATGGAGGAAATCATACTTTTCAACTTTGCATTTAAATCGAACATTTTGACAACAGGTGCCTTGCGGGACGAGCCCTGATGTAAAGCAGAGCGAATATATAGAAACGAATTATCAGAACGATCTGTTGGCCAGTTTTGTAGAGACCCACTTGGTTTCAGACTTATGCGTAATCGGTCCGAAGGGTTGTGGAAAGTCTACGACTGTGCAGACGTTAGCCGACTTAATGGGGTACCAAATAGAACCGGTGGTACTGTTTCAGGCAAGTGTTGTAGTAGTAGTTACTTATTTCGGTAAGAAATTGGACTTGGTTTACAATTCCTTTATGTCACCCATCCCTCGATCCATCCAACCATCCATTCTTCCACTCATGCATCCATATCCCATGCCATGCTCTAAGCCTTATTGCCTATGTAATCAATGTGAATGCTAGTGTCCAAAATTTCTCCTTCCCCACTCTTGTTCCACCTACCTGCACCTTCTCCACCTATGTTTCCAAGTCTGATAGGGCAAGTGTTATATTACTCTTAATTTCTCATTGATGAATTGTATCATATGCTACTAGCATTAAGTATACGAAAATTTATATTACGGCATTTGAAGCTAGTCCTTATCGAATTCCTTGAATTTGGAATTTTTTTACATCTCAGGATATGACATCGAGGGACTTGATACAGCAACGAACAACATTGTCCAACGGTGACACGGTCTGGAAAGACTCGCCGTTGGTCGAGGCGGCCTTGCACGGAAAATTGGCTGTACTGGACGGAATTAACAGAATTCATCCCAGTACTATAGCAATATTACACAGGTAATCCCGGATTAACTTGGCAATTTCGTCATGGCAGATAGACAAAATATCGTTTGTTTTTAGATTGGTTCATGATCGAGAGCTGCAGCTACACGATGGCAAGAGATTGATCAGGGCAGATCGTTACGACGAGATAAAAAAGGAATACAACAAGTCGGACGAGGATATGCGGAATTCGGGAGTGCTACGCATCGATCCATCCTTCAGGATCGTAGCCTTGGCGGAGTCGCCGTTGATCAACAACCCTTCGGGACAATGGCTGAATTCGGAGCTACTCAGTCTGTTCCTTTTCCACGAGATGCGACCGCTTGCTAAATCGGAGGAATTGCATATTATTCGATCGAAGGTGTTTGTCTTTGTGTTCAAACATTTGTCTAATAATGGTATAACTGTTATAAGAATATCGGTTACGGTTCTTGAGGACCGATATTATTTAGGTTCTGTAACTGTTATTTTTCAGTTCTGCGTTTCGGTTCCGAAAATAACAGAACAATAACAATTATAAGTGTTTTCAATCCCTGCACACAGGGAGTCTCGTACGATTCACATACTAAATAGCCCGCGTTATTTCAGTTCGGGGAACCGTCAGAAGCGTTATTGAGCATTTTAGAACTGGCACACGTGCTGCGATCCTCCAGCGACCCAGTTCTACAATCTTTGGCGGCGTCATTAAGCACCAGACAACTTTTGAGGATCGCGGAGAGGATGCTAAAGTTTCGCAGCGATAATGCATACGACTCGGTGCAACGCGCTTGTCTAGCTCGATTTCTGCCGGCAGTGGCGAAGAACACCCTCGAAGAGTGTTGTAAACGGATCGGTATTGTCCGAACAAGTTCACCGACAACAGAGATGAAATGCGAAGTCACAGAGAACACGTTGCAAATTGGAAATACCATTGTCGATCGATACAAAACGAACGCTTTAACAAAAGTGCCTGATATCTTGTTTTACGACGTACCCCAGCATGTTTCTCTTCTGGAGAGGCTGTTGCAGGATTTCACTTTGGGACAGCATCTCCTGTTGGTCGGAAACCAAGGTGTTGGGAAAAACAAAATCGTTGATCGACTGCTGCAACTTCTGAACAGGCCAAGGGAATACATACAGCTGCACAGAGATACAACTGTTCAAACTTTAACCCTGCAGCCGATGGTCCGAGACGGAAAAGTTGTGTACGAGGACTCGCCGCTTGTGCAAGCTGTTAAACTGGGCCACGTGCTTGTCGTTGACGAGGCGGACAAAGCTCCCACCAATGTCACCTGCATCTTGAAGGTACCTGTGATGTCGAAGTATGTCGTACAGCAGTGGTCGGCAACGTCAGTCGCTTCTCAGCCAGTTTTCGAGTCACTACACCTCCTTTACCGGTCGCGCGTCTCGCTCCCCGTGACAGCCCTAGTTCTAGAGGCTACTTAGGCGCATACCTAACCAGTATTAATAGGTTTCCAGGGTTAGGTACGCGCCTGAGCGAGTCGAAAACTGGCTGAAAAGCGACTGTCGTTGCCGACCACTGTCGTAAGGGTGCTCTGCATAGCTCGAGCACCTCAATGCTTGTCTTTATAAACCGAATCATGTTCTCCGAAAATTTCATAACTTCAAGGTCATTTCGCGTGACCTTAAAACAGTTCATGTAATCATCATTTGTCTAAAATGTTTTACTACGACAAATAAAAGTCACTTGTTGTTCCCAGACATTAGTCGAATCTGGGGAAATGATATTGTCCGATGGTAGACGTATCGTTCCCTCGACGTGCGTCACCGCGCAAAATTCGAACGCAATAGCGCTCCATCCAGACTTCAGGATGGTTGTGTTGGCGAACAGGCCTGGTTTCCCATTTCTGGGTAACGACTTTTTCGGAGCTATGGGAGATTTGTTCAGCACGCACGCAGTCGATAATCCAAGTGTCGAGAGTGAGATCCAGCTTTTAAAACAATATGGTCCACGCGTGGACGAGAAGATAATATTAAAATTAGTGAAAGCCTTCGGAGAGTTGAGGAACATGGCCGACCAAGGTTTGGTTTCGTATCCGTACTCCACCCGGGAAGTTGTTAATATCGTAAAGCATTTAGAGGTGAGGAATTCAAATTTAATTTCCATTAACTTAATTTTCAGTAGTTTGTAAAGAGGTTTTCACGTTGTTTATGCTTTCAGAAATTTCCTCAAGAATCTTTGGCTAACGTAGTGCGGAATGTATTTGATTTCGACCGATATAGCAAAGAGGTTTTCGATTCTCTAATCTCCGTTCTACACAAACACGGGATCGCGATAGGAACTAGTCCCAGTAATATTGCGTTAGCGAACGAGTAAGATATTAAATGTAGATAAACATTGTTTAAACAATTTTCATTTGGTACGAATAAAAACTATGTTTAATACAAACGTGCGTTTTTATTTCTGCATGATAAGTTGATGGTAATAGATTCCAGTATGCGAAGAGTGTTAGTTTATTGAAATTTAATAGTTTGTCCTTTCTCCTCTTATTTCAGAATTTCGTTTCCAGAAAACAAGACCTGCATTATTTGGGACACATTAAAAAAGCAAGAATCGTTGCCTGTTCAAGAAAGATACATTAAGTTTAAATCACCCGTACGCTTGAATCAAAACGATTTGCCATTAGACTGCGTTGAAGCCAGATCAAGTTTGTTTAGTGAATTACAAAGATATTGGACGATACCAATTGGAGAGGCGAGTGGAATTGCAGGTTTGTCAGTGGCTAAAGGCTCCAAAGGTGATGGCACAGATGATAAGATTCATATCCTTGCGTTGAATCCTTTGAGAATCCTCAGCATGCACCAAGAATCGGATAAGATTCAGGAAACTGTGATACATGGTCTAATGAATATTGACAGTCACAAACCTGTATATAATATAACAGTTGATAATGACCAAAATGCCTTAGTACACGAGGAACATGTATGTATCTTCGTGAAACCATTAAGTTTTTTGTTTTCAATTTGATTTTATTGGACTAATAAAAATATTTATTTCCAGAGTAATGGTTTGTTAATGGTTAATTTAAACAACCGATCTGCACAGCAATTGCAGTTGGCATCCTTCTTTGACATGGCATCAGACAAAATATCGCAAAGCTTCGGAGCGAAGAAGACGATTTTGTGGAAGATCAAGACTGACTTGTTGCAATCCCACAACCAAATCATTTTCTACACTCATAATTCCAATAAGATAGATATGATCAATTTACATACGCCGAACGCTTATACTATCAATTTACCATTCGATTTAACATCGGTTGTGGTTGCGTCCAACAAGAAATGGCTGATTCAAGACATGTCTGGAAGAAAATACATACTTAAGAAATCTGTCGACTCGTCTCCCTGCCCGAACGTTCTGCAAGAACTAAAGGAGACTAGCAAGCCTCGAGGAGAAGTTGGTTCTTTACAAACTTGCGGTAAAAGTAACTTGCCTATGAGTGTAGTCACCGCAGCTCTACAACAGAAGATTGATGCTCCAAACAGACTATTGGCGTCTGACAACATGTACGCCGGAATCGCAGTCGGATTTCCTGATTTGGATAGCTTTACGGAACTCCACTTCTGGCCAAGAAAACAGAGGATCAGAAATTCTATGCCTCCCATAGCTATGGAAAATGGACAAGTTGTTCGAGTTGTTCAATCCAGAGACGTGCCTAACGAAATTCTCCCACAGGATAGCAAGAACGTTGATATTTCCTGCTATTTAGAAGTAGCTGATACATTGGCTCATAAACTACGTTATATCCCTGTGCCAGAGTAAGTGGCAGTTTTCATATAAGTTCTGAAATTAGAAGTGTGCGAGAAAATTTCGAGATTCTCGAGAAAAATTGTCAGGAATCCCGATATATTCGAGAATTCCGAAATTCTCGACCTGTCCGGACCAGACATTTTCGGGTTCTTGCACACCTCTATCTTCAATTGACTTATTTTTACATTTTTTGGAAAATTTTTAGATCAGCCAGGTTATCCCATATGGTTCAAGTGTTGTATGCTTACCATCATCCTCTTTATGCTGCGGTGAAGTCGAATCATGATTTGGTAACAGTTGACGCAGGTGGTTGCCTTCGCCTTTGGGAAACGTCTACAGCAAGCATCGTGAAATCGTTGGACGAATGGAGGAAGATGGTTGGCAGCGACAATGAGCGATTGCAAATTACCAAGGAAAGATATTCTGGGTTGGACGTTAGCGGTCCAAAGTTTGGTAAAGTTGACGAGAAAAACGAACCACACGTTGGAGGGAATACGTGGGCCGGCGGAACCGGAGGTACAGTATACAATACTTGAATATTAAAGCCACGGGTTGAGTGTCCAATGAAATTTTCAGGCAGAGATACAGCTGGCCTTGGTGGGAAAGGAGGACCTTATCGTTTGGATGCCGGCCATACAGTGCACCAGCTAAGCGACCAGGAAAAGAACGATGTACCAGAACACATAAAAAAGGCAGCGAGGGAAATGGGACTAAAAGCATTTAAACAACGCTTAAAAGACATTAGAATGAGGGAGTACGACCATGAGTTGTATTCGCGGTTCAGTAGTCCTGTTCAAAAACAAGTTCAGGCTTTGAGAAATATAATAGGTAAATATTAGAGGTGTGTGCGAGAACCCAAAAATGTCAGGTCGAGGCGGGTTTTCGAAAATTTTCAGGATTATCCTCGAGACTTAGTGAATACAGGTTAGGCTAGAACTGGGTTAATGACTCTTGAAATTCCTGAAATACTTTGCACAATATCTGATAGTAATATTGATTGAAAGTGTGGACTACTTTTCAAGAAAGAGAACCTAATAACAACAGTTTTTTGTTGAATTTTGACGACAGTCGACAACGCGCTACATTATTATCAAAAGTGTTTAGTCGAAATAAGTTTCACAGATAAAAATCTTTGTTGCAGGAAGTCTACAAGCTAAAAGCAAAGAGCGAGAATGGTGCAGGCATCAAACTTCCGGCGAATTGGATGACACGAAGTTAATAGAAGGTTTAACGGGGGAAAAAACGATTTACAGAAGACGAGCGGAGAAGGAACCCGAACCTGGTACACCATTGACGAAACCGAAACGTCTGAAATTGGTGGTTGACGTATCGGGTAGTATGTACAGGTTTAATGGGTACGATGGACGACTCGATCGAGAGATGGAGGCCTGTGTAATGGTAATGGAAGCGTTCAGTGGGTACGAAGGAAAGTTTCAATACGATGTCGTTGGTCATTCTGGAGAACAACATGATATCGTTTTTGTGAAGCACACTCAACCACCTACAGATAATAGACGGCGACTGGAAGTGATACAGGTGACAAGATTAAAAAATTACCACACCGTTAATTCTCTGCGTTTTATATAGTGGTAATTTTTGGTTATTAATTTTGAGTATCGGCGGATTTGGTAAAATTGGATTGGTTGAAGAAGGAGATATATTATTTGAAAGAGTAGAAGTCATGTATACTGACGAAAGTAATATGTTCCAGATGATGCACGCGCATTCGCAGTTTTGTTTGTCTGGCGATCACACTCTGGAAGCGACCCAGCATGCAATCGCCAGCTTCGCCAAAGAGGATTCCGACGAGTCTATCGTTGTCGTTCTGTCTGATGCCAATTTGGAGCGTTATGGCATACGCCCGGAACATTTTGCTAAAGTGCTTATGTCGAATCCGGATGTCAACGCTTACGCCATATTTATTGGATCTTTGGGAGATCAAGCAGAAAGGTAAGTGCGGTAGAAATAACTTCTAAATCTTGACAATGCACGAATATTTATGATAGACAATACTTAATAATTAGATTGCGGATCTTTACGCAAAATAACAGGAAGTCCTTTCGTCTTTTAATAATTTTAATACGTTGATAATATTGCATCGGTATTTGAAAATTCTTTCAATGTTTCTACTGTAGCAATTTTCCGCAGTCTACTGAATAATGGATTAATATTTATACAATGTTAGATTGTATAATGGTTACATTGGATAGTCTATTTAGTTTCCTGTATTAGTAATATCTAAAGTAACAATTCGATTAAGTCGAATTAAAGGGGAACAATTTTGGGGCAGGAAGGTAATAATATGTCTATTTTTAAGACTGATGCAGAAGATGCCGTCAAGTCGAGCATTCATCTGTATGGACCTTAGGGATATACCACGAATTTTACAGCAAATATTCGCAGTTTCTTTGCTGAGTACCACACGCCCCAATTAAGAGCATCACTCTGGTAATGGAAGTTTCTGTGAATATTCGTAACAGTGTAGAAGTAAGCAGTGTATTATAATGTACATTCAAACTGTAAAAGAAGTGTAAATACAAATTTTCAACTCTATGGATCGATATTACTACGAAAGTTTGTAGTGACTGTTTCTAATCATTGATAATACTTGAATTTTCAAATGTATATAACAAGGTATTAATATTAAACTTCTAGCTACCCGATATTTATTTAATATATGATAGAAAGATATCGTTCCTTACCACTAAAGAAATTACATTTTTATTATACACATAAGCACATTAAACTATGTTTACATGCTTTTAATCAGTCCAACGATTTTAATTCCGTCATGCACAGACCAGAATAAAGAAAAATCTATAATAAAACCCTTTACGCTTTTTTATCTAAACTTAATTCCTATCCTAATAATAATAAATTAAAGATTTTTATTTACACAAAGACCTTTGAAAAATAATAAGACTTGAAAATTATTTAATTCACCAGCAAAACATCCAGAATCTCCTAACACGAATTCCATGCCAGTCTTAAAGCATTTCAAATCTCTAAAAATTCCAGCAAATCATTTTATTTCCTAATTTCTATAGTACGATAGAACATAAACGTTGCGATTACATTCAAAATGCGCAACGAGACCGAAACCACTCATTACTCCGTTAACCACCCACTCGAGCAGCCGCAAAGCCATTCGGAGCAGTCGCGACAACTTTCTCACCCCATTTCACGCATTAATCTCCATCGCGCACTTCGTCCGACCTTTCTCCACGTTGGTTGCATCGGCAACGTGCGACGCGAAGACAACGCGTTGTCGTCGTCGTTACAGCGGAAACAGCGTGCAAAGACAACTCGGAACAATTATGCTGACACAAAGAGCCCGCTGCAAAAGAAGACAAAAAAAAAACTCGAAAAACAAGTACTCACAAGGTACGAGATCACCGAGGCGGCGCCGACGCGGTGCACGTGTCTCCATGCGAAATTAGGGCGAAAAGAGAGAGAGCGGGCGACGCACCGTGGGCCATTTCTATAAAATAGTTGAAATTGCACCAAAATTGTCATGAAATAAGTTACAGTTATGTTTATTTGTAAACTAATACTTGATTGATACAGGCTAAAAAAGGCACAGACTTATATTTGATGTTAAATAAATAATAGTCAAAATCTCTTGAAGCAATGTATCCATCAGTTTCTAAGTGAATATTTTCTTGGCAATTAAGAATGGATTTTTGTAGTACAGGCATTCATCTGTTTCTACTAAAAAGCTTTTACTTATTGAATATACAGGATGGCGCAAAATGACCTGTCTGGTTTGAATCCTTTATAACTTTTTTATTTCAACATTCTTCCAATTGTTTGTTTGAGAATGTTGTAAACAAGACTTCTAGAATTTAATATGGAAAGACACACAACAGAACAACGGACAACAATCGTCGAATTTTATTTTTATTTCATTTCAAAATCCGACGATTGTCGTTCGTTGTTCCGTTGTGTGTGTTTCCATATTAAATTCTAGAAGTCTTGTTTACAACATTCTGAAACAAAAAATTGGAAGAATGTTGAAATAAAAAAGTTATAAAGAATTCAAACCAGAAAGGTCATTTTGCGCCACCCTGTACTTAATATTGGTTAGGTCTAGCAGATTGAAACAGCCCATATGAGGTTAATTTTATAAAGACATTTTCACGGCCTGATAGATACGTAACACCTGAATTAGATTCTACGACCGTTCTGTTAGTAGTTGGTAAAGTCTAATTAACGGAGGCTCGGATTTTGTTGAGGTTTTTGCGATTCTGGCCTACTGTGCGTCGGAAGAGGGTCGCGTATCTCGAGGACCCGTCGTCTGGCCGGGTGGGTGGCCGGATTCGGGGGTCGGTGCGCCCCTGGTGAGGGGGTGGCGTTGGTAGCCGAGGTTCGCCGACTCCGATCGAGCCAGCCTCGGGTCGGGTCGCGGCGCGTCGGTGACGTTGTCGGGTCTCGGTGGTGGTGTGGGGTGCGCATTTGTTAGTCGCACGCCGGTCGTTGAATGGAGCGGGTGTGGAGACGCGTACAAGGCGCCGGGCGTCGCGGTGCAGCAGCCCGATGTGGCTGCCCTATGCAGCCGTGTCAGTTGCACGTGGACCAACGCGCGAAACGCGGCGGCGGGGGCCGGAAGTCCCGCGGCGGACCGCAGACGATCGTGTGCGGTTGCCAGGTGCAGCCGTGCCCGGTTCACCCGGTTCTGATCAGGGTTCGTCGTACCCGACCCGCGGTTACCAACTGCGACTGTCCACCCGACTCGCAGCCCTGTCCTCACGCACCGCCGCGTACCTCGGCCCTGCGTCGAGTCCGCAGGTAAATAAACGGCGTCGACCCGATCCTCGGGAACGCGCGATCTCTCCTCCGATCTCTCCTCCGATCTCCTCTCTCGTACAGCTGTTGGCCCACCCCCGAGGCACCCACGCGTCCCGAACCATTCCGCGACAAAGGGGTGGAAGACACGAAGGTCACACTAACGACGTGTTGATCGTATTTACGGATCCCGGACACCGGGGCCAACGCGACTCTTAACCCTACTCACCCTTTCAACCCTTTCGAACGATTCACGTCGTCGTCGTCGCCGTCGCTGTTGTCGTCTGCATCGGTGCACGGGATAACCGATGCGTGTTGCCTGTGCACGTCTCTTGGGGGTCGCCTCCTATAACCGTCGAAACACTCGCGTGATTCTATTATGCCGGATTAAAAGGGTTTATTGACTGACGACCCCACTCGACCAGCATACGTTGCTTCCTTGCGATCGAGTTCTACAGGTAGCTCAGTGGGGGCACGAACCTCTGCTCGGAGAGTTCAAATTTTTTAAGGCGTCAGCTAATTTCGATAAACGAGTTTGTATAGATTGTCTTTCTACGGAAAATTAGTCGACGTTATAGGGAGATTTCCGAAAAGACGATGGAATAAGTCGAGGCCGTAGAAAAATGTCCTCCTTAGGTGATCTATAGGATTCATGAAAGAATCAATACTTTGGAAATATTATGTAGATTCCACGCTATTACCGTGTCTCCTCTGTTCGTCGATAGGTCTAGTCTCCCGAGTCTTTCTAAGGAGATAGTTCCAAGCGAATGTGACTTGACTATGCTTCAAGCTGACGTCAGTGAAATTGCTGGTGGGATGATTTTGAACGGAAAGGAAGTCGGAATTGCAGGGTGTTCTTGGATAGTTTATAGATTTATGGAAGTATTGACTATTTTGAAAATTCGATAAGATACGTAATCTCTTACCGTCGCCCGTCTACCCTGTCTTGCTGTGCTCTCTGCTCGTGTACTTCGATTGTCTTGTGGTTTTGATTTTTATGCACAATAAAAATTGTATCGATAGCAAGATGGAGGAGTTACATAAACATTTATGTCTTGTTTTGATAATTTTAACGCGAGCTGAAAAATACTGAAAATAAAATTTCGTAGATGTCCATATTCTTTTGCATTTGATCTACTTATTTTTGTCATAAATTTATTAAATCCGACGTCTATTAATCGTTAATCGAAATTTTCGAGGGGCAGATTTGTACCGAGAACAAGTCAAAATTGTGGAACGGTTCTCAGATTTAGAAATCCAGATATGCACTCTCCCACTGTGTCCGATTATTGCCGGGCATATCTACTGGCAGGATATTCATCATCCTGTTATCGACGTATTCGGTGTTTGTGTTTCACCCGTCACTATATTTATCAAATTAGTTTAAACAATGGCGTTGTTGTCATTGCCACTGGCGTTGTTGAACAAGTTAACATCAGTGGAATAACCGGGGATGGTCAGACACATAAACTAAGTGGTGCTCAAATACACGCGTCTCTGACCAATTTCCAGCTTCCATTTATCCCAATGCGGGCTTTCGCGCGAGGAACATTTATTTCATTTTTCCAAGTTATTCATTCGTGTAGAATTACCCTTTCGTTTGGAAATCCACTGGAATCCTGGTGACACAGTGTGGTTTTTTTCGAAATATCGGTCGCACGGTATTAAAATCGTATCGCACGACCGATTCGCTATTCAGTGTTTATATCAATGCTGGATTTCATCGATGCTGAAATCTGGATTCACCGACGTTTTCAATTAACGCGTTCACTGCAGAATCGCCTGTCCCAAGAAACCCCACAAAACAAATGTAATTAACGAGACTACAACTGTGACAGTTTACGATAATGTTCACGAATCCTAATAAAATTCGATTTAAGCAAATGTGTTACGATGAAAACATATTTTCAACGCGTGCTACGTATGAACAATGTGGTCGGCGATCAGATAAACTCGTTTCTATGCTAACAAAAAATTCACCCGGGTCGGATAATGGTTTTGCACCATTAACGAGCGGTGTACGTGATCGTGTGGCTACGTTTCGAGATTTTCCCGAGATGTGCTGTATAGTTAAGGGTTAATGACACTTTTACCGTGGTGTAGTAACAACAGACGAGTTTGCCGATAAGATGTTAATCTGCGAGTGCAAGGGGGAATGCAACGTGTAATTACTTCTAATGAGATTTAATGGTGTCACTATTATAGCCATTATTACACAGTTTGTCTTCGGATCATCGGCGCGATGTGATCGTGCAGTTACATCGTTGTGTTAAAGCTGAACACTTAAACTATGAACAGAAGTTATTTGAGGTAATCAAAAGTAACACCTTAAACGCCGCAGTTAAGAATAGTGTGCAGTGGACATATCATTTGAAAATATTTTAAAAATTACGTTTCATATACCGGGTATCTCACGTAACTTGACAACCTTGAGTATCTTTGTTGTTTTTAAAGATACGTCAAATGTCTGAAGGACAAAGTTGAATGGTAAAATGGGGCTCATACAATACCCAACAAGTTTCTGTCTTCATGTAATTTTTTTTAGAGGTATGAAGGTCACCTTCATTTTTTAAAATGGAATGAGGTATTTTTTAATACATCAATCGATGCAGCTGGACATTCTTTATAAAAAAAGTACTAATCTATGTACGTCGAAAAGTTAGTAGTTCAGGAGATATTTCGGAGAAACGCTAACGCCTTATTGTTAGTACGACAGTAATGCTTGTTTAGATTTATTTAAATTGAAATATCTCCTGAACTACTAACTTTTCTACATACACAGGTTAGTACTTTTTTATAAAGAATGTCCAGCTGCATCGATTGACGTATTAAAAAATACCTCATTCCATTTAAAAAAATGAAGGTGACCTTCATACCTTTAAAAAAAATTACATAAACACAAAAATTTTTCAGGTATCGTATGAGCCCCATTTTACCATTCAACTTTGTCCTTCAGACATTCGACGTATCTATAAAAACAACAAAGATATCCAAGGTGGTCAAGTTAGGTGAAATACACGGTACACGAAACAAAAGAAATATCAGTTACATCGTACTCGAGTTTCGTGTGGTTGTGAGAAAGCGAAACGCATATTTCTCAAGCGTAAAATTAATATTTGTAACACCGACGGAAAATATTGGCAAATAAAATACATTTCATTTTTGATATCGATCTCAATTCCGCCTCTCTGGGTATTTAAATTCCAATTAACTTCGTTTTGCTATAAATTACCGAATCAATGTATCTCGTTCGGAGCTCCGTAAAATGCGAGCTGAAATTGTTTATTCATTTTAAGTCAACGCAAATGGCACTGGGGACGTATAGTATATCAACAAATAATTGCAATTATTGCACGCTTGAGCTCGCGAGCCAAATGATCGTTCACAAAAGGGTATTTTTCGCGTAATGTGGAAAGTGCGTTATGCGAATGTGCTTATATTGCGTTCGCCTTTGTGATTGCGCGGCTTGCGTGCAATTCGATGCCCGGCAAAAATTATTTTCAACACTTGTAACGGGACCGTTCGCGCTAGCATCGTAAATACTTGGCACAGTTTTACAAAATTCGCTTTAAATCCACGGCCTCTCGTAACAACTCTGTAAAAGGGACATACTTCATCTCGGCACTTGACATCAATCTCCAGTGCATCATTGAAATATTCTACACCCTGAAAGGAACCTGAGAATTCAATTTTCGTTCTCACGTTTTCAACGAGCCGTTTATAATATTCCGCGATTCGGACGTCACCGTATAATGGAACGATAAACGGTATTATGTGTTTCAATATTTCATTATGTTGTCACCCAGTTTCAACGAGAAACTTCCGGCGATTACAGTACTCTATTTTTCCCCCGTTTCACGGCCCACTTTGTTGCACGAGTTTTAAACGTTATGGTCGATTTAATGTGCAACACGGAAATGAGAACTCGACTATTGTTTAGCATTTCGCCGCATTATAGAGTTATCTAAATCGAATGTCCAAAGTGTTCAGATTGGAACGAACTATATACAATACATTATGTATCTGAATATAAAAACTTCGTGACACTAATTATGGAGTACAATATTATTCGAGCGTTCATTTGACCCAATTTTCCATTAGACCTCTACATATGAGGTGTACAAATAAGTTCGGTGCATTTTCAGCGTTCTTTTGATGTTTATTTATAAAAAGAGGAATAATTACTTTCTATACACTTCTCCCACCCTTCGGGTAACCGGCGCGTCCCGTTTCTATAAAAAGATAGTGGTTTTGATTGAATAAAGTCATTAACGCTTGTGTGAACCTCTTCGCGAGATTTGAACTTAGAATCCACCAAGCGGTGTTGCAGCGACCGAAAAAGGTGACAATCCGAGGGTGCCATATCGGGGGAACATGTCGCACGCGGGAGAATCTCCCAGCTCAAAGAAGAAATGACTTCCAGTGTTCTCTTCGCCGCATGTGGTCGTGCGTTGTCATGCAACAGAATCACTTGCCTAGTTCCACTGCCGGTAAAAGGCCTGTTTTGCTCAATTGCGTCGCTTAAATGAATCATTTGTTGTTGCCCAGGTTTTAACAACTCATGATAAATGACACCTCCGAAATCCCACCAAATACTCGGTAACGCTTTTTTAGGGTGAATGCTCGGTTTAGCAGTAGATGTTGCTGGTTCACCCGGATGATCCCACGACTTTCGTCTCTTGGGATGCTGGTACAATACCCATTTCTCATCCCCAGTTACAATTTTGTGAAGGAAATCCTTTTTTTAAATCGTGAGCAGGGACATTGCCGTGTCACAGGGTCTCAGTTTGTTCTCGGGACTGAGTACGCGAGAAACCCACCGATCTCCCTTCTGTATTCTCCCAAGCTTCTTCAAACGAACGGAAATTGCTTGTTGAGTTACGTTATGTTTCTCAGCAAGTTTCTGTTGTGTTTGACAAGGATCGTCATTCAACAATTGCTCTGATTCTTCGTTCTGCACTTTCTTCGGCATTCCATTGCGTTCTCCGTCACTGAGATCAAAATTTCCACTACGAAACCTTTTGAACCACTCCTTGCATGTTTTATAAGTTACAGCATTCTTACCGAACGCTGAACAAATCGTTTTCGTAGCCTCAGCAGCATTTTTTTTTTCAATTCAATTGCAGAAAGCATACAGTCTCGAATGTGCTGTTTCTTAAACGCCGTGGGGCAAAGTAGTGTTTTTTGAGGTTATGTATCCATTACGTTATGTATCCAGAGGCGGGAGAAAATTTTAATTTAAAATGCAAGCACAATTGAATATATGTAAAGGCTTATTTACCGAACTTATTTGTACATACACCTAATAATTGGGGCTTAATTTCATTAATGGTGGCCCTTCAGCTTATCAACTGTCTTTAAATTATTGGCGTAGACCTTCATATTAAGAAATAATTGGTCTGTTGATGTTTACTCTTCGTAAAGGGAAACGTCCATCGAACAGCCGCAAACATTTGAGGGCTGTTTTTACCCCTTGAATATGAACGATGATCGGTTTTTTAGCGGTTAATGTGTTACACATTATGTGTCCAATATTTTTGTGCAAGAACTATCAATTATCCCAAAGTTTCATTAATATCTCGAGATGTCACTTCGGGATCGTCCCTTGTAAGAGACTGGAGTAACAAAAGTGAAGAGGTAGAAGAAGCAAACTGCCGTAGTAGCAGCTAGCTGCAGCAAAGCTCTGTTTAGTCCCAGCTGTATCCTCGCGGGGTTACGAATTTCGAAGCCCGTCACGTCTCTACGACGAATCAGAACACAAAAGAGCAGACAACAGGGGCAGAGGTCACGTCCGAACCGGGCGAAGTCAAACGAGTCAGATACAGGTGGGCCAGGATACGCGCGAATAGGATTTGGCGGGTACAAGATGTTCCTGATTAAAGCAGGAACCGATAGTACTCGTCGGAAGTTATCCAGCACAAGGTGGGGAAACTTGGAGGTTGCTGTCAGCGACAGGAAGCTTCGGGGTCCGACGTGATCCGTTGGGATACATCCGGCCACGGCAGATTCGCGAAACGATCAGAGCGCGGCAGGGTTCAACCGAATTCGGATAAGACAAATTAGAACCTTCCGAGCTCGAAGGGACTGCTTCGATTACCGATCGTTTTCGGTTCGCATGCTTTCGATCTGACGAACAACCTGGTTCTGGACACGTGAATGAATCTCATCGATTCTGCGCGTGGGTCCCGGCGTGTCAATCGCCTACGCATAATGGAAGCTATCCTGGGAACGGATAGTTGGGTCCCAATTAGGATTACATTTCTGCATCAGTATTCAGTCAGGCTTATTCGACCGAACAAGGGACTGCGATTCAGCTTGACTAGTTTCAAACATCTCTTGTTGCTTCCGAATCGATTTATTGCGATTTGGTTCGTATTGAGTAGACTACTGAGATTTCATGCATTCATGACGAAACCGAGTGGTGTAACCCTTCTTTACTTAGAAATGAAACATTTCTTCCGACCTAGAATAATTTCTCATACAATACGTAGTTTTGGATAATGGCGAAGGAATTTTTAGTGGTGACTTTGAGCCATCACTCGACTGCTAAGGGCTGAAACAGCAAAGATATTAGCAGAATTTACAAAATGCTGTTGTATTTTGTAGTTTGCCTATTGCAGTCTAGTATTGCAATATACAATATCTATTGCCGGATTAAATCTTCGATGACTGAACGAGAATTTGGCTTTTACTTCGAACAAGTCGGTAACAATTCAGATTCTCGCTCGTGCTCCTCTGTTAGTATCCAAAATATATTTTTATAGATGCTCAACTCTAATTTATCATGTTGATTGTGTGATAGTTTGTGTATGATGCCAACTTCTGTCCATTTTGAAACGTTAGTTTTGGTCGCAACAGGTTGCGTAAGAGAAAATTGATACCAGCAGACTCTTCCATAACAAAATACGAAGATTGGACGCGTCTCCTACATAAATTTTCATGCTTGCTCGCGTTGTTTCTGTACGCTGGGGATTTTTCCAAACCGATTCCACTCGAGTTCCAAAGCGGTTCGAATTCGGCTCGAGAAGCTCAAGCACTCATCACAGTCCTTGTGTGTCAAGCTGTTCGGGCTTCTCGCTCGGCTCGAGTCGGAAACGCACGAAGAGCCATCACTATCAATGAACACATCACCGAATTGGTCCTTGCTGCTAATTGTAGCCGACTGTAGAAACTCGTCAGACCACATCTGCGTTTCGTCCTGTGCAACTACTAGGTGTACAAACTCGTGTATGCAGTTGGCTTTCAATGACCTTGAATGACCTTCGTTAAGGGGTTATTCGCCTTTCCAGGATTGCAAGGGTGCAGGATGCGCCTTCTCATTTCTCGATAATGCAAAAATCGGGATTTTCAGTACAGTAAAGTCGCGTTCACTGTCCAACAGCCTGTGTTCTGCACGGACAGTGATCGCATACCGACATTATTTTTTTATGACTGCGTCTACCGAACGTAGAGGACAGAATGACAGTGGAGTGGGTAGGCACTGGACAGTGATCGCGTACCCGATCGCGGACAGTAAACGCGACTTTACTGTAGTCAAAAGCGCTAGATAAAAATTTCGCAGCTTCATGAAAATAGGAACACGCGCAGCTTTATGATATTGGATTGGCAAGAAAGTAATTTCGGTATTTTAAAGTGAGATAAAACCGAATTTCTTTATTCAAACAATGAACTTTAATCAATACAATATTTTATTTATTCTTTTTGGCAAAAGTTCATCGAACAAAAGGGAAAGTATCTTATTCATCAAAGTTCATTGCTTGAATAAAAAAATTGGGCTCTCTATTTCACCTAAAAATACCGGAATTACTTTCTTGCCAACCCAATAGCTACGTGCTGCCGAATAATGGAAATTACAGCGGTCTAGTTTGATCTTTCATCTATCGCGCTTTGGACTACTGAAAACCCCATTGTTGTATCATTGAGAAATGAAAAGGCGCATCCCGCACCCTTGCAATCCTGGAAAGGGGAATACCCCCCTAATAATAAAACCTGTATTAATGCTATCGGCGCAATGGTTCGACCATTGGATATTAAAAAGCAATTTTGCAAATTACCACATTAACTTCAACGTTTCGATCTGAATTTAGATCATTTTCAACAAATAATTGCGTCTGTAAATTATTTTAATTAAGCGGAGGCTTCGGCCCCGTCTCGTCGGCGAACACATAATGATTAACAAATACGGAACAACGCTACTTTATTTGGCGTAACACAGGTAACAACAGATAATGATGGGATAATGTAATCGTAAGCGCATGTTCTCGCTTGAAAGGTTCGAGGGTGTCTGTCTGCTGTCCTCTTGACAACGACAACCTTGTTGTCCGGAAACCGCAGTATCGATCGACAGGCGACTTCTGTCGATCTCTGCGATATCTTCAGAGGGAGGCAACTTCATCTCTTGCCGTCGTAACAATATATTGAAATATTATACCATATGTTACACTGAGTTAAGGAAAAACTATCACTCACTTGCTTGAAAGAATATTTAAATTTTCTGAAACAGTGAGACACGTGTTACATTCATGCCGGTAAACAAGACACTGGGGCAACGTGAACATTTGGAAAGAACGAATCAGATCATCAATCGACGTCCAATCAATATTTGGCGGTAAATTTGAACCGTGAAATGTCTTTCCACCACTTTTAACTGCTTACATACCATGTTGATGTTATGGTAATATTTAATTTTATTATTTTATTAATAAACCATTGCGCCGATAGCATTAATACAGGTTTTATTAACAACTCTACGATCGATTTAACGAAATATTTTACTCCCCTAATAGGTTGTTGCACAGGGTGTAAAGAAATTATATGTCGCGACTACCATATGATGATTCTACACCCTCGGTTTGGTTGAAATTGAACTAAGGTGCCGCAAAATTGACCTCGACCTTGAATTTTAAGGTCAGAAGGTCAACAATTTGTTTGTAATTGCATCGTATTTTCCTCGCCGCGGTTGAGTTGCGACCCATGGATCCTTTTGCTCTTTTGACCCTCGCAACAAGTAAAATACGATGCAATAAAAAAATTGTTGACTTTTTGACCTAAAAATTGAAGATCAAGGTCAATTTTGCGGCACCTTCCTCAGTTCAATTTCAACCAAATTGTGCAGAATCGTTTTTTACACTACTGTACCATGCAGATGATACGTAAAAATATAAATCGTTAAGCTTAACAAAACGAAGTCAACCTTCGGATGACCTCTACGTGTCCACCTGTCACAAAAGCTGCTTACTTATGTCTTTGTGCAAAATAAAAACCTTTTGCATTGATTATGAGAAGCAGGAGTAACAGAAAAATTGATGTTACCCTTAACGACTTCGTTACATTAAAAGCAACATTGAAACATTCTTGAATTTGTAAGATCTTTTACTGTATTATATTTCGTCCAACCAATTTCATCATAAATGCGTAAGGATCCGCAGTGTAGTTATTAACAAAGACGTTGTTGATTGTTCGCAGATGCGACTGTCCAGAACGACCTTGCCGTCACGGGGCCTACAGCGGTACCCGTCGTCGAGTCGCCACGCAACCCTCTTCACCCAGTTTCTCTGCCGCGGGCCAGTCGAACCAGCAGCAACAGCAACAGCCGTGCGAGTGCATCGAGCGAATAAATTGCACTCATGCGGCTGCAGCCGGGGTCGAAGGGGCGGCGGTCGAGTGCGAGTGCGAGGAGGAAGTGAAACCGTGTTCGCACACCGTGAAGCAGCGTCGGTCGCGTCGCACGTGCGATTGCAGCGGCAGCGGCTCGCAGCCGTGCAGCCATAAGCCGCAACACGAGGGACGGATAAAACGCGTCAAGTGCCGCGTCAGACGTGCCGGTTGCGCCATGGCCAGGTGCACCGCGGAACTCGCGATGCTGCACCTGCACTGGGGCCTGGCAACCGAGTGCGCGCCCTGCAGGCCCCGTGCACTCACCCGCAGGCTATGCAGGAGGCAGCAAAGCGACAACGAACTGTACAGGAGCAACAGCTTCAAGTTCGAACGATTCGAGAGGACCAGGGACGAGTGCGCCACTCCGCTGCGGAAACAGGTAAGCGGACGCTCTCTTTCCCTTCCAGGTGTTATTGCTACAATGTACAATGTGTACAGGGTGTAACGAAATTTAGTGTCATGGTTTTGGCAGATAGTTGTACACCGGTGGAGATTTCAAAGAAATTGCCCCTTAAGGTCAAATTTTTTTACGCTTGTATTGTTTACGCCATGGGGACCAAACTTGTCCAGGGAACCATAGGTCGCAACTCAACCGTTCTTTTATAAAAGAATGTTAAATGTCTTAACGTTGACGCCGCGTAAACCCGATGAGCACGAGCAAGTGCAGGCTCCGCAAATTTTGCGCTACAACATAACTTACAGCTGCATTCGCCAATAATTCCCGTTTAAATATTCATTTGCTACTATTATTATGGGACAGAGGGAGTATACCTATCAGAAAACTTCAGAGGACAAAGTGACTCTATTGGGGGGGTAAATATAATAGTAAAGAAAAAAATTTTTTATGTCGTGTTTTTTAATGAAATTTCAAGATCACCGATGTGTTTTTAAATGGAATAGTATATTTTTTTTACGATAGCATGATAGACAATAAAAAACTGAATTAGACTGTAATTGTTATAATTAATTAAATAATAATTAAATAACAATAGGACTGTAAATACGAAAGATATCTAGGTGTTCCCATTTATGTGGGACACTCTGTATATTTCAAAACTTAACAAGGTGCAGATTTTCGGTGGTGAAAGCTTCGTTCTTTACGGCTCGAGTGATTTTCGATGTCGTGTCGTGTATAATGTCAGCTCGGATCTTTTCTTATTGGTTATGTTTAAAATGCATGGGGTGACTAAATGATTTCTATTGGTGAGTGTGTGGTGCATTTTGGTTGTCCGAGTAGGCGAATTGGTAAAACTATGTTTAGGCTATGCAATGAATTGGGTGCGAAAGATATGGAAAAACGATATGGAAACTAAAACTAAAATATTTGTTTGTATAAGATCGCCCTGTCAATGGGTTCGCTCACGAGCAGGTTTCGAAGTGGTATCCGATGACACCCTAATGTAAGTCTAAATCTCACGTTCGGTCTGAGATCGAACAATAGTATCATGACCTTCGCGCGACCTTTTAGTACGAAAAATTTTAGATTATGTAGCCAGGAACGAGGAAGCATAAAAGAATAAACGAAATTAGATAAACTGTTCTAGCTGTACATTCGCAAGAATGATAGTCACAGTTATTTGATAAGATTGAGAAATACTGTATGCAGTATACGGACTATTTCGTATAGTTAGGGTGCGCTTCTCACAGTGTGTTTCATTAAAAGTCTACTTCAACAGCATGTTTGCTCTCAACCCCTGCCTTAAACGCTTTAGACTCCCCCCAGAACTCTCAATTCGCTGACTCTCGAAAACTGATTCTCGCTGCACTTCGGCAGCACTTCAGAACTCTCGGACGTCAATGTGCTCGTGGCTATAGCGACCACGTAGCGGTCTTAATGCACGCACGTGCTTCCCCGACACGTGCTCTGCTCCACACATATCGTGGTCTTTAGATTCAGCATGAAAAACGGTCTCAGCTGAAATAAAATGTTCTTATTTCTCAAATGCTGGACTTCACCGTTCCGGATTTTATAAAACGTCATTTTCACCGCGGAGGGACTGAATAGTGTGCGAAACCGGGTCAAGTGTTCGCACGAGGGTGGGTGATTTATAAATTTCCAAGTTGCACTTTACACATTCTCTGATTTTTCGAATTAAATTTTTAACACTGCCGAATCTCCCTTACACTTTACACCATTAAAAATTAATTTATAAAATTTGATCGCGAAGAATAGTGTCACATTCAACATTAGACGATTGAGTTCAACTAGTTCGACTCATCTTGAGAAATAATATTTAGCTACTTATTTTCAATATCATCAATAGACTGCGGATCTTTGTGCAAAACAAAACATGTCTGTATGAGTTGCACGAAACAACAACCATGTAGAAGTTTCTCTTTTCTTTAATAATCTTAATAAGTCCAAAATAATACATTGACGTTCTTAAATCCTTTTAATCTTTGGCCTATTTTAAATTACACCATCTCATTGTTGCCACAAATGCATAAAATCCGCAGTCTAATCATCAAGTATTGAATGTCAAATCGAAAATTTATATTTGCTATGCAAATCGTGAAAAGCTGGAAGACTTGGATGGTTCTTACCGCGGTCCATTTTAACCCAACATTTTAAAGACATCTGTCTATCCCGATCCTAAATATTTTAATTGAAAATCAATTATCTGAGAATAATAGAAAAAATCAATGGCTCTGGATAAAATATGTGTAATTGATAGATACTTGTTAAAATGAAGCTAAGCATCGCCGCACAGTGGCGTCACTTATGGCCTCAAGGTCAGGCTATTTTAGGTCGTTGAATTCGTCTTAACGTCAGCTATAATATTACGAAATCAAAAATGCATTTCAACATTTAAAAAATCGAAATGAATTTATTTTTTTTTGTAGAAACAAATTTTTTCCCCAATTTTTATATAGAAGTTTGTAGATGTTTAAATAATGTTCAACCTTTGTTCGAAACATTTTTTCCTCAAATTATAGGACACCCTTGACAAATCGTGATATTGAAGTGCTTCCATCGAATAGCTGTTGAAATTTTATGTAATTTATTATTTTAATACTAAATATGTACATCACGGAAATTAAAAATTTTTAATAAGTAAATATATACTTTAACAAATTTTAATTCCCATTAGGAAAACACACTGCGATTGTTGTTACTAGTTTCTACTTAAATTAGTTATAAATCTTCAATCATGTAGTCTGCTCTATCGCGTGGTAAGTATAGTTCGATTTTCCGCTGGACCTAAAAAATGTCCTCAAAAATTGGTGCAAAAGTGGTGTATCTCCGTCTTTAATGCTTGTTTAAACAATCATAATATATTAGTATTGGATATCACTGGATTCTGGAAAGTCTGTAGAATCTTTTGCTGTAAAGAACAATTCAATATCTTTTATAATAACGTCACAATATTTGTTTAAAATTGAAAAATACGTTTATTTCTAAAGTCATGTTTCTCAAAAACTGTACGTGTAGGAGAAAAATTAAGGGCAGATTCGGAATCAGCGCGAAAAACTCTCTATAAGATCCACCCAACAGTATATTGGAAACATTTTCGGTGTTGGACAGTGTCATTAACCAATTATCCGATTCACGATTAGAAGTTTAATTCTTAATTGCGATCAACGATAGAAGTAGAAGTTTATTCGTCAATCGTTGATTAAATTTTTTTCAAATAGCGTGTCCGTTTTCTGAAAGTAATTTGGAATGTGGGGCGGGGTTACGATCGTCGGAAACATTAACCAATCCAATATTAGGATTCTAGTATTGCCGCTATTGGCTAGACGACGCGAATCTTTGTTGATTAAAGTGGCTGTACTAAATGAAGACCCGGGCCAGCTCGTTCGCGCGAGGGCTCTGCAGGAGGCAGTAGAGCGACAACGAGTTCTACTTCGGGAACAGCTTTAAGTTTGAACCCTTTGAGAGAAGCGGGGCTGAGTATGGTGTTCCACTTAGCATGTAGACGAGTCCTCGCGTTGATCGCTTCACTGCCAATGGCGTGCATACCTTTTTTTTCTGCTCGTGCGCCGTTGTGCTTCATCCATAGCGTATCACGAAAACAAGGAAGGAACGAAGGAGAACCGTGCTTAATTAACATTACGAGGTAAATGCACATGTATACATGGTGAGCTAAAGATTTTTGGTACGTCCAACAGATTCAAGTAAACTTAACCACGTACTCACAACTAGATTGCAGATCTGACTGCAAAGTTTTGTTTTCGTCGGTTATTTTAAAAAAAGCAGAATGAGGTAAATATTTCTTTTGTTAGAGAGAGAAGGTTCTTTGTGATCAGCATAGAACAGAAATATTGCTGATTATTTTTTAGACTTCTTGAACTTCAAAAATAAAAACAACTCTGCTATTTTTTGGACGGCAAGAAACTTTTAATGCAATTTGTTAGAGAATATTTGATTGTTTCGCCTGGGAATTAGGTCATCTCTATCTCTATATTTATAATAATAATATCTGAGAACCGCTGAACGTAGAAAGCTGGGGTTTGAGCCATTAGACGCAGCGTTTCTTCGGGAAGGTTTAGGAGAAATCCGCATTCGAAAAAGTCCATTCGTTCGAAAGTTGTGACGTCATTCGTGACCAAAGACGACTTTTTCGCCCTCTTTTGGGCACATTTCTGCTTATAACTTTTGAAGTCGCGGGTACAGCTAGTCAATACTAATCACAAAACGTAAAGAATCCAATTACGCTGTACCTAGTTATGCAAATACTTTTAGTAAATTGGAACTATCTCGTTTTAATAAGTCTTGAAAGCTTAACTTCGAACCTCCTCGGCTCCTCTCTCGTTTTCCTTATTGTCTCGCATTTCATATTCTATTGAAAATTATTTAAAGCAACATCTCCGCAACTTCGTGTTTAATATTTCACAGTTCGCTAACACGGCATTGTAGACTGCTTAAATCCCGGGGTTTCAAATAAATTCCGGAGATAATGATGTAATGTGTATACATACCCTGCATAATTCCAGCGTGCAATCTGCATTCTTGTTGCCCAGTTCGAGGAGCAGTTTTTGCCGCATGAATATCTGCAGGCAAGCGAATATATTACCAATTAACGTCGAAATAAACACAAAGAACGTTAACCGTGCAACGTTCCGACGAAATTAACGGAACTGCACGAGGCTGCGTAGCTGAAAAACTCCGTTCAAAAATGATTTTTGCCGAACGAACGGTTGTAAAAATTTTTTTCCATTTTCGCGTCGCACGTTCGTCGTTCCACGGAATCGATATCGCATACGAATTTCGTTCTCGGCCCTTGCAGCCCGGATTCGTTCGACCGATGTCCCTCCAGGGATTATTTCAGTCAGGAATTTTGAGAAACCCGAATTTTTGTTGTATTTCCTTGAAGTGCACGTCTTCAGAAACGTGGCTGCAAAAGGACCCGTTTTAATTCGTAAGTTCTAGTTTTTTTTTTTGTAAAAATTTCGTCAAATTAGGGAGAAAGAGGATTTCGCTTAAGACAGTACAAGAGGGAATTTTCGATTTTGTTTACGGGGATACACAGGGGTTTGTTAATGGAATAAATTCTTAGTAAAAGTAAATAAAGCTTGATTTGGTAACGGAAATACATTTACTAGAACAATTCTGCATCATCGCAGTGTTTGTCCGGGGGTATTGTCAATTTTTGTATAAATGTTTCATGTTTCATTCCTGAAATAAATTTTTTCTCCTATTTGATCGTGATTCAGAATTTGGTTCATCACTTCAGATAACTGATTTCTAAATTTACATAGATTTTTTAAAGTACACTCGATAGATGGCACCGAGCACCAAAAATTACTGCAACATAGAAGGCAAAAAATGTTTAAGAATAAATACTTTTCAATGCAACGTACGATTTTTGAATAATTCGAAAAAGTAAGAAGATGGTGGCTGTTTAAAGAAGTCGATAAGTTAATCGACAAATCGTTTGTTACATTGAAAAGCATTTATTCTTGATGAAATTCACAATTTTATGTCTTCTATGCTCCAATAACTCTTTGTGTATGGTATTTTTCTTTTATTCAACAATAACTGAAAGAAATGTTTCGTGTTAGCAATAATTTTAAACTTACATGGCGGTGCACGTCCCTGAGCCGACAGGATTGCACAGCAGCCCGGGTGATCACCGGACGAGAGTATCGTGTATTAGGGGAAGGATTTCTTGGCCTTATTGTGGCGAAAACATGTCTCCGGGCGTCCGCTGACGAAGATTGCACCTGCGATGGTGCGCCAGATAAGACGGTTCCAGGGATTCATCCCTGGAAAGAGAATTTAAATCGAGGCAAGATGGAGTTACAGCAAGTTCTTGAATACGAAACAGTCGAAGCATGTCGCTTTTGTGATATTCGCCCACCGACGAACTTTCTTAAATGAATTTCACGGTATGACGTTACGCCGGAGCTGAAATTTCCGGCGGGCCGCGGGATGTAGGTTACCGAGCGAGCACCGACGCGACTCCGGAAAATATTTTTTACATTACCTTTTCTCTTGTTGAATAATAACACGAGCGCCCGTGCCCCTTCGCGATATTTCGCTTTCGAGAGAATTCGCGTTTCGGTTCGCGAATTCCGAAAATTCTGGACGGCGCCATTGAAAATCATCATACAGCCGACGCGAAGCAGTTACGATAGTTGAAACGAATCAAACATTGCGACTCTCGAATACAATCAATCCTCTCTCTATAGTCGCAAAAAGGTCGTACACGGTGAACGCAAATAAAATATCCCCTCCACTGTAGTAATCTGATCTCGGCTCGGGTGTATCGGTGTGAACCACTACTAATGCAAGGCGGAGTACTTATTAAAAAGTTTCGTGATTTACCTATTTAGTATTAAAATAATACAAATTGTATAACTTCAACATAATTTATTATCACGGTTTTTCAAGGGTTTCCGATAATCTGAGGAAAAAATGTTTCGAACAAAAGTTGAACATTATATAAACATCTACATACTTCTATAGAAAAAAATTGTTCCGACAACAAATAAAAATCATTTTGATTTTTTAAATATCGAAATGCATTTTCGAATTCATAATGTTATAGCTGACGTTATGAGACGAATTCAACGACTTACCATATTATGACCTAGAGCTCATAAATAACGCTAAAATAGATTTTTTTAAAAATATGCACATCAGATGATAGGATGACGTCTTCCTTAAATATTACAAGAAAATAATCTCATAATCATGTATTTATTAAATATGGTATTATATTTAAATTGTGGACTCAATGTTTTGTTGCATATATATACTATAGATAATAAATAAATGTACATATTTTCTAGTAAGAGTGAAGTTAGTATTGGAAACTATTGGATGAATAATTCATTGTACCCCCGCACGGTATACTTCCACGCTGTACGTGTTCCAGTAGCACAAGCGACTTTGGTCAGACGCTGGCAGTAGCTACGTCGCTCAATTAATCAGACAGCCATCAAACTACCGTAAAACACTATTCACATTATCTCAAATTGCTCCTATCTCGATATCGTAATCCTATTTCATCTTCAGAATAATCGCAGTTTGTGCATAAATGTTTCGACATTTGCAATTGCAGATATTTTTATTTGTATGCAACAATCCAGTAGTTTTTTGCAAATAACGAATATTAATGTTTTCAGCGCATTGGTTCGATCTGATGCTACTACTTAAGCAATTTTGCAAATTACCACAAAATTTTCAACGTTTCGGTCAAAAATTTAGACCATTTTCAAGAAAAATTTTCATATAATTGCGTCGGTAAAAATTATTGAATAAATATAATATATATAAATGTATAATATATATATATAAAAAACTAAATGTTTTAAGCAAAAAGCAAAAACATACTTCCTATGTGACAAAACTATTTTAAACTCTTGACAACTTTAGAATACACGTGTTGATTCCATGCCTGTGATGTACTGACTGAGGAGAAACGTTAGAATTTGAAGAGGCACTGAATCAGAGAACATCGATCGACCCATTGGCACAAATTTGGCGGTAAATATGAACCGTGAAAAATCCAAGCAACAAGTTTCACTGTTTGTATACCAAACGAAGTTGTGGTAATTTATTAATTGACGTTCAATCTACTTTTGATGTATTCTAAACCTTTAACAGAGAGAGATTTTATTTGTTGGAAAAATTTTTACAGACGCAGTTATATGAAAATTTTTCTTGGAAAGGACTATATTTTTGACCGAAACGTTCAAAATTTTGTGGTAATTTGCAAAATTGCTTAAGTAGTAGCATCAGATCGAACCGGTGCGCTGAAAACATTAATATTCGTCATTACCAATTTGTCGATCGAGATCAAGGAAACAGCTTTTTGCAAATATCTGGAAAACTGAAAGGGAGCTCCTAGAAGCTGCATACATATTTAAATTTTTTTAGGATCTCTTAATAAAAGAATCAGCTAATAATACATATTTCTGTTTGTTTTTCAAACCAATTTGTGACGGTTATAGCCGTCATTTGTTTATCAGAGCTACGAGCGATTGTAGCCATTTGTCAGCCCATCGAATTTGACGGGCATAATCATTTGCTGGAACGTGTTGGTGGCGGTGTCCTTATTTTATCTCTGTACCTGTGACGTTGGCGTGCCATTAGGAGGCTCTAATGGTTGGACTTTTTGTGTAATTACCTACAGCCGGTGCACGCGAGTAAAATCAAATAGTTTTTCCGGAGGTATCGATGTTTGAAAAATTGCTCAACAACCGTGGAACGTAGCGTGCACTGTAATGCGATTGGCGTTGGCGATAGCAGCGAATGGGACGAAAGGTGACAGACAGGTTGAACGATTATCGGGGAGAGCTTCGCTTTTTTCGTGCTTCATATGAGCCGCTTCTGCAATGTTTTCGATTGCACGGGTGCATCTTTCGATCTCGCCGCCGCCGGCTTTGTCACGGCTATCTGAAAAGCTGATATTGAGTTACTGATGCATTCAAGGATTTAACTATCGATGTTTACATACGATATTCGGCGTTATAAATAATATTACAGCCGGGATATTGCTTCTGGAAAATATTGTCGTTTACATGCAAATTCGCCCGCCCAAGAAAAATAGTTCGAAACTAGATAGAATATAGAAGAAAATATAAAACAGAAAAGTTCTACTGTTCAAGAATACAAACATGATGATATAAAAAATGTTTCTATTGTTGTTCTCTTCAAGGTCGTCTGAAGGCGATTAGTAATACCAAACCGTTGAATTCGTCTTGAAACCAGCTACTGCATTATGGAGTTAAAAATATGTGGTACTAAAAGACCTCGAACACAACAACAAGCAGAACATTTTTCAAATCCCCACATTTACCTCCTTGAACGGTACAACTTTCTTTTTTAACATTGTCGTCTATCATCAATTCCCTAACGGGAACGAATCACCCTGTATACCACATGTTTTCCAAGGAAAAAATTGTTACACGTTTTTCAGATACGAGATTAATTATCCTAAAAGTTTCAAAAGGAATCGCTTTGTGGTTTTTTTAAAAAAAAAAAAAGGATCACAAAAGCTACTTTGTTTTCAGCGTTCTAAACTGCGCTGCCCCCTTTAATTGGACAGAATGTCGGTGTTTATTTGGAATGGAGCGGCTCCTAAGGTTTCCTTTGAAGCAAGGGCGACAGAGGAGCACGGAAAAAAGATTATACGGTACATTGTGTCGCGTGCGTCGCAGTCGTCCTTTTTCGGAGGACAGGGCCGTTTGAATCCATTGAGTGGTAGCCTTGCAACGTACACGGAGGACAACTTCTTTCTTCACGGGGCATTTGCATTCGGCTCGGACCCTGTGGGGATGACAACCTCTATGTATTACGCGGAAGCTTCTCAACCAATTTCATGCGTAGGCGTACACGATCCTCCCTGCGGCCGTTAATACACACTTAGAATAGAATTTTTTACTCCTTCCGGCTGGATGCTCGAGTATGAAGAACGTTTAACGAGAGGACGCGGTGCTAATTCATGGTGCTAATTAACCGTAAGCCCTGTACGTGTTGTTCTGCGTTAAGCGCGAACCCTCTCCGAGAGTATACCGGGTGTCCCACGGAACGCGAATCATTATTTTTCGACCATGTGCGCCTAGAGATGGGTAAAATTTTGTAGAAAAAATATATTAAATACTATTTTAAAAATCATCGTTGTTTTGCAATTACAAGAAAGTAACAGATTGTCTCTGTAAATTAACAGGTTCTGGAAGCAAATAAAAATTTGTTTCCTCCTTTAATTATTTTAACAAGTCAACTGCAATACATATATGTATGTATACAGGGTGTCCCACCCGATTTCGACATCTTGATTTTCTCGCTGTGAAACTTTGTTTTTCTTTTAATGGAATAAGGTATTCTTTAATACATCGATCGATGCAGCTGGACATTCGTTATAAAAAAGTACTAACCTACGTATGTCGAAAAGTTAGTAGTTCAGAAGATATTTCAATTTCAATAATTCTAAAACACACCATTACTGTCGTACTAACGATAAGACATTAGCGTTTATTTACTAGCGTATCGTCTTAGTACGACAGTAATGGTGTTTTAGAATTATTTAAATTGAAATATCTCCTGAACTATATATTATACATATTATACATAGTATACAACTATATATATAAATAATTCGAGTCAAAGGAAGTTTTCATCTTATATTTATTTATTTACTTATTTGTTATTGCTTTAAACCAAGTGGTTTATATAGCAAGTACAATATTATTACATTTGGCTTACATGAAATAGGTGTTACATTGTTTCTAAATTCTTACAGAATATTGTTTGAAAAAATTATAAATTATTTTCAGGCCTTGTATATCAGGTTTACATGTATTACGTTCGTTTTCATAGTCTGGGCAATTGCCATATAACATGATTTAGGTATTGGAATTCTCCTCCGCATTGGCAAGCACTGTTAGCTATAAAATTAACCCTTGCCAATGAATCGTTTAAATTATAGTGATTGGCACGACATCTATTAACAAAAACTAAAAAATCTCTGGATAGCTCAAGTCCAGTGTACCATGGCTTACCTTTGTCGTTGTGATAAAATATAACGTAGTTGGCACCTTTAACTAGGCCTTGCTCTTTGATTAGGGTGTTAGTGGACAATCTTGCTTGAATTTTGAAGTCTCTGGTTAGGTCAGCACTTGAAGCCTTGATATCTGGCGAAGAACTATCTTTGGTCGCTTCTTTTGCAAATGTGTCTACTCTCTCGTTAACCGTAATTTCTACATGTGCTGGTATCCAGATAAATTTAATAAAATTTTGGCTTTTGTGTTATTTGATATAAACGTAGAGTACTTAGTTTTAATTTCAATGATTTGTTTACTGATGCTATATTTGGAGGTTGGCTTCTGTAGTGATTTGATTGCACTTTGCGGGTCGATGCAGATGAGAAAGTTTGTAGCATTATATAAATTGGCAATATCCAGTGCTCGGCTAATGGCGTAGCACTCTGCTGTGAAGATTGATGCTAAGCTAACTTTTTGGGAAATATTTAGTTGTGGACAGTATATTGCGACACCTACTGATTCAGAGTTTTCTGTTACACTGCCATCGGTATCGATTGCAACCCTATTCGGAGGGTTGGATTCAATAAAATCTCGTAACGGAAAAAACATTAGGATCGGAAGAATCTTGTAATGATTGACCTAAATAAACATCGCTAGGTGGAATATTAAATAGTATGCTATAGTCTGTGGTAAAAATAGAATGTTTTTCAGCAATCACTAGGTCAGGTCGATTTTCAGGTAACAAAGATAGCATTCAGGTCTGTATTGATTTTAAACAGTTTGTTTGGAGTTAAGGCTGTATTAGAGTAACATTTGAATAAATATTATTTAGCCAGAAAATTGGATCTATCTCGAAAGGAAACGACTTTAGCTTCGCTCAACAAAACATTTGTAGGCGTGCTTATTATGTATCGCAATTCCAGTCGAGTTGCAGCAAACTGAATTCGATCTAATTTAAGCATTTGGTCTTTGTTTTTCAGATAATATACGAAGCAATTATATTCCATAATTGGTCTCATGAGACTACTATATAATTAAGAATAAAGTTTTCGTCTTATAGAGACAAAATTTTCGTCGTATAGAGGTTTTCGAGTCAAAGAGGAATTCAAACTTTGCTTTTTTCAGGATGAATGGAAGGTGTTGAATAGTGTGATGTAGAAAAAAAACTTTAGTAACAGTTTTCTTTGGCCTAAACACTTATGCGGCAAGTTCCTTTTACAAATATCCATTCAGATTCAGATCCACCCCTGGGCCGGATGACCATTACATTTTATACATCCTGTACCAACAATTTCTAGCGGTAGCTAAATCGTCGGCGGTTTGTGTTCTTCTAAAAGTGGCCTAATGAAGGAGTGCTGGTCGGAAAATGAGCGAAACCATAGGAATCGGCCATTCCGAACTGCGGTCTGCCGTGTTTCTCGTTTGGAGAACTTAATTATTCTTGGTACAGTGGCGCGGATGTGAAGATATTGTCTCCCTTATTCTAGTTTAATGCGGTAACATTGTTCGGGGCCATAAAGTCGCGGCATAGAGATTGAAATGAATCCTGGGATTATGTAATTACATTGAATTATGAACTATGAGAGTACACGTAACGGATAGCACAAATTCAACTTGTTGGATGGATCATGTTGATTAAAATACGTTGCTGCACCGCATGGATCTTCATTCATAAATCATAATATAATCCACACAGTCCGCGTCAACTGGAAATTTTGATAATTTGGATAGCGTTGTTCAAGCGTGAGTCTGTGATTTGCCAGACTGTACTGAACATAGATATCAAGAAGAGCAGTCAGAAAGAGACAGCTTGTATTAACAGTTATTCCCATCGATAGTTCTATCTAAGCTAAAAAAAAACACCCTTTATAATTGTAAAAGCTGAAATATAATATGAACCTATAATAGGTTTCAGTGGTACATTAAAAAAAGAAAACTCGCATTGTTCAATATTTACGAAGTTATCGTTTTTTCAAGGGTGTCCGAGCATTAACGGGAGTCCCTGTAGCATGTCCCTGTGAAACTATGAGATACAAGAATTTTCATTTAATCTCTCCACGACTTCAGAGTTCCGAAACAAACGTTTTCGAGAACAAGCCGCGGGTTATACGAGAAGCGAGTCTCTTTGGGCGAAATTACACGAGCGTACAATAAAATAACGAACAATTTAAATCTGCGATTCCGCAAATACCAGGCGGAAGTAAACTGATTAACCGTGTCATATTCCGGCGAAGTTAATTGCTCGCCTCATTAAACTTCATTTTTCAAACGGCCGAACGGAATCCGCGTGTGCGCTTCGTTAGTGTGACACAGCATTGTACGAAATTCATTAAGTTCTTCCGTGCACGCAGTAATTAATTAAGATAGTGCGTCCCGGGTTGCCGGGTGAACTGACAGCAAGCATCCAGCCGTGCCACGGCGTGAAAGTAATCTAGTTACAACGTTGCAACGAAATTACCGTACCTGCTTGGTAAATAAATTAAACCGGCGTCGTTTGTCGCCTGCGATATATGCATACACTATACACGCATTGATCCTTCGCCGGGTACATTCGAATCGGGTTCGATGATATTGCAAGCGAAATAATTGCTTTACTGCAGGCTGCGGCATCGCCGGCGTTTAAACGAACTTTCGGCGAAACGCTTCTGCGACGTTGGAATTTTCCATGCACTGCCCGAAATAACCATAAAGCCACTTGATTTTTTGGTGAAATCTTATAATTGCGTCAGAGTAATGAGAAGCTGATGCACAATAGCATTCTAGGATTAATAAAAAAAACCATTTACATGATTATATACATGAATGTATATTTAAACTACTTATTTAAAACATATGTGGCTTTACAGAAATTTCGCGCGCGCACACACACACACACAGTTTATATTTAATATAAAAATTATATATTTACGTTTATTTTTTTTAATGAATATTATTTCTATTATTTCAATCGATATATGTATATGTGTTTTTTAAAAAAATTTATCATAAGTACAGAATAATTATAAGATATTACCATAAAGCCACCACGTTTTTTGGTAATATCTTATAATTATTCTCTACTTATGATAAATTTGAGTATGATTTCACTTTAGGCCTATTAAAAACACACATATATATATATATATATATATATATATATATCGATATATTGAAATAATAGAAATAATATTTACTTTAAAAATTAAATATATAATTTTTTATAAAATAAACTGCAAAATTTCTATCAACTAAATATAATTGAAGATGAGAAAAAAAGAAAGTATATAAGTAAATTATATTTAGTTGATACTAATCATGAATCTACGAGTATCTGCTTGGAAATGTTCAGCTTTTGGGTGTGTTTACACTTTTTGCTGCACGAAGCGAAGTATAAGTGCGAAATTTCTACAAAGCCACTTATTGTGAGTAAATAAGTCCACCTAGGTATAATAAAAGAAGTATAACTGCAATTGAAAAGTCAGGACTTGCGTAAAAATTTTATTTACAGAAAAACGAACTGCGAAATTTCTATAAAGCCACACACGTTTGTTAAGTAGATAACATCAAGATTATCGAAAATTTCTTCTATATTTACAAGTTAATAACGTCGAAAATTCAAACATAAAGAGATAACCGTGAAATTCAGAAACATAAAGAGATAATCGTGATAATCTGTGACGCGAATTTTCGGGCGAATATTAAAATGAAATGTCGGCGAAACTCAGTCAGCGGTGTAGCAGAAAGGAGGAGAAAAACCGGCAGGAATGGGTCGTCATTTTTCGCGCGAGAATTGATCCCATAGACGCTGGCCCAGTTTCAGGCAATTATCGTCGCGCTCCTTTCTTTCCTCCAGTGCCAAGCAACTTTTTACGCGTTAAATAAGTGGCCGGCGGTCGCAGGAACAAAAGGAAACACACGGGCCCGGAGGAGGACTCCTCCGCATTGCCACTTCGAGGAATAGAAGGCGGAAATGAAATTTCATTAGCAATGTAAATACGGGCAGTTGCATAGTGCACGGCGGAATTTTCAAGGAACTACGGACGTTCCTGCGCTTCATCCCGATGGGCTTTCCTTGACGCCATTATCGTTCTGTCTTGCAGCTGGTTGAACGTTCACGAACGCATCAGCAGCGGCGCAATACGTTCTTTTAGAGGAAAAACTAATTTAACTCGTCGTCGGAACAGGCAAACTCTGCCAATTTGCATACTTACTTCTTTTTTGCGCGTTCCGGGTCCAGAGCGGTTTCTTCGTTCGACATAAAATTACTTTTGATTTTTCGAGCGAGTTTCCTCGCATTGTAAAATGGAAACGTTGCCTTTTAAGTTCCGCCCGCTACGTTTAATCAATTCCGCCAAACATGGATAAAAAATGATTCTTTCAAAAGACCGGCCCGGCGGCCCCACTGTAAATTATATTTTCAATTTCATCTCACGGTGGACCACGTACGTTTCGCCTTTCTCGCGGCGGAGCTCGTCTCTCGCGCGAACGTTCACATGAAATGAGAAACTTTTTCCGTGCCCCCGGATAATGTGATGAAAAATATTTCATGGTGTCCCCTCATTCCCCCCGAGAGTGCCAATACTAATTGAAATAAAATATTATTCGACTCGTACAGCCGTGCTGTTGCAAGTACTGCAAAAGTTTAATCACCCCGCCTATTCCTTTCGCCGGGAAATGTCCGTGCAACACTTTCTCGTTTATAAAAAAGCTCTCTCTCTCTTGGAAATAGTAACGGAGAAGCTCGTGTGCTCGCATCCCTTCCCCCATTGTTCCCTAATTCCTATTGTTTCCTTGTCACGTGACGCGTGCGGATGTATGTTACATGCTGTAACCCAGAGCTGCTGCTATTCTCGATAGAATCCATCGGGAAAATTCCCGTTTATACATATTTACCGTTTTGTCTTTCAAGCATCATTAACCCTTTGCACTCCATGTGAACTTTGAGCGCTGATGTCTCGGAAACTATGCGAGATAGCGAAAGACTGAATATAATCAATCTTGTGACACATTTTGTCAGCTTTAATTTTGTATAGAATCGTATTGTCGCTGGGACGCATAGGTTCCGAGATATAAGCGGAAAACCGAAAAAGGGGACCTTCTACGTGCCCCCCTGCACCCCGCTCACCTCCTAGGAGTGGGGACTTTTAGTATGTTCCCCTCCTAACTAGTCCAAACAAAGTCCCAAAGTTAAAAATTGTGTTCCTTCTATTTCTCTCTACAACTTTTCGTTGACTGGACTAAAATGAAGATCCGTTTTATGTACATTTTTCTTTCTCTGATGTAGAGTCACACACTCGCCAAAGGAGTGCAAAGCGTTAAAGAGCTTTAGCGTGTTCGAAAACTGTTCTTGCAGGGTACAAAACCCCCAATGCTTTCTTATCACAGCTTCAGGATTTACTCAACCATTAAAATTATATTTATATAGGCTATGAATTTGTTATGGATTATACACATTTACGCGAGTTTTTCGAGTTAAAACACTACAGTAGATTAAATACGGATTCATCGATTGTTTTTTTCTATTTATCGTGCTTTCTCTGTTTTCCAATGTGCGAATAAATCGAGTAGATACGTACGAGCTGAAACATTTTTATTCCGACTTCACCGCAACTTTTTGGCTCCGTTTTTCCAGAAGAGCCATGTTATCTTGTGTGTCGCGTGAAATTAATGTTCTCGATGCCGGAATGTTCTCTGTTGCTTACAATGCGGACGAAACGTGTCCATTAGGTGCTGCGAAGCGCAACCGGAAATGAGAGCAACACGTGAACGCCATGGTGTTATTGATTTTGCCCCAACTGGCGCGTTATTTCGTTCTTTTTACCTCTTATCTTATGAAATTCAACGGAAAATCAGCTTTTCATTCTCGACGATAATTTCTCTCGTTTACGACCCTGATCGGAGTCTCTTCAATTTTCTCTTGTTAACATTCTTCCGAGAAGAATCGTTTTCTTCCATATTTTCTGCAATTCCCAATCATCTATTTGTGATACATCATTTTTGACATTGTTTAACATGAGAACTGTCACGTTCATTGAAGATGTTTTCAGACAGTGCTAATAATTTTGGAAATTGGTATTGGTTTCGGTGAAGTGGAAATGCTAAAAAGAATCCTTTACTTCCATATTTTCTACAACTTCACAACATTTATTCAGCATACATAATTTTGACATTTGTAAATATCAGAACTGTCGCATTAATCGAAGATATTTTCGAACGTGTACAGTGCTAATAATAATTTTGGAAATTGGTGTTGGTTTCGGTGAAGTGAAAATGCTATTCCGTTGAAACTAGTGTTTACAGTAAGCACTAAAATGGAAGTTTGGGCAAACCAAAAAGGAGAAGACGACGAATTCACTTCCCGGATAGCTTTTACCTTTTCTGAAGAGGTCATTACTCGAAGTGGCCTCAAGCAGTTCCGCGTTTATACGTCGCTGGTAGGATGGCTACGAGCCTCGTAACATTATTTATTAACAAACGCTGCAAATCGTCACTTTCCACGATTTTGGCCTCGAAGCAAAAGAAAACGTTCCCTTAGTACTTTAATCTCTACTACACGGTTGCTTGTTCATTCAAATGAACTATAACCCTGGAATTATGTACAAAACAATGAACATATGAAATAGATTATTCGGTATTTATCTCTTTATTACGAATAATCCATTGAAATCTATCCGGTATATCTATGAAATTTAATACGGAGTTATTTATCGTCGAAATAATGGACATTGTAGATATTACAATAATTGCAAATATTTTTTGTATTTTATATGTATTTCATAGAGAGCCGGAAGAGAGGATTATGAATAATTGCAGTATGTCTGCGTAGACGGTGTCTTGGATATCATAAGATGGCGACCCTGCAATCTTAATCTCGTTAAATGGAGAATCGCTCTGAGTGAGACAAATTGCGAAACTTGTTAAGAGCCTCTCTTTTTGTAGTATCGATATCTCCTAATGAGATTTTGAAGTCTGATTAAAGGTCTCGAGATATCTGTCAGATTTAATAGATAACTGGGAACGTGCCTTTCAACACTAATTGTAAAGGGTATCATCGAAATGTTAGTACAATTGCAGATGTTGTACCTCAGGACCATAACAATATGCCCTAATACAAATTAGGTTGTTGCATATGAGATGTCCGATTTTTAGCAATGACACGAAACAAACGCAATTTTGTGTACCCAATGTATTTTACCTACAAATTTCAAGTTTTTTGTTTGTATATTACGGTAAAAATAGGATATTATGGTCATTCACGTTTTTCATTTACATAATTGTTATCTTGATTTTGTAGATCTTTTTTATACCGTCGACGACTAGTCAGTTAATTAATCGCCACATTTTTACCAAAAATCACGTAAAAGTTATTTTTCACTTTAATGCACGTAATGCTGATGCCTTAATTTTTTTATTAAAAAGGCAAGTGAAGTTTCTTTTTATATTTTTATTTTACAGAGAAGTTGGTATCTAAATAATAACAAAACTTTACCCTATGCAATTTAAAGCAGTAATAAAGAATGTACAATCATGTGAACAACAGTCCTTTGGTGATCGTGATAGAAGAAAAATGGTCTCATTTCTACTGTTAATGAAGAATGTTCTTTTTCAAATCCTGGGATTATAAAAGATTGAAAATGTTTGACAATTACGTTTGCCTTGCCAACGAGGATACGCTCTAGTTGAATTGTAAAAATTTATTCAGGGCAAAACATTTATTTTTACGTATTTTAATCGCATTGGGAAATAAGTATCGCAGTAAAACGTACACCCGCAGTGATAGGTACATTTACCCTACCTTTGATTTATGCATAAAGGGATAAATCAATTTTTTCAACCTGTTACACTAGAATCAATCTTCTCACTTCGACCGGACCTGTGCGCTGTGGGTAAACGTTCGACGATTACAATGTACCCGCCGATAATTTGCTATGATTCACGTCGGCCGTGCAATTATATCGAGTTTTGCGACAGCCGCGATAGAGAAATACATGCAGGGGGACCAAGGGTAGCAAACGGGGAGGAGGCGGTTTCGCGTGACGCGGCGCATTCACGTGAATAATCGGGATGCATCGCGGCCACGTGAATTATGGCGGTGTTGGGCTTCGGTGTTGTCGTTCAAACACAAAAGCGGAATCAAAATGCAATCGATGTTGGCGCAGCTGCCGTTTCCGCGAAAAAATGTTCGCACGCGACTACAGGAAACGCGGACACCCGGAAAAGAAGAGTGTATGTACCTACATCGAGCTATTAACTACTGTTGATCGATCGCTCGGCCGATTCCCGAGCGAACCCTCGCCGGAAAATATAATCGAATAGAAATTGCCGCTCGAAACGCTTTTGTTTAATCATAATGCGTTTATCATTCTCCGTTTGACGAAAGTATTCCATCAAACAAATGCCTCGTCTGTTGTAATTATACGCTCAACTCGTACGCGAAACAATTAATCCATTCCTGTATAATAATGAGTGAAACTCGTGATAATGATAGCAAACAGTATGTATACAGGGTGTTACGTTTATCTGATAACGGAAATATCTTGTGACGCGCTGAAGTTACGAAAAAAATTTGTTTACAAAAATTGTTCGGTATGATGGATAAAATCATATAGTCTAATTTTTTTGCGGACTAGAATGGTGGGGAGGGGGGGATTTCGAAGTAAAATTAAGTTTTTTAAATGGAATATCCTATTTTTGATACCATAGTTCGATAGAGTATCAAATCCTGGGTATAATAGTGTTGACCTTCATATGTCCTAAATCTAATAGTTCACGAGATATTATCGAAACAGTTTTCTTTCTTCTTTACATTTGTTGTGCAATAAAATGTAAAGTAATTTTACAAGTACAACTCAATTAATTCATAATTAAATCATATTTGTCAATCAAAACGATACTATTTTTCGTTAGGTGCTCTGTTAGGAGAGGTATAATTCAGAAACACTATTCTTTAAGCATAATTTATTCATCATTCTCGAAATGTCATTATTACGGAAAGCTGTCTGCATGCACACTACCAGCTAGAAGTGTTGGACTAGGGCTACGCTAAGAAAGAAGCAAAATGTTCAACAAGAAATTTATAAAACTTGTTCGCAAACGTGGGAAACAAACGTTTCATTTGCATTATTAGTGAGTAATGGTGTGTTGACACTTTTAGTTGCTAGTGTATGCAGATTTAACAATAGTTGGCAAGAATTTTGCGGGTAGGAAGGATTCTAAGCAATGTCGATTTATACAGCGTTCTTCTTGATCCAAGCCATGTGAGACGCGACACGCGTGTAAACTGTGGGATACTTGGGAAGAGCGCACGAGTATGACCAGGATACGACACCAACGACCTTGCCTTTGACCACGAGTGGACCACCAGAGTCACCCTAAAAGAAAACGTATATAGTCAATCGAATCCGGAGAGTACGGTAATGTTGCATACTTATGCCCCATCGCCTGTTCCGAGCAAGGACAGAGATCACGTAGGAAAACTATTTTTTTAAAGTACAAAGAATGCCGAACGTAGAAAAGGACAGCATGTAAACACGGACCGCGTAGCAGCTCGAGCTTCTTGGCCCCTCGCGGGGATGCCCCCCAGTGGAAGGGGTAGGCGAAGGGACAGTGATCGTGGAGATTTTCAGGGACCTAGATCGCGACTTTACTGTATTTACAAATGCTACCGCTAGTATTGAACGTAGAAAAATGGTAGCGAGTAAACAAGACATCGACAATACGATACTAATCCAATGATAAAACTTTGTTTTCATTTATTCTTCTATGAAATTTTTACCAATATATTCGTGACACCTTTCTGATCGAAATTACACCAAACATGACACGGTTTCGATTATAGTTACTTGTTTAATCGATTCTCCGATCTAATCGGCGGAATGCGAGGGCTCGAATAAGAGAACAGTTATCTATAGTGTTAAATTAAATTTTTACAGATTTGTACAATAGATAGAGTTGTATATGGAAACGTAATGGAGAATTCAGAGGTCATCCGTTCGGATAATCGAGGTTCTACCGAATCGTGAATTGCGCCAGTAAATATGATCGGAATTCTATCGTGTTTGGGTTCATTTTAATCAGAAAAACGTCACAAATATGTTGGTCAAAGTTTCATAGAAAAATAACTAAAAATCGGGAACATCTATTTCGCATATACCGGGACATTACTGTCGTTATCAAAGTACTCCAATACGGTGCATTGAGTGTAGACGTTGGCTACTTACGTTGCATGCTCCTCTGGTTGCTTTCGGGTCGTTAGCACAGATGTAAGAGTCGTAGATGTTCATTCTCATAGATTTGTATGCATTCTTGCAGACATTTTGGTCGGTTATCTCGAGTTTTGCTTTCTGAAGAGTATTCGGGATTTGTCCGCCAACCTTTGATACGCAAAAATCATATTAATGTTGCAATTCGATGTGCGTATAAGCCAACTGGGCTTTAGTTCGAATGTTAATACTGTACAGCTCCGATAATGCGATTACTTATCGATAATCGAATGAAATGTACAAGGTTTCTGCATTATCGTGGGATGTACGCTGTCGAAACCGTCATTTCGTGCGATTTAATCGTGCTCATGAAGGAGTTATTGTTTAAGAGTACAATGTATCAAAACGTCGAAGAAGCGAGGCACAATTAGGTCGGGACGTACTCAATGACTGCAGGTGGGTCGAACAAATGAAAAAGCTTTTAGGTCAAAAAGACTAAGATCAAGGGTAGGTCAAGTGAGGTGTCTCAAATCTGCCACGAAAAAATTATGTCACCAAGGATAGTACCACACTAAGATAATTTCCGTGTATGCAATTTTTGAAAGTTACAATGGGTCGAAGCACATTTTTCTATAAAAATGTCAACAAATAACGCGATATTGTGCATCATTAAATTTTAATTTTTTAATTCTGTCACGTATAACATTTTGTGCCACAGTCAAATTCCCAATTTGTTAAAGATTGCTTCATATTCTCTCAACAATGTTTCAAATTGTATAGCTGAACTGAGAGCCACAGCAGGATTAATATTCGAATATTGATTTACGAACGCGTACTGCAGACCTCATTTTCACTCAGCATGAATGCAGGTTGCGTTTGCTATCGCTGTCTTTAAATTGGTTTCCAGTATTCGGGGAGGGGAGGGGGGTGGAATTGGGTATTCGGAAAATATTCAGCTATAATTATATCACTAAAAATATTTCTCTGAAGTGACACTCACGCTGAGAGTACCCCATCCTGACACTACGGCTGGCGATTTAGCAGGAACTGGTTCGTTTGCATTCGGCAAGGGAACCGTGGATATGTATTTGCCCAGCTTGAATGGTGTCTTTATCTGTGGAAATCAAAATGTTTCTATAGAAACGGGCACATTAACTCCTTAGTCCGGATACTGTATTTTATCGCGTCACTTCATCGAAAGAAAACCGTTCCACGTTTTGGAACGAAGAGATTGCTCTTTACTTTACCGGACTCAAAATTTGTGCCTTTCTCCTATAAATTATGATGTATTTGGTATGCAGTCCAGTAGTTTTGTACTCGGAGCGGCTGCTGATCGAAGTTTCGATCCAGTAGGATCAATGGTTCAGGAGTTATGCTTGCTAAAAAGTTGAGAAATCTGCCGTGTTTTTGACAGGTAAGGCCATATTGGTTTGTAGTGAAGGTCACGCGCTGCTTACTGAGTTGGTTGGACCGGCGTTTCTGCTCAGTAAGCTGCTCGCGGTCGTCACTACAAACCAATATGGCGGCGTCCTTACCTGTGAAAAACACTGCAGATTGCTCAACTTTAAGCAAGCATAACTCCTGAACCGTTGATCCTACAGGATCGAAACTTCGATCTGCAGCCGCGCTGGGTACAAATCTACTGGATTACATAACAAATACATCATAATTTATAGGGGAAAGGCACAAATTTTGAGTTCGGTAAAGTAAAGTTTACACAACGTAGATGTTCAGTTACCTTGAGCAATGCGATGTCATTCACATAAGAGTCCGAGGGTTTGTAGTTTTCGTGTACAATAACTTTCTCAACTTGGTGCACGTTTGTCTGATCTGCCCAGCGTATTGTGCCAACAACAACTTGTAGCTCGTTCGGTTTTCGGCTGTTAACAATATTATTTGGATTTGTAACACTGCTTCGAATTACTGTAATTATCCGGGATTCCGTTGGATAGGTAACTACTGAACTTACTTCACGACGCAGTGGGCTGCTGTGAGAACATAGTTTGCACCGATCACTGATCCACCGCAGAAATGACTCTTAGTCGTAGTGGATTGAAGAGACACCTAATCCGCAATACAAAAACAAATGTTAGTCTGTCCCCGGTTTGCACGTACAGTTACTCGAATTAATATTCGGACGCTCTAAAACAGATGATAACTTTTTAAATATTGTACTGTACGATTTGAACTCTTTCGAGAAACTAGAGCAATGTTTACTACAGGATGTGAAAAAATTTGTTGCAAAAATAGCAATTGATCGGTATTGTAGGAACAAAATATTAAAAGTTGCATTTTACAAATTTTTCATGTGGGTCTATATCGAAAATTTAAAAAGTACGTTTTGTTGGTCTGTGAAATTTTTATCGATGTTGGCTGATGCGGGAAAGAACGACAGGCATTGAAAGATGTAAGAAAATCTAAAGATGTAAGAATATGTTTAATTCACACAGATCTACAAAACGTATTTTTTAAATTTTCAATATAGGCCCACATAGAGAAATTGTAACATGCAAAAGTTATCGTCTTTTTTGAGCGTCCGAATACTAATTCGAGTAACTGTATGTGATCTTCGAAAATTATTTTTGCTTTTATATTTAATAAAATAATTTCGTTGTAAATGTACCTATTACTGCGGGCGTAATTTTTACTGTGGCATTTTATCCCGATGAGATTAAAATACGAAAAAATTAATATTTTGCCCTGAATGAATTTGTACAGTTCATATTTATATCATTCCATATATGTGGGTAGGATACAATTCTAGAGATAAAGAGTATTACAGATAAACTATAAGAAGATATGGCAATAATTAAATCGAGAAGTAATGAAAAAAACAGTAACAAAAATAAAAAAAAAAAGTAAAGTGAAGTGCACGAAAAGATCTACTTATGGAAATGAAAACTTAAGAAAACAAAGAAAGAATATATGTTTTAAGAAATAAAAAGGAGGAAGAATTGAGAAACACGAAGGAGTTTACATTGTAAATGCAATCGAGAAATGTGAACTTCACAATATGCTCTTAATTTAAAACAGCTTCAAACTAAAGATAATAAATATTACTCACATATTTGTTAAAAGAACTATTGATATGACATGAGTGATATTATACTACGGTGTTAAAATTAATCAAAGGTTTATTCATTTAAAAAATGTAAAAAATAAATAAAAAAATTATTGATTATTGTACTCAGGATTTATTTAAATGAATGTTTAGATACGTAGTTTGTTTCCGTACGCTCGTGTACCCTATTATTGCCGGTTTTATTTTCTCATAAATTCGTTCTGACTGACCTGGTATGGGATTTCGCCCAACTTCGCATCCTCGCCATTTACGACTCGGGGGTCGAAATCAGGCAACACTGCGGCTGCAATTAGAATGTTAATAATTAAGTATTCTGCACGGACGAAAATTTGAAAAATGAAAACAGTAATTCTTTCTCGTTCAATCTACTGGCTCTTATATAATTAAAACATCATGAAAATAATTGAAATTGATGTGGCTTTGATCGTCTTGGGAATGAGAGCGAACGATATTAAGAACTTACCATTAGCCACCGCCAACAGCGCGAAAAGGGAGAGCAAAGCTAGAGCCATGGTGCCTGTACGGATGCCAGAAGTTAACTAAACTCAGACTGGTTACGAAGTGCATCAAATACCACCTTTATATAGCTATCGATTACAATCTATCGTAAATTTTAAAACAATGTTATCTCGCCTACCAGAAAGATTAACCGTTTCTTAATACATATATTCACGTTTCAAAAGCTTTATCTCGTTTGAGCTTTATCTCATCTGAAATCCCGCAGAAGAGATCACTGCGATAAGTGTTATAGCAGTGGCACGTTAGTCTTTAAAAATATAAACAAAGCCTCAACAACTTTTCGATCTTAATCAACCACTAACAACGTTGTACTTTCCATCGTGCTATTAAAACATATTCTTAATCAATGCTGACATTTGCTTCATCACGAGTAGACTGCTGATTTTATACATTTATAACAAAAATTGGTACGTTCAATTTAAAGCAGGGGTGAATATACAGTTACTTGAATTAATATTCGGACGCTCTGAAAAAGACGATAACTTTGTTGTGGACCTAGGTGGACCTATATTGATAATTTAAAAAATACGTTTTGTAGGTCAGTGTCAATTAACCATATTCTGAAAATTTCGTCAAAATCGGTCGACGTTGCAATGAGCTATGAACGTTTAAAGATGGTAAGAATTGCAGATTTTCGGCCTATAATTAAGGCGTGCATATAATTAACACAGACCTACAAAACGTACTTTTTAAATTTTCAATATAGGCCCACATAACAAAGTTGTAAAATGCACCTTTTTGTATTTTTTCTACAATTTCGATCAATTGCTATTTTTGAAAAAAATTTCTTTCCACGTCCTGTAGCAAACTAATTGCTCTTAGCTTCCCAAAAAAGTTCAAATCGTATAGTACAATATTTAAAAAGTTATCGTTTTTTATTAGAGCGTCCGAATATTAATTCGAGTAACCGTATGTGATCTTCGAAAATTATTTTTGCTTTTCGTTTTCAACAAAATAATTTCGTTGTAGATAAATTTTTCGTTGTGCAAATGTACCTATTACATTTAAATATTTATTGCATTTATTATAAAGATTTAAGAACATGGACGAATTTTTTAGCTTAATAAGATAATTAAAAGAAGAAAGAAATTTTCATTTAGCTCCCGTGTCTTGGGATCGATGCAAACATTTTGTACTTTGCACAAAGATCCCTAGTAATGAGTTATTTCATTGAAATTATTTGTCGGTGCTCTAGAGATAAAGTGGTATATTATTTTATTCTGTCACACCACTTTTGAAAGATTAGAGCAAGTGCGTCAAGCATGCACTGCAGTGAAGCATTCGTCGTCACAGTATCGACGCGTGACTAAATAATAGACATTCACTCTTAATTGAAAATTGTACTTTACTATCTTTTATCGTTCACGTTCTTTTTGCGGACGCTCTAATGTACTTTGTACACGGAGATAAAGTAAATTGGAAGTAAAAAGGATTTAGTAATTTATATAATGAATAAATACGAAAAGATTTGCGGAGATATAGGACACGCAACAATTCAATGATTCATGAAATAAACGGACTCGTTTATGTTCGAATTCATTGGATTTGTTAAGAATCTGATATATTTAATATAACAGTGGTGCTACTGAGCATTAAAAACGATTGTTAATAGCGCCTTAAAAATAACAGAAGCACATTTATTCAGATATTGTACGATTTTATTACAGTGTGCTGGAACAATATATTTATTCAGCAATTTTCAACAAATCCACCGTTTAATCCCAACATTCATAATATACAAAATTCGATACCAAACATTTTTACTGGTTCGAAAATTCTGATGTTATAAAGAATCCAATATTCCAGGAATCACTTCAATAACGAATATGAAACGAAATTTATACTGTAATTAACATACTCTATACTCTAAGAGTTACAAAAATTGCACATTATTCCTTTCGTATCGTTTCAAAATTATCGTAATTGATTCGTGTGAAATTCTTACTTCATGCATCGCTATAAATAAATACTTCGAACATTGCGCAGAGTAAAATGCGGAAAGCGTGGAATTAATCTGAAATTTGACAAAGGTATATTGTGTAACATTAACTTTGATCTAAAGCAAATTTTATTTACCAATTCCCCTTTAGAATTTCTCTTTCTGAGAGGAGCACTTCGTACAAATTTCTTAGAAATTAATACAATGGTTTGGTTTGAAGAATCTGAAAGTAGGAAAATAAAGTAGGTAATGCGAAGAAAGGGTTGAATTATATTTCAAGTTTTTACTTGTTTCATATTCTACAGTGATACCCTCCACGGAATGTAAATAGTATATAAAGTGAATCCTCAAATTTTTCACATCAAGTGAAACGTCAAAACTTGTTTCAAATGCAGAAGAAATATAAAGAAAATAACCTGAGAATTGAAACTTACAATTATTGAAATTATGGGAAGTTGTTTACATGGAAATATTGATTCGATAATTTTCTTCATCCAAGCACATATAGTAATAAAAATCGCACAAAATCTGAATAAACAGAACCTTATCGTTTTTGTAAGCTAAAACGTTTTGATCGCTTTTAGTGCTCGGTGAGTTTAGTGTTACGTAGAAAATTACGTAGAAAATTTCAGACAAATTAGTCACGATTATGATACAATTTTATGTCGGGATTCTGAGAGAAAACAGTTAATTGTGATAAATGGTTTATTAATGTACACGACCAATATTTACATTTGAATTAACGATATGCATATTCAAATTGGTTATTAATATCAAAAAATGCCGCATAGTATGAATCTTGTCCAGTCTCGTCCATCTATTTCGATTAGCCGCTTCATTTTCAGTTCGTGTTCCGTTTGTTCGATCTATACAGCGTTTGCTTTAATCCAATTAAGATGAGAAGCTACGCGGGTGTAAACAGTGGGGTAGTCGGTCAGAGCGCATCCCTTGGACCACGAAACAAGACCCACGATTTTTCCATTGACAGTCAGTGGACCGCCAGAGTCACCCTGTAACAATAAAGAACGTGTTGGTGAAACGATCGATTAAACATTAACTTTAGAGATTAATATTTAATTACGTCCTGAACATTCTCATGTCGGAGATTATTCTGCATATACATTAACGAGAGCGTTTTAAAAATCCGTAAATTAACGTATCAACTTTTCGGAGTAATTTAACCCAAGAGGAATATGAATTTTGTAGACCGTATCAACAATTTTGCGATTCAATTAAATTTTCAAAACATAAATGTCCCAATTTCCCGAGTAGTGCAGTAAATTGGGTTAAATCGATAGAATTCAGTCTGCCAGTGTGTTGGCACCATTGAGTTTCAATCAATTTCAAAGAACAGCAGAAAATTATTCAGAAAATACACTTCTCTCAGGAACGATTCTCTTTTCCATTTTCTAGAGTGAGACAAGTGCTGCTGTGACCGATTGATTATCTGAACGGAACTTACCTGGCACGACCCTTTCTCGACATTTGGATCGTACGCGCAAACATGCGAGTCAAAGATGTTGTAGCCGATCTTGTTGTACATGAGCTTGCAGTAATCCTGGTTGGCGATCAGAATGTTGACACGTTGCAGATGAATGGTTGAGGATCCGCCTTGCTGCAATTACACGAAGCGTTTCGAATAATTTAAACAGTGATAGAAACATTGCCTTTTAGAACGCGTCTAAAAGTTGTAAGCATTAAAATAACCCTTAGCACTCGGGTGGTGACTCAGAAAGAGAGGCACCACTAAAAATTGCTCTACCATTATTCAAAATATTGTTTACATTATTAAATATGTTGGTATCTCAACAATAGACTGCGGATCTTTATGCATTGATGGGTAGAATATAAAATTCCACAGAATTTAATACGATTTTTCCTTATTTCGGATCTGCAGGGTGTCCCAAAATTGTATAAAGGTTACTACCACTGAAAATAAGATTTTATTTGTTCCCACTTTCTCTTGAAATTTTCCAGCAAAAATTAGAAATTGTATAAACCACAGTCTACTCATTTCTTACTGCAATTTAAGTATTGTATACCATTTTATGACAATAATTTCATATCCATGAAATGAAAAAAATCATATAGAATGGAATTATTCTAGGTCGGAAGAAATGTTTAATTTTCAAGTTAAAATAGCACCGACTGCAAAGGGATAATAAATCCAGTGGGTATTCTATGAAACTTGTTAAAACTGAACAGTATTTACCTTGAGGTTGCCCCATCCGGAAACCGTGGCCCGCGAATTAGGTTGGATGATGTCGTTTGCGGACGGTAGTGGTACGAAAGAAATCAGTTTTGATTTCTCGAATGGTTTCTCGACCTGCGACGATAAAAACGATCATGTAAATAATTACGTGGAGTCGTGTGTGTGTGTGCGAATTACGTTGAAAATATAAGAATATTTAATCACCTTGAGCAAAGCAATATCATTTTTCCAAGAGTCGCGGGGGTTGTATTTCTCGTGCGTGATGATTTTCACGACGTTGCGCTCGACGTTCGGTTTCGACAGATTGATCGTTCCGGCAACAACTTTGATCCCGGACGGATTTTGGCTGCAAGAAAATATATTTAGTTACGAGAAAGTCCGCTTCATTTTCCGAAGAAATCAGATGTTCGATCAGTGGGCGACATACTCACCCATGGACACAGTGAGCCGCGGTGATGACATAATTTTCGTTGAGCACCGATCCGCCGCAGAAGTGGAAATTGATACCTATGTATTGGAGAGACACCTGAAACCAAGAGTACTCCCTTTTATCGCGCAGTTTTGAATAAGTTCGTTCCTCCAAGGCAGAGAGAGAGAGAGAGAGAGAGAGAATTCTTTTGGTATTAAAACACTGCTCCAACAGCATCAAGCAGAACCACTCATTACAAACTTGTCATTACTTGTCTAGCAGCATCGATTCGATCGGTGTGGAATTCAATTGTCATTCTAGTTGTAGCATCTTACAATCCTAATGAGCTTTTCGTGCGAAAATCAACTTTTAAAACGAGAGTGGACTAATAGTAACAGAGAATCTTTTGTGTAACCATTCTTGAGATACGCATAAAAGTTAAATAATTGTTATATGAAATCTTTGAATTGATATAGCAAATATCTACGATATGTGCAACTGAGATGCTGCATTTTTCTGACCCCAGTTATACGTTGTGCCCTACATCCTCAGTGTGGATTGCGAGAGATGAATCGAAGATTCTACGCGGTGATATTGCAGACTCAGCTGATTCTACCTGCATATACATTATACTCCCGAGTCTCCACTATACGTTGCATTCTGGAATCCTCATTTACGAGTTTCTCCCTCATCAAATAACCGTAGATTATAGCAGGGAAGTACTGGCGCTCACCTGATACGGAATTTCGCCTTCCTTCGCGTTCTCCCCGTTCACGATCCTTGGATCGAACCATGGCAGGATTGCGGCTGTGCAAATATAGTAAGGTACACAATACCAAATTAGTACGTACCGATTGTGAACGAACCAACGCTCATTAAGTAGCTCGCGCTGATTACTCTACTTATTAATGGTATTTAACGCGCTTATCGAATCAATGTCCAGGAAGATTGCTTGCGTGCCGAACACTTGGCCGGGCATAACACGGAAAGCATACATCGACCGAAGATTCTATCAAATTATACTCGTTTAATAACATTGAATCCGATTCGGCTCGAATCGCGATACTCGTTTCCCGGAAGTACGTGGTTCAAATTCAACGATTCGAATCTTGTGAGCACTATCTTTATATTTTATTTGTACGAATCATTTGCCATTTCATTTAAACCTTTATGTAAGATGGTGACGATTAAGAACGAGATTCTTGCTTTTACACGTTTAAGTTGACCACTTTGCTTTCGTCAAGGAAAACATTAATGAGAATGATTCACATAAATATTAAAAATTTCAGAGAGGGCCGAGAATGAAATACATGCCTTTGTCATTGTTCATTCTAAGATTCTACCGCTTTTCTGCCGCGAATGAAAATAGTCTGGTGAAAATTTCTCAGATCGAATGATTGTAAGCTAATATTTGACGTTTGATTGTGCAGATGGAACCGACGATCAGGTTCATACAATACATAAACGATCGAATTTACTTACCGTTGGACACCGCCAACAGAGTGAATATTGAGAAAGTTGACAGAATCATATTTTCGGCCGTATCGTTTCCCCCGACTGCAATGGATCTGCCTAGTGCACCGTTATTTTATATACTGTGTTTGCTCTTTCAAACAAATGGTTCGTTGCTCAGCTGCATTGATTCAGAACAGATAGATGTACAGTTCTATCTAATCTGCGGATTACAATCCATCATATGATGCATCAATACATGGATTTAGCGATCGATTCAGATTATTATAATTAAATTGATTTCTGATAACACTTCTGAAAGACCTGATGTCTCGAATCATCGCTGCACCGGTACCTTGTTTTCCATCGACAGTGTTTACACAAAGTCTGACAATATGCGTTTTTTTAGATTTCAACACCTGCCCTTCTTGTTAACACAAAGGCAAACACGAGACAATTATTCAGAATAGCTTTTAACAGATATAATAAATATTTTAATTTCGAATCCTGTGGTTTTATCCAACGATGCGTCACTGACACTTCTATTCTTTCATACCTACATATATTGTCTAAATGATTGTCATTTTATTATATTTGTTGTTTTTAAAGCCTATAGCCTGTAGTCTACAAATAAGAGGCTTCGAAAATTAGTAAGTGATTATCGAGGACTGCGAGTTTTTAATGGTTAATGCTAAATATGTGATAATGTTCTGTGTCTGTTATATGGACTAGGAGCTATCTACTTAGAAAGTTTATACGTGCATGGGTAATTATAGTCACTGAATTCCTAATGAAAGGGACTATCATTGTAGGTGTTTAAAAAATGGTGCTTCCATTTTAAAAAATGAAGGTGACCTTGATATCTCTAAAAAAAATCACATAAAAACAAAAATATTTTTGGTATCATGTGAGCCCCACTGGACCATTCAACTTTGTCCTTCAGACATTTGACGTATCTTTAAAAACAACAAAAGATATTTGAGGTGGCAACGTCAGGTGACACCCTGTATAAAGTGAACCCTCATATTCTTCACACCAAGTGAAATGTCAAAAATTGTTTTAAATGCAGAAGAACTATAACGAAAATTGTGTGAGAATAATAATCTGAAACTTACAATTATTTAAATTACGAAGTTGTTTACATGGAAATATTGATTCGATAATTTTCTTCATCCAAGCACATATAGTAATAAAAATCGCACAAAATCTGAATAAACAGAACCTTATCGTTTTTGTAAGCTAAAACGTTTTAATTGCTTTTAGTGCTCGGTGGGTTTAGTGTTACGTAGGACAATTTCAAACAAATTAATCGCGATTATGATACAATTTTATGTCGGGATTCTGAGAGAAAACAGTTAATTGTGATAAATGGTTTATTAATGTACACGATCAATATTTACATTTGAATTAACGATATGCATATTCAAATTGGTTATTAATATCAAAAAATGCCGCATAGTATGAATTTTGTCCAGTCTCGTCCATCTATTTCGATTAGTCGGTATATTTTCAGTTCGTGTTCCGTTTGTTCGATCTATACAGCGTTTGCTTTAATCCAATCAAGATGAGAAGCAACACGGGTGTAAACAGTCGGGTAGTCGGTTAGAGCGCATCCCATAGCCCACGAAACCAGACCCACGATTTTTCCATTGACAGTCAGTGGGCCGCCAGAGTCACCCTGTAACAATAAAGAACATATTGGTGAAACGATAGATTAAACATTAACTTTATAGATTAATATTTAATTACATCCTGAACATTCTCTTGTCAGAGAATAATATGCGCGTTCATCAACGAGAGTGTATTAAAATCCGTAAATTAACGTATCAACTTTTCGGAGTAATTTAACCCAAGAGGAATATGAATTTTGTAGACCGTATCAACAATTTCGCGATTCAATTGAATTTTCAAAATATAAATGTCCCAATTTCCCGAGTAGTGCAGTAAATTGGGTTAAATCGATAGAATTCAGTCGGCCAGTGTGTTGGCACCGTTGAGTTTCAATCAATTTCAAAGAACAGCAGAAAATTATTCAGAAAATACACTTCTCTCAGGAACGATTCTCTTTTCCATTTTCTAGAGTGTGACAAGTGGTGTTGTGACCGATTGATTATCTGAACGAAACTTACGTTGCACGATCCTTTCTCGACCTGTGGGTCGTACGCGCAAACGTGCGATTCGAAGATGTTGTAGCCGTTCTTGCTGTACATGAGTTTGCAGTAATCCTGGTTGGCGATCAGAATGTTGACACGTTGCAGATGAATGGTTGTGGGTCCGCCTTGCTGCAATTACACGAAGCGTTTCCAATAATTTAAACAGTGATAGAAACATTGCCTTTTAGAACGCGTCTAAAAGTTGTAAGCGTTAAAATAACCCTTAGCATTCGAGTGGTGACTCAGAGAGTGATTATTAAATATGTTGGTATCTCATCGATAGACTGCGGAT
>CM052318.1:9991700-10102491 GCA_028455605.1 Lasioglossum malachurum | reverse complement strand
ACCCTGTACATATAATGTATGTTAGCTCCTGTATCTTGCAATTCCTACACACACTTTTTAATCTGCATAAATATCCGCGGACATTCATAGATCAAATGCAAAACAGGAAAGCCACGGAAACACAATTTAAAATTCCTGTCGTATTACTTCCAACTTATTAAAATGATTGAAAAAAGAAACACATGCATATGTCACTCCTGTATCTTTCAATTCCTACACACACTTTTTAATCTGTATAAATATCCGCAGACTAGTGATCACATTTTACGAACAGCAGAGTACACCCACGATGTTCGCTCGAGTTGATTAAACTACAACGTTGTATCATTAGCTGGATGGAATTGCGTAGGTGGAATCCATGGTGACCGTTCTCCATTTCTTTCGAGCTCGAAATAACGATCGGACGAGCTCGGAAAAATTTAGTGACACGACGCGGCTAACACCGAAAATTCATTGAAAGTTTTTTATCGGGAGTTCAGCTCTATGTATAGTTATACATATACACATAGTATATGTACGTATACATGACGGACATATCGAAAGTAATCTTCTTCTGTTATTAAGGTCGAGACCGCGATTTACGAGCGTTTGACGTGGGTATTTACGGATCGATGGCTCGTATCGGATACAGGATTTTCTATGTTCCTTCGATTTGATTGTCACGATCGCCGGACGTTGTAATGCGACGAAACGGGATTGCACAGGAGCGACTACAGTTTATTTCATATCGAAAGAAGCTTTGCCATTTCCTGACAAATCTATTGCCCAACGCTTCCCTTTTGTGAACGCGCATTCAATCCTCGAATACAGCGACTGGCAAAATTGTTGAAACGTATTGTTGTGAACGTGGTACAAACGACTTCAGTCGTTTAGCGAAGCTTGAAGGATTGTTTTAATAGACGACGTGTAATAATCCAGACGGCACACGACTTCTTGAAGACGTCCATTTTACCTCTATTTTAGGTCTGAGGGTCTTACGTTATAAAAAGATGTCTTTAAGACCATAAACAGTGTGATTTTTATATTCCCATAATCTATTTAGCAGTATGAGCATTAATATTATTTGTTCGAGTTAATGTTTTTGCTTCAATTTCAATATTTTTATTGTGATTTTAATTTTAATTTTAATTTTGCTTACATTTTTTGTTATTGTAATTGCAATTTTTATCTTTATTACACTTTTTATGTCAGTTCCACATGCGTTCTTCTAATAAAGCTATTTATTGGTTTAACTTTAAACTCGTTTTTGTCGAAATCTATTTTTACTCTTCCGGGCGCGGGGTAAAGGAAGTCGAAATATTTTTTGGACACTCTGTATATTGGGTTGAGAGTGGAAAGTTTATCGTTACGAAATCCTTCGTCATCATTCGCGAAAAACGCCTGTTGCGTATTTTACTTGTTCGTTGCTTATTCCGAGGAATGGGCGGAGCAATGCAAACTCGGTCGTTTGTCAGGATCCTAAACGACATAGAGATTTCTACAGTGAAACCGTTATTGCTTGCCAAGCAGTATGCAATCGTGCGGGCCATTCGCGATAGATAATACAAGCCCGATTGCATGCAACAAAGGCTGCGTTCGTTGGACGTCTTTTTTCATTACACCCGCGTCTCGTTAGCAAAGTTTAACTGGCGTAAATATCGTTCCGCCACGGTTCGTTGATGCAACTTCTCTAAATGATATTCACCCCCGCCGAACTCGTAATCCAATTATTCGTTTTGCATCATGCACATAGTTTTTCCCGTTGCAAACACAACGGAGATCTTCTCCTTTCAACACTCTTTTCCTTGTCAAGAAAGTTCGAATCGAGTTCTTTCCGAGAAAATTTTAATCCGATCTCCAGATTTTTACAGCTTTGTGATGAAACTGTAAAACTTTGCGAAGTTCATTTCGAGTTCACCGAGAATTCAGTAGAATTTTCAACGTAGATTAAATGTATCTATTACTGCGGGCGTGTGTGTGTTTTACTGTGGTATTTTCTCTCAATGAGATTAAAATACGTAAAGATAAATATATTGCCCTGAATAAATTTGTACAATTCAATGAGGATGTATTCTCGTTGACAAGGCAAGTATAATTGTTAATCATTCTCATATTTGTATAATCTCAAGATTTAAGAAAACCTTCTTTTCATAAATGGTAAAAATAAGACCAATTTTCTTCTATCTCGATTACCACAGTACAAGATTACACAGAACACACTTAAAATTCATAAAAGGTTTATTCATTTAAAATGTAATAAGTAAAAAAATTATTTGTTTCAAATATTATTTCTACTCAGGATTTATTTAAATTAATGCCTAGATACGTTGTTTGTTTTCGTACGCTCGTATATTTCGAATTCTAATCCGAGTAATTGATACATGGTTCTTTTTCGTCCGCAGTAATACGTACGAAATGTTATCGATTTTATTTTTTAATATTTTCTTATGTTGTATTGGGTTCTGGGGGCTATCAATTTATTTTTGTATTCAGAAGACAGAACACATCACTCATGATAAATTGGGAATAATATTAAAATAAAGGATGATCGAAGCATGATACCGCAGCAATTGGTACAGTGTTACCCTATAATACATAATTTTATCACCATTACAGTGATCAACATAGGAGTATATTGGATAGGGTACAGTTGAAATGGAATAATATTTTGCGTGTAAATGAAATATTCTCATTGAAACTCCAGCTTAATAGATGTCGGATCATTTCAATTTGCCAGCAGGAGCTCGAAGTTCCAAGTTTCAAAGAAGTAAGACGAAGTATCTTCGTTCGATCTCCGTAAAGGAAACCTATAACTCAACAATGGAAAGTTCTGGATTTAATAAAGTTATTGGAAACATACAATAACAACGAAGTTCCTCCGAATGGAGAAACTAACAATTCTTGAAGCAGCGTAGACCTGAAATCATACGATTCGGAAAGATGAGACGGTTTAAAATGTCTCTTAGCAACAGAAATAGTTTGGGCAGAGTATATCTATGTTTTGTTACTCCCGGCACCATCTAAATAGAATATTACTTTGAAAACTCGACGCTAGAATTAAAATATTTGTTTTTCAAAGTTATTCGGTGGATTTACCACAGATTTACGACTATAAATATTATTTTACCCACCGCTGCTTTATTTTCCATAAAAGAACCGAACAAAAGATTTAACATCAAAAGAGTAATATCAATCTACAGTAGGCTGCAGTTAGACTAATAATATAATCGCCAAAAATGTGAACAAAAAACCTGAAAATCGGTAAATTGAGCAATAATTATGAAAACCAAATTTTTCAAATAAAGCGTCCGGAAGCGCTCCGTATTTTTTCATTTCAGTAAAACAAACGTGCGCTTGTCATACGTCGCCGAGTCAATGAATAATTCCACGAGAGCTGCAACGCAGCGAAAAAAAAAACGGGCGATGTATTTCAGTTTGAACTGGCAGTCGAAAGTATGGTCGTATTTCCTATGAAATTTTTACACGCGCCGTTTAATACAAATGTCTCATATTGTGTGGAGTCGCGCTTAGTGGACTCCATACTTCTACGCGTTTCCGACGGACGCACGACGACTGCGAAACAAAAACCAGCATCCCGCGGTTTTCGAAATCGACGAAACTTTCGCCGACACGTGTCCCCGATCCGTCGGAAATGCGAGGCAAAAATGGTTCACGTTTATTTTCGTCAAAAGTTTGTTCTACCGCGTTAATTGTTTCCAATTTCCGCGCGAGTTCGGAGTAAATGGAGCATCTGATTTCAAAGTTCGCCGAAAATAGAGGAACTCGTTATTTCCAATAAAAAACACGCGTGCAGAGACGAAGAACTTAGTACTTTTTTTATAACGAATGTCCACCTGCGTCGATTGATGTATTAAAAAATACCTCATTCCATTTAAAAAAATGAAGTTGACCTTCGTATCTCCTTGATGTCTCCACCTATAAAAAAATTAATGACATCAGATTACGAGCGCCTCGATATCATGTAAGTTTGGTCTGATGCGTTTTCTTCTATCTTCAAAAGCAAGCGAGTTATTCAGGTGACCTGTTTATAGTGCCACACTCTGTATAATAAATAACTCATCTTCAAAAATTGAACTCTTCTCTTTCTTCAAAAATATTAGAGTCAGCAAATTATTAACTCTTGTACAAACCCCCTGCAAGTTGAATTTTCGTATGGTAAACCTCCCTTACTCAAAGACTTTGATAAGTATGTTATCATTAGACTGCGGATTTTATGAATTTATGACAAAAATGGGTACGTACAATTTAAAACAGTGGAGGTATTAAAAAGATTTAAGGCCACCAGTGTATTAGTTTCACCTTAGCAGGATAATCAAAAGAAGAATGACATTTTTATTTGGCTCCTGTGTCTTGCAGTCAATCCAAACATGTTTTATTTTGCATAAAGATCCGCAGTCTATAGTTATCGTGATAGTATTAGTACAGTAATCCACGGTTAAATGTCCACGAGCTATCCCTACTCTTGCCTTACAACTTAGTGCAGGCCTGGGCACCTAGTGTTCCCAGAGTCGATGACGTAGATCGGCTACGTCACTATCGCACTCTGGTCGCTCGTCCTGACAGTTTCGGAATTCCGGACAGGCCTCGCGCTAGCCGGCCGGGTGGAGGTAGACGATTCTACGTCATTGACTCTCGGAGCATGCAGCGGAGGATGTGGACATTCTGAGAAACGAACAGACAGAATGTACCTTGTACCTTGTATCTTGCAATTACTACAGACAATTTTTATTTTCCATAAAAATCCGCAGTGTACTGACAAGTGTTAAGGGTATAGACTCCTTTTTCCAGGATTGCAAGGGTGTGGGATTCGCGTCCTCATTTCTCGATAATACAAAAGTGGGGGTTATCAGTAATCAAAAACGCTAGATAAAAGATCAATCTAGGGCGCTATATATATATATATATATATTTGAATAATATTTACATTGTGAAACTTACAACATTTCACAATTGCATTTACAATGTGAACACTCCTTTGTCTTTTTGGTGCACTCCACTTTACTTTGTTTTTTATTTTTGTTACTGTTTGTTTCATTATTTTTCGATTTAGTTTTCGCCATATCTTCTTATTTTACCTATAATACTCTTTATCTAGAATCGTATCCTACCTACTTACGTGTATCGAATAGGTAGCTAATCTAAAACGTTAGGCTGAAGTGAACCTCGTTTATCGTAGTAGTTGCAATTCACACCGCAATTTTTGGGACATTTCTGGTGATTTTTGTACCGCAGCAATGAGCTCCTCCTTCGCTTCAATGCACGTAATACTGAGGGTTTAATTTTTTTTATTAAAAAGACAAGGGAAGTTTCTTCTTAAATTTTGACTGCATCACAAAGTAATTATTTAAATGATAATAAAATTTTCCCCTACCCCCTTGCAATCCTGGAAACGAGTCTCCCGTCTTAAGCTACGTTCGTACAAGAATAATTATATATTTACAATTTGATGAGCAATGTCAACTGGCTGCAAGTTAAGTCTAATCGAGCCACGGCAGTGCACCGGTTCACATTCGATAGCTATCCTGACACACGTGTGGGATTGAACGTGGCGTGGCAACGAATCGAACGCGATTCGTCCTTTTGATTCGGCTCTTCTGTTTGGCCCAGTATGGTCGAAATCCATCGTCGAACAGGCATCCACAACGATTTGCACAATCGGTTAACCACTTCCGAATATACATTCGTGACAGCTCTTTGGACAAAACCCAGATACTGGCCGTCCGCGTATTTATCATGCTATGTGCCTGGAGATTGAATCCGTAATGGTGTCGCGAATTCAGCCATGCCTCGTCGGTTTGCTGATCTCGCTGGCATCAAGCGGACGCAGAAAATAGAAATCTCTGTCATGTCTCTGGGAACGGACGTGAGATCGGAGATGGACAGTTTCATCGCGCACCGGCAAAGAGTTTCGAACGACAGAGGCCGAAAGACTGTGAGTCTTGTATGTAGTCAGCCTGTTACGTATGAAACGTCCGATTTGTAACGGGCACTTTAAACCACAGCCCTTTTTCATTCACAGCTCGCTTTTCAAAGATTTTGTTTTCCTTTTTTGTGCAATGTGCCATCCAGATAGAAATTTCCAAGTGTAATTTTTTAATCTTGCGAAGTTATGCCGACAATCAAGAGGTTGACAACGTTAAAAATTGAAATTTTCACGGTTACGTTGGGAAACTGGGTTTTAGATAGAAATTTTCTGCGAATAAATTTCACTAACACGTTCCCTGCTAAGCTGTTTTCGCGGGGCTGTCATTTTCAGGCAACGTGGACCGGAAACGATGCACGTTATTGAGTTTGATGAATGTACAAACATTAAATATTCTTTCGCTCTCGACGGCGACACGAACGATAATTGTTTTCCTGCAATTTATCATGAAGCAATCTTGTATATAAAGATACGTCGATCTGTGCAACACTTATCTTTACGTTTAAACCCAGACGTTCGGATTGGGAAAAACTTAATCTGAGGATTACATTTGAAATGAGATAAAGTCTCTTTATGTTATCTGATTTGGAAATATTAATATTGTGAAAACTGCATACATTGAACTGTCGTTCCAGTCGTACCAAATTTTATAATCAAGATTCTAAAAAATGGAGATGTAATTCATAGTAATTATTGTACATAGGGTTTGATACGTAGCGGATAGATTTGTATAGGTAGTGAATATAGTATAAGGGATAAAACCAAATAAAAATGGATGAAATATCTGAAGATATATTGCTGAACTATTTCTAATATGTATTATTTGCAGCTATGAATTTCTTAATAAATTGTGTGACAATTAAATGTTATGAAGTAATCCCTGCAATTTAAATAAAAGGGTAATGTCCAAGTTATTTCTTCTGGCCGTCATAGACACAACACACCGAGTCACAAGAGGAAGTTAAAATGTTAAATCTGCGGTTGTCAGAAAGAACGTCGTTAAAGTTTTGATCACTAATGCTTTGACATAGAACGTTGGTTAAATTGCATTGTTTTCTGAGCCTTTCGAATGTGTTTTCATGACTTTTTTTCTGGTAAATACGTAAATCCTATACTCTAAAGCTCAATGAATGCATAAAACTCAAATTTTTTGAGATTGTGACATGCGGCGTTTTCCCTGACAACCACAGTAATAACGCGTGACAAAATTCTCTACGCATACAGTCAGTCACATAAGCATTCGTACGCCCTTTAAAACAGAATTACTTTTTTATAATTGTACCAATCCACCTGATGTTTTGTATGCAATTAGAAGCATTGGTTTACTGAATGATATATGCAAAAAAGATTTTCCAAAAATTACAATTTACAAGTAAAAATAAAAAAAAGCATCTTTTAAAAACTTTTTTATTTGGGTCCTTAATGAAAATTTAAAGTATATGTTTTGTAGATGTATCTCAGTTACGCACATGCGTATTCATCGCAATCGATTGACGTAGAAAAAAACGACATGCATCGAAAGATGTACATACGATTCTGTGGATTTTAAGTAGATACTGATCAAAAATCGTGGAGAACTATGATTTTCACCATTTCTAACCGCTTGTAGCTCGTGTGTATGTCAGCATTTGAGAAAAGTCAACTTAAAGAATACTATAAAACTTATACATTGAAATAGTTTAAGCTTCTTTTAAATTTCAGGTAAGTATGATAAATTGCGAGACAGAGAGATTTGACGCTTCTTCAGCATGTTTGGGCACTTCATACGTATTTTTCAATGACATAACCTCAAAATTGCCATTTTTTGATTAGTGACACTTTTTTTGCGGGGGTGTGATGTGTGTAACTAATATAGATCTACAAAGCATATATTTTAAATATTCATTAAGGACCCAAATAAAAAAGTTTTAAGAAAAGCCTTTTTTATTTTCGCAGGCAAACCTTGTAAATTGTAATTTTTGGAAAATCTTTTTTGCGCACCATTCAGTAAATCAATGCTTCTAATTGCTTACAAAAACACCAGGTCGTTTGGTACAATTATAAAAAAGTTATTCTCTTTTGGGGCGTACGAATGCTTATGTGATTGACTGTACATGTGATAAAATTGTTCGGCGCTCGACGCTCTCTGCCTGAATTTCACTCGGGACGTACTGTTAAGCGCTTAATTTCTACGTCTAATAGAAAACCCCGGGTTAATTGGAAAATGACGAATTAAGCTAGACACAGTATGTACTGGACAATTTCCGTGATGGCCGTGTGTAATGGATCGGATTGAATCCGCGTGATAGAATGAGAAATCGCGGAGGACAATACGCTCGCCGCGTTTCCGCCGGAATTGGCGGTGATCCAGGTACTTCGAAGCCCTCATACGTGTCGATAATGGCGTGGCCACCGGTTCTCTTATGCTGCAAGCCAACCAATGAATCGTCGTTGAACGTTACCATTCTTTCTCCGGCGTTTTCCCGCGCCGATTTCGTTTCCGGGCAAGGAAAAGCTCGCGATGGCTCATGCAATAGGGTATTACTTAGCTATACCTGCTGAAATTTTTTTGCGAGATTTTTTTCACACCGCTCCACAATGTTGCGATCAATTAGCTGGACAAAATTCATAACGTAATTCCGTAAAAAATAGATGCTACTCATATGAAGTAATGTCTAGACAGCAGGAATATTAACATTTCCCTGTCGGTAAAACTCCCATAGTCTTTTTCGTCGGCAGAACTGTGCAGGCATTTTTGTAAGGAGATCCATAAAAGCTCTTATATGTAATTAAAATACGTTTTCTACTTACTTTTCTATATTCTAATGTAAATTTTTATAATGAAAACTGACGACGAAAGTATGTTTCATTGTCTTAATTAATTCCGTTAATTATACAGGGTGTCCCACATAAATGGGACACCTAAATATCTTTCGTATTTACAGTCCTATCAGAAAACTTCCCAGGACAAATTGACACTACTGCAGGGGGCAAATATAATGGTAAAGAAAACAATTTTTTATGTCGTGTTTTTTAATGTAATTTCAAGGTCCTATGTTTTTTTTTAATGGAATGGTATATTTTTTTACGATAGCATGATATACAATAAAAAAACTTTTTTTGTAAAAAATTGAATGATGCGAAATTCGGGGCCCTATGGTATTCCGGGGGCCCCACGTGGCCGCTTAGTCCGCTTACCGTTAAACCCGCCACTGCCTTCGCCATCCATCTGATTTGGGGTGGGAAAACTAGAGTTATTACTACAATTGGAACGCGTCGTCCTCGCCGGTATTACGCTCCGCGAAAACGGACTTGTTGGCCGGAAGGTGGAGGACGGAAATTACACAGGCCAATTAACCTGAAACAATCTATTAAGATCGTACGATTCTAGTAAGATTGTAGTAAGATGTTGTGCAAAGTAAACTTGTGCTTGAATGCATGTGAGGAATTATGATATTTTTGGAGATATCAAATATTCAACTTGAATTTTCAGTGTGCTCTTCACATTTAGCGTGCAGTTACTTCTATTTTATTAAAACTTGGCATTCGATGTGGCACGTCTTCCCGACATCTTGTTGATCTAAAATTTAAGACATATCATTTACAGAGCACCTGAGTGCTCTCAGTTCAATTCATACAGCCTTCTTACTCATCAGTTCGTCGCAATTTTTCGAAGAGATCATTTCTCTCTATTGTTTGTTGGTGCTTCAGTAAACGCGTGTCTTTTGAACCGGCGTAAATGAATGAATTTAGTTGCGCGATTGAGTTATCCCCTTTCCTCCCCTAAGAAAAGAAAAAGGGTACAGAAGAAGGAATATATAGTGATATGTTAAAAGCGGTGTTTTATGTAACACGAAGAATTTGTTAGCATAATAAATGAATCATTAAGCGAAGGTTGTTTCCTCTAGAAGAGTGGAAAACATCCATAATAATTCCAATCCCTAAAGTAGAGAAACCAAGAAAGGCAAGCGAATATAGGCCTATTAATATGCTACCAATATACACGGTGTTGCGTTTATCTGATAACGGAAATATCTTGTAACGCACTGAAGTTACGAAAAAAATTTGTTTACAAAAATTGTTCGGTATAAAGGGTACAATCATATAGTCTAATTTTTTTGAGGACTATAATGGTGGGGAGGGGGCATTTCACAGTCAAATTGAGTTTTTTTAAATGGAATTTCCTACTTTTTATTAATTAAGCACCATTTTATATTAATTCATTAATTTTCACAGACGCAATTGTATAAAAATTTTTTCTTGAAAATGGTCTAAAGTTTCGACCGAAACGCTGAAAATTTTGTGGTAATTTGCAAAATTGCATGAGTAGCAGCGTCAGATCGAACCAGTGCGCTGAAATCATTGTTAGTACCTATTTTTTATACCATAGATCGATAGACTATCAAATTCTGAGTACAATAGTGTTGACTTTCATATGTCCTAAACCTGATAGTTAACGAGATATTATCGAAAGAATTTTCTTTGTTCTTTGGATAATATCTCGTTAACTATTAGGTTTAGGACATATGAAGTGGCTATTCATATAGTGAATAGCATGTTCTTCTGCCCCTATTTTCCCACCCCAACAATGAACATAAGAAGGAAGAAAAAGTGCTCGTACGCGAACAAACTTGACGCATGGTATGTAAAAGGCCACCTCTAAAGCCAGCAGAAAAGCCAGGGGTCAAAATGAATAATTCGACTTCGGACCACGATTATGCGAAGACCACGAAGCCGTGGTAATATGGCACACCTGATTTCGGAAGCTTTTTTCCCGAGGCAGTTTCCCGGGCCGATTTCGCTTCCGGGCAAGCAAGGCAAAGCTCCATCCTCGCAGGGTGGCTCATCGACGCGAACTTTCCCGTTCGTTCGCTTCGAATTATCGAATTTACAGAACGGAAATGTTTCGGCGAACTTCTCCAATATCTTTCGGCTGTTATAAAATTCTTGAGAAAGTCGTAGCAGCTCGCTGGACGCATAAAACACAAAACATCCTTCACCACTTTCAGGCAGGCCGCGCGTCGCTACCCTAAGTCCGGGAAGTAGCTTCGGGCTTTCGAAAGTTCCACGGGCCGCAGGACCTTGTGAACAATCCGAAACGGTGAACTTGTACTACACGGTGCAACATCAAGTGATAGAAATCTCGAATGTGCAGGACGCTCTTGGGGGAAGAAAAGCACAACAAAAATGTTTGAGCAGTCGTCGGGAGCGTTTGTACGGGTTCCGGGAACTTTACCTTGTCCGTCCGTTGTTGCGTGTGCAACCCCTGTTGTTTCGCTACATGTGTCGAGTCGTAATGAGTCAGAAGTAACCGAGTCGTCTCGTATATATAGTCTCTGTAGTGCCCGCAGTTAGCTCAACGGGGAATTATGGTTTTTAAAGGGGGACGAACACGGGAAGTCGGGAGAACTTGTATTACGAGAATGATGGATAATATTCCTTGTGTAACTAGATTGCAGGTAATTATACACTCTCAAATATGCCAATAAAAATGTTACGCCTCTGTGGGCAATCTGGGTCGTTTATGTCCGGAACGAAATTGAATGTTTCTCTTTCCCATCAATGCTTCAAATGTGTGACGTTCCAATTCTTATACAGTGAGTGTATGAGTAAAAAGTATTCGTACGCCATTTAAAATAGAATAACTTTTTTATAATTGTACCAAACAACCTGATTTTTTTATAATCAATTGGAAGCATTGCTTTACGAAATGATATGCAAAAAAGATTTACCGAATAATTATAAATTACAAGGTTGCATGCAAAAATAAAAAAGGCATTTTTTTTTAAACGTTTGTATTTGGTCCCTTAATGAAAATTTAACACTTTACCTACCGGAAGCTTATTAATAGGATTTTTTATAATTGTGCTGTACCAAAAGAAAGCATAGAAATTTTCGTTTACATTGCAATCTTAAATGAAACTATTAGATGACGTTATTAAGGGTGACTTGTCAGTTCACAATGAAAATTGCTGTTGCTGTTGAAGGTTCCATTAAAAACGGTTTAACCATGTAATGTGTTAATATACATGTTTTGTAGATCTATATTTATTATACACATACTAAAAATTTCGTCGAAATCGGTTGACGCAGAAGAAAACGACACGCAACGAAAGATATACGATTCTGTGGATTTTAAGCAGAAACTGATAAAAAGTAGTGTAAAACTACGATTTCACTATTTTTAACCGCTTGGTAGCTCTTGGGTATGTTAATCGATTTTGATGAAATTTTCAGCACATTTTAAATTTTCTCTTGAAGGGCTTAAATAAAAATTAAAAAAAAAATGCCTTTTTTATTTTTGCATGTAACCTTGAAGTTTATAATTATTTGGTAAATCTTTGGTAAATGCTTCCAATTGATTATAAAAAAATCAGGTTGTTTGGTACATTTATGAAAAAGTTATTCTGTACATACTGTACATACACTATATTAAAATAGGGACCAAAATTTTTTTAGATTTTTTGAAAGCCGAAAAGAGTAAAAACATTGGTCGTATACATAAACGACCAGGAGACGCAGGATTAAAATTCAGAACTCTCCTAATATGTCAAAAAATCTCCACTGGTTTGGTTCAATTTTAAGAAAAGCATGCGGTATTTTTTTATTACTATTTATTATTATTACTTTTCGCCAGGGATTGTGTAGTATGAATTCAATCGAACATGTTGGTAGGATGTGGCCTTCGGAACTTTCGTTAATCGATTTCCAGTATTTACGGCAGCGGGTAGAAATTGACCTGTTTCGCAGAAAAAAATCTTTGCATCGTCGTCAGTATCTGTAAGAGCGCCGAAGTGGTTGGACCTACGCCAACATCAGGGCCGATGCACTTCCGCATCTGTCCCAGCGTATCGATCGGTTGGTCATCCCATCACTGAACCCTCCAAGGTAATGCTAATGGTCAATTGCTTGCCAACACTTTGTCCAACTTTCACTTGGCCGTTGCAATGTTATATCAACGATCGAAAGGTTGGGAAATAATCGTAGACCTTCTATTATTGTGTAAGATGTGTATTCAAGAGAGCATTAGAAACAGATGCAAATTTGGAACGTCCCACCTTGTTGTATGCGAATAGTCGCGGTCAAACAAAAAATAAAACGAAAATGTGGCATATATTTCTCTTTTGAATTATTGCTAAGATAAGAAATATTAATTCACCCATAAGAGTAATGAGGTTTCTTAGAGTATTATAACGACGCAGAAAGTAAAATATTTTATTTCGTGTTGCAAATTGTCAAAACAGAAATTTTTTATTTTATGGTACAGATTGTTAAAATAAAAATATTTAATTTTGGAAATTGTATATATTATTTACAATACTATTTTCTTTAAGCAAAATAAAATCTGAAATATTAAATAGTATTTGAAATATTTATTTCTGCAAATAATGCTCACGTCTGCTCAATTGATACGTAAATTTTGGTATGTTTTAGCATAATCCAATAAAATTCATTCATAAAGTCCTATTTGTGAAACGCGTAGTTTGCGTGTACATGCGATTGTTTCAAACGTCTTGTGTACCACACGTTGTCCATCATGATAAAGGGGAAAACATTGAAACACGCTTTTGACAGGAGTTTAGTGAAAGGAATAGTTTTCCTTATTGCGACGATATATGAAAAATCCTTTGATGGGTAAATCTGAATATGTGTACGCGTGTGTGCAAGAAGGGTCTCTTATAAATCGATAGAAAACCGTCAAGGTATTGAGCTCGAACCTTCGGAACTTCATATACTTTTGAAGACTGGAAGCTTTGGGAAACTCGTTGCAGGGAGGCATATGTATTCCAAATGTTCAGCGATTCGAGCTGCGATAAAAGGGTTCGGATTGATTACTGATTAAAGGTTTTTTGAATAAGCTGCTCTTCCGAGTACTGGTTAATCTTTCCTACATCTGAAAGGCCGTGTATGTATATCACCAACTAATATTATAATACTCTCTTCATCCCTCGTTTCAATCTAAATTGTTATAACTAGACTGTGGGTTTTATGCATTTGTAGTTCGTTATCAAATTTTTCAAATAAAACTTGCTCTGTTTCACAAATCTTCTCTAGAGGAACGTACTTTCGAGTAGCTAAGCTAAATTTTGAAAGGCACTGAATGATCTTGAATGATCTTGAATGACCTTGAATGACCTTGAATAACCTTGGAAAACGAAAGTGTTATAGATCAGTGAATTCGTCCCAGGACAAGCTATACGCTTACTTCAATAGAAACATACATTCTATATCTATAAAAAAACAGAGGTCATTTTAAAATAAATAAAATTTACTTAATATAAATTAATAAGAAAAAATAAATATATATAGGATGTCCCAAAATTTCTGTTACAAGGGATACCTCTTTATCCATCGTATTTAGAAAAAAATACTTCCATTGAAATTTGTATGGTTTTCAAAGCTATAGAAATGTGCATTTTTTAAATATTTTATCCGACCAGTTGAAGGTCATTTTAAGGTAAAGTTCACTTTTTTAAATGGAAACATAATTTTTTTATTACACCAACTTATATCGTATGAGAAAAAACAAGTAAGTTTTATTCGAAACGTTTTTTAATTCGACGTCAGCTATTGAAGTTATTCAATGCGTTTTTGACTACTGGAAAACCCCACTTTTGTATTATCGAGAAATGAGAACGCGAATCCCTTGCAATCCTGGAAAAAGGTGTCTACTCCATTAACTCCTCCAAGTAAATTCCAGCTCAACCATGAAAATTCAAATTTTTAAGGGTTAATATCTCTTTTACTTCGTGACAACTATCATGTCGTTCCCTGCGCCACCAACGAAACGATTTTCCAGACTCGCGTGTGTATAATTCCCAGAACAGATGCTGTCCTATTAAAAACGTTTCGCCAACGTCGGTGTACCAACTTTTCTCCCATTTCGTCTACTTCTCCGCGTGTCGCAGAAGTTTCTGCTTGAAAAACTGAATAGCCCGCGTCCGCGTGGAGGTGGGTAAGTTTCTCATGGATATCGCGGGGAACACAGTTAAACGGAGTTTATAAATACGAGGAGAAGCGAGTCTCTTCTGCGTGCTATGAGTTAACAATTACGCATGGTACTCTGGAGGGTATTCTCTCGCGGTAACCGCAGCCGGAACACGGCTAACCGGGAGAAATCGCGAGATTGCTTATCTTAGGATTAACATCGGGTTGCGTTAAGACCAAATTGCCTCGAATTTGCCCGAGAAAAACAGTAGATCTCACCGCAGACCGGTTGCCTGTTGCGTGCTACCGTTCTTCCGCTTTTCCTTTTCCTTCTTTTTTTCCTTTTCATCTTCGTAAATAAGCGCAAATAATTATTCGAACAACTTCGGACGGTTAATGGATAAGTCACTGTACTTGTAAATGCAGCGCATTCGCACCCTTCTTGTAAATGTTGCTTGAACGATTTCTTTTCAATCGTCGCACGTCTATCATTAACAATTTCGTTATTATTTTATCACTAAAATGCACAAGTATAGGTACATACTTAAGTTTTGTTTGCACTAATTACACTGTCCAACAAGTTTCAACTTCTTTATGCTTCCTAACTCTATAAGAACTCTATAAGAATCACTCAACAGTAATTGTGGAACGGTGTTGGACAGTATTACTGCCAACTGCGGATTTTTATGAAAAATAAAAAATGTTTGCATTGATTGCAGGACGCAGGAACCAAATAAAAATTGTATTCTTCTTTCAATTGTCCTATTAAGCTGAAACTAATACATTGATGTCTTAATACCCATTTTTGTCATAAATGCATAAAATCCGCAGTCCAGTTATAGCTTAAACAATATTTTGATTCTCGTCGAACGTCTTTTATTAAATTAACGTTCATCGAAAAACGCCATTTCTATAGCGCTAAAATCTTTCCTCTAATATTGGGGATTAAAACAGTGTTAATTATAATATTGCTTAAAAGTTATTCGAGCTAAAAATAACATGGGACGGATTTGTACGTAACTTCCAAAGGCAGCATAAAGTGTAAAATCTCTGTCGGTCGAATTGTTATGAATCGCGGGGTTTCATATTTTGAATTACTGTGTTGCGGAAGTTTCTTAATTACTATGTCGAGGAAGTTTGTTTCGCTAACTCATCGTTCACTGGCGAGGAAATATTCCGCAAAATATGAGACAGGAATTGAAAATTTCCTCGTTTCTTCTTATACTAAAATGAAAATGCTAGGATTCTGTTAAATTGCAAGCTGTAGTATTCAAACTTTGTTTATTATATAAATTCCAAGAATTAAATACCGTCAAATTTCCTTGGTTTAAGTTTAAAATTCCAACATGCCCGTTCTGAAATATGGCGCAGGATGAAATATTAAAAAATATTGAATTACATACTGATTTACACCAATTCTTTCTTCAGTCATCAATTGTGTACACAAATGGTTTATAGTGTCTTAATTAAAGAGCGAATTTTTTTAACACTAGAACTACCGAGCACTAAACGTAGTTGGCATTATTGGCATACATTCAGTGTTGGGCAATAAATAAATTTATTTAAATAAAAATTTAATTAACAAGTTATATGTTATTCGGATATATTCAAATAAAAAGCAAAAATAATTATTTATTATTTGAGCAAGAGAGTCTAAATGAATTATTTAAAATAATAAAGTTAATCGTTATTTACAAATACAATTTCAATTATTATTTGTATTGACAAATAAAGGTTGCTATGACAGACATATAACGCGCACGTTTTCATTGTGTATACAAAATACAAGAAATAAGAGAAGACCAAAAACTATTTTTTCGACTTACTCAATCCAGTAAGAAATAATCTTTTATATATTTGTGCAAATAAGAAATAATAAATAGATCACTTTTGGAATTATTTAAATTACTTTTATTTAAATAAAAAGTCTAGTTATTATTTGCAATTGAGATCGCACGTTCATTTATATTATTTAATTATTTATTATTTAAAATAAAATTTGCCCAACGCATAAATTAAATTCATCTGCTAAACAATGTTTTCACGATCTTCTGTAGAGTTCACTGTTTTATATTTTTTCTCTATAAACACATAAAATCCTCGGTCTATTAATGACCGAATAATCTTAAAATCGACACTTGCTTGCACTGGAAAGAATTTGGGAAGTCTCCATTATAAAGGCCGGTTTAAACTTCGAACATTCTTTCCTTTCTGATCTCTCATTCCTTATTCAACGAGTATAATTCGGTTTCGCAGTCGAGAATCCATTTAATTTGCTTAGTTATAAATGAGTTCCCAAGGACGTCCCAGTAATTTTCCCTTCCCCGTAGAGTGTTTTAATGACATCGTAAAATGAGAATACCAGCTTTACGTTACCATAAAACTCCTTCGAGCTAGGTCCTGCTAACTTTTCAGTCTGCTACGTAAAGAAAATGCCAATTGAGAGGTTCGTGACACAGATAAACCATTTCGCAAGCCTGTTTAAGGACCAACTGTGCATTAGGCCATACTAATTTCCGTTGGATATCTAATTATATTACTACTACGAAAAGAGTTTTAATCGGTGGGAGATTTGGGTTAGGTTGCAAGACGCTCTTTCAAATTTTTATTAATCTTTCGACCGAACGAGCATGTGGTGTTGCTACCAGAAACTATTCGCGCGGAAGTATTCGGATGAGCAGCTTTATCGCGAAACGTTTCGAAGCTTTGTACTAGCTAGTGTTTGAAATGCAACCGCATTGTTTAATTTGCCGTCATTTTCGACCCCACGGCGGCGTATCCTTTTATTTGTTGCAGAAATAGAAGCAAACACAAAATAAAGCTATTCGCCATTTCGGGTCAACTGTTCTGCATTTTATGACCGGTCTCACAATTTTATTTAAACCTTTCCAAAATTTTCAAATCGCGTTTTCAACAAGTGACTGTCGTAAAAGTTGGGACACGTTTTGTTGTGCAGCTGTAAAATTTCACAGGATGAGAATTACGCAGAAACCGTTACACCGTTGGAGAGGTATAGTTACTATAGTTGCCAGCTACATTCTCGCTGCGGAAAGTGTAATAATAGCGATAACACATAAAAGGTTATAGCCAGAGTTGGGCAAAAATTTTATTTAAGTAAATGTGGGTTTTAAACCCACTTCATTCGAAATTTTTATTTAAATAATATTTTTGCCCAAGTCTCTCTCTCTGGTTATAGCCAATTTTCTGAAGACATTGTTTTCAGCAAAAAAATGTCAAAAAACTCGGAAAGTAGGTATTCAAATGAAGTCAAAATGCCTCATATTCAATCTTTATTAATCCAATGCTATCTCCTTCGCAGCAGCGTTTTTTGTTGGTTTTTCTCTCAATGTCGAAAAATTATCTGGCGAAGTCAAAATAGCGCTTTTCATCGGTTGTCGTCCACGCTTGGACTGTTTGGCCGTCTCGACACAGTTCTTGCCTTAACAATTTGATTATTTTACATAAAAACACTTAAAACGTGTGTGTGTGATTTCCATTTATAAAAATGACGTCTATGTGCAAAAAAAAAAAATGAAAAAAAGGGTGTCTCAATCTATATGGCACGAGTGTTCCAACCCTTTACAAGAAACGCCATTTCGAAACACGAAAAAAGAAAAATTCATATCGCGGTAAGTGCACAATTCTTTCTGCACATTTAAACTACATTAAATTATCATTAAAAACTTTTCAGTTGGAAACGAATCAATAAGAAACACAATACAAACTTTTTAGGACGTACCTTTAGCCTTCGCTTGGCACAGCTACACGGAACACGACTTGTTGCTTCTAATGCTCGTGAAAACAGAAACAAAGTGGACAACCATGATATCGGTGTTTCCAGAGTGCGTTAATGTGGAAAAAAGCACTTGTGTCCCCCAACTTGTACGGTGTCCCAATTTATTTTGTTTTTTTATTGTAAACTATTTTTAAGTTATCATGATATTGTTCTATCCGCTTTTTTTTCGTTTTTTAGAACGAACAGGTTTATTTTTTAGTTTATATGAGGTTGTTTTTCATTTCTTCTATAACGAACAGTCGTTTAATTTAATGTTTAAGTTCAGGTTTAGGTTTAGGTTAGGTTAGGTAAGGTTAGATTACTCCTTTTGGGGATGAAGCTTTCCGCAGAGGGTGGACCTCGCTATGCGTGGAAAATTAAAAATCCAATGATACAGGAAACACGTGGGCGAGGGATGAGCTTTGTTGTATCTCTTTCTAGCATTAACTAATGAAATTAACAATAAAACCTTTTCTCAAAAACTATTGTCTTTATGATAAAAATCAATAGGACATAAACTGTGTATTTCGATGAGACCTACAAATTTTATATGAAGTATTATTCAAAATTACCATTATTTACGGAAATAAATGGAAAAAACCACGATTTTATCCTGGATTTATTAAGAATCCAGAGTACAAAACAAAATCGGATGTATGTCCTTTTCGGAAGAGATTTACAGAAGTTAGACTGCATATTTTTTAATCCAATCGATGTATGATGCGACGCGCGTGTACACTGACGGATACACTGTGTCGGCACAGTGGTATGACCAGGATACGAGTCCTGCAAGTTTTCCATATACCATCAAAGGACCACCGGAGTCACCCTAGACATAAGAGAAAATGGATCAATAAATATTATATTTCATAGAAAAATATATACATATATATTAATAATTTATTTGTGATACAAGCATGACAGAGAGCACTGTTAATGTTAATGGACAACATAAATGCCAGAAATGTAAATTGTGAAATTCAAAATACTCAATGTAAGACGAAAAAATGTATTGGTAAAAATATACTGTTTAAAATATTGCTAATAATATATGATTATACAGGGTGTCTCGTAACTGGTGGTACAACCGAGCAGGGGGTGATACTACATGAAAAAATAAGTCGAAAATATAGAATAAAATTTTTTCATGGGAGGCTTTGTTTTCGAGAATTTTCGCCGGGTGCGTGTGTGTGTACGTGCTTTAGTTTATGCAGAAAGTAGAATTGGTTGATCATGGTCAGACGCGTCAGACGATTCCTATGCGATAGCACGTGTATTCGCTGCATTTTCAAACATGATTCTCTCGAAAACGAGTTGACAAACGAAAAAATGTTATTCCTTTCTTTTGACTTATTTTTTCATGTAGTATTACCCCCTGCTCGGTTGTACCACGAGACACCCTGTATATGCACACGTTAATTTTACGTTTGATTAGATTACATAATGAGCTTTACGAGCTTACCGAAGATGTCGTTTAAAGAATTTCAGTTTTACTGTATGCAGTGGATGACCGAATTGTTACTAGTTCTTTGCACAAGTTGACAATCTTTTATTAAAAACTTTCACTGAACTTCCACTGAAGAATTTCAAAATTATACGTGTAGATTATTTGTGTAAATATAAAACTGACCTTGCAATGTCCCCTAACAGCTGTTGGATCATATGCACACAGATGCGTGTCGTAAATATTCTGGGAGTCTCTGTAAGCATCTCTGCAGTACCCCTGGCTGGCGATTGTGATGTTGACCCAGTGAAGAATATTCGTCCTGTTACCGTCGTACTGCGGTATCATCAATATTTCCACGTTAAAAATCCCGATCATTCTGACACAAGTTAATTACCTGTTCTTTAATCCCGAAAGAAATGCATTGGAATATTTACCGCGAGTCTGCCGAATCCCGAGACTGTGGCTTCGTCATTAGCTTTAACGACTTCTGAGGGGGTTGGCAGGGGAACGAAAGATATTAGAGCGGATTTCACGAAACGAGGTTTCACCTGTATAAAAAATTGACATCATTAATCACAGTAACTGACGGGCGGGGTAGTTCTAGATTAGGAATTTCTTATAATGTTTGCGTACAGTTGCGTAACCGGAATCGACATTAACATCAAATTATTTATATCTTCTTCTTTCTTATTATTATTTATTTAATGCTTTAAACCAAGTATGGTTTATGTAGCACAAACAATACATGAAAATATTGACATATTACATATCAATTGTCTAACTTAAATTTTTTTTCAGTTTGCATAAGCATCCGCACTCTAAACACCAGCGGCGGACCGTTAATTTTGGGGCCCTGGGTTAACACTGTATGGGGACCTACCCAATTAACCAATTAATTTTAATTGTTTTTACTTTTACCACTTTGAACACATGTATGAATAATGTGACCATACGTCCCGTTTTTAAATAGCCTGTCCCATTGTCCCCAAGCACAGCTTCGGGACGCCGAAATGTCCCGTTTTTAGAAAGAGAACACCCACGGTAACAATTCCAAAAAAGAACGCGAAAAATCTAAAAATCATCCGACGGTAGCGCCTGGTAGCGCAGCGATGACGACATGCCAATAAGTCTCACACGTTGTAAGAAAGAAAAATAGCAGACCACATAAATTATTTATCTTCACGTGTTCATTCCTGTTTTTTCATTAATCAATAGAAACTATGAAGAAATATGCGTTTACTTGAATACACATATTATTACACTAAACAAACAGACAGAGAGACAGACAAGAAAGCGAGCTAATAAAAACGTAGCAGAATAAATGGTCACGTTATGTATGAAGTACCTTGATCAAAGCGATGTCGTTCACCCAGGAATCCGAGGCGTTGTACTTGTCATGATAATAGATCTCCTCGACAGAATGTATCGAATTCGGCCGGGTCAGATCGACTGTACCAGCAACAATTCTTATGTCCTTGGGCGATTTACTGTAAACAATATTAAACTTTATTTCGAGACCTGTTAAAATTAATGAAATTTCTATTAAAGTTATTTCGAGCTTAAAATATGTTTAATGATGTTTGTGTGTTCCACTTGCCTGACTACACAGTGAGCGGCTGTAATAACGTAGTCCGCGTTTAAAATCGATCCACCGCAAAAATGGCTCAACATGATTACGTTTTGAAGGGAAACCTAAGAAGAATTTTACTAATTTCAGAAGCTATAATGATATTATAGTAACAGAGAGTTTCACTGTCGATTAGAACATGGAAGGTATCGTGATCACTCTTTTGTATCACACTCACTTGATGAGGAATTTGTCCCGGTTTCGCCACTGTTCCATTTACGATCCTTGACTCAAGTTCACCTGTAACAATCATCGTAATAAAAATTTTAAGTCACTGTCCGGTTTACCAATTGACAGATAGTAAACATTTCTGGATACACCAGTGGAAAGACCATCAATTTCTTTAGTTACGTCGTAACACGGTTTCGATAAAAATATTTTTTGAACCTTAATTTCGAGGAAGATAATGTGGGTTTTTCGAGAACAACGATAGATGTTGGAAACAGGTTTCTAATGCACGTTGCAATATCACTCAGACACTTGATAAGCTTCTCTCTCTCTCTCTCTCGAACGAGTAATTAATAGATAAACACTATTGTCACACTTACAATTAGCCACAGCAAAAATTAGTGGGAGGAAGAAAATAAGCGACATCATTTTGTTGGTACAAATGATCTACGGTTTTTGTGCTGATATTAAATCGGCGCTTTTATATACTTGGTCCGATTAAAAAATTTTGTAAGATTAGATAAGTTAATAGACATTGTGCTCCTGTCTTGATTTCATTACGATAAGATATGTCACAATATCGCACAAATACAATTTTTGGGAAACTCTGATTTTCTAGATGTCAATAATTCATTTTATTAAAAATAGATTGACAAACAGATTTCACCAAACTTGAAGATGTTTTGGGGTCTTTTTTAATGTTTATTTTTATTATTGACTCGTGTACTCGTCTTTTGAAAGTTGATTCCCCACAGGGTTTGTTGATTTTTAAATTAAAATATTCTAGAATCTTTCACGATTATTAAGACGTCGACAAATAGAATTCAAAAGAGAAAGTTTAATTTCATTTTTGAATATGGTTCATTTTAATATGTACCTATTATATTTATATAGGAAAACAAAATTGTCACTCATTCTCATATTCTTATAATCTCAAGATTAGAAAAAACATTCTTTATAAATTACTCGAACGAGTAATTAATAGATAAACACTATTGTCACACTTACAATTAGCCACAGCAAAAATTAGTGGGAGGAAGAAAATAAGCGACATCATTTTGTTGGTACAAATGATCTACGGTTTTTGTGCTGATATTAAATCGGCGCTTTTATATACTTGGTCCGATTAAAAAATTTTGTAAGATTAGATAAGTTAATAGACATTGTGCTCCTGTCTTGATTTCATTACGATAAGATATGTCACAATATCGCACAAATACAATTTTTGGGAAACTCTGATTTTCTAGATGTCAATAATTCATTTTATTAAAAATAGATTGACAAACAGATTTCACCAAACTTGAAGATGTTTTAGGGTCTTTTTTAATGTTTATTTTTATTATTGACTCGTGTACTCGTCTTTTGAAAGTTGATTCCCCACAGGGTTTGTTGATTTTTAAATTAAAATATTCTAGAATCTTTCACGATTATTAAGACGTCGACAAATAGAATTCAAAAGAGAAAGTTTAATTTCATTTTTGAATATGGTTCATTTTAATATGTACCTATTATATTTATATAGGAAAACAAAATTGTCACTCATTCTCATATTCTTATAATCTCAAGATTAGAAAAAACATTCTTTATAAATGGTAAAAATAAGACCATTTTCTTCTATCTCAATCACCAAAGGACTGTTGTTCACATGATCGTACATTCTTTATATGTATTGTTTTAAATTGCATAGGGGGAAGTTTTATTATTACTTAGATACCCACTCCGACACAATAAAAATATAAAAAGAAACTTGAAGTGAAGTGCACGAAGAGATCTACTTATGCAATTAAAAACTCAAGAAACAAAGAAAGAATGGAGATTTTAAAGAATAAAAAGGAAGAAGAATTGAGAGAAACAAAGGAGTTCATATTATAAATGCCATTGTGAAGTGTTGTAAACACAATGCTCTTAATTTCAAACAGCTTCACAAACTAAAGATAAAAAATATTACTCAAATATATTTGTTAAAATAATGTATTCAGTTATTTATGTGATATTATACTACGGTATTAAAATGAATAAAAGGTTTATTCATTTAAAATGTAATAAATAAAAAAATTATTTGTTACTGTACTCTTAGGGTTTATTTAAATATTTTTAATGAATGCCTAGATGCGTAGTTTGTTTCCTTATATTTTGAATTCTAATCCGCAAGAATAGGTACGCAGTAATTGGTATATACATAGCTCGTTTTCGTCCGCAGTATTACGTGCAAAATGTTATCGATTTTATTTTTTAATATTTTTTTTACGTTGTATCAGGTTCTGAGGGCCACCAATTTCTTTTGTATTCAGAAAATATTATTCTTCCATAAAATGCTTACAAATATTATTATTTCTTAATAAATTGATACAGTTACCCTAGGTATGTATTATTTTGCTTCGAACTCGAAGAAACAAGTGAAACAAGATTAGATTGTCCCAGCGTCAAAAGATACCTATCACAAATGTTTCACATTTCTTTCTGAAACACGGAATTGCGAGAGCGTTGCCAGTGGACACAATGTCAAATCCAGAGGCAGGTGCAACACGAGGAAGATCCCAGTGCGCAAATATGGCGGTATCTGGTGGACAACATATATTTGCCACTTTATCTTTGAGAGTCACGCGAAATTGTGTACTTGCGCCAGGAAACGGACACGAAGATAATAAAACCAAAACATTTGGTTTACGAGTTCGCGTTTATCATTATAACAAATTCCAGGTTGTATTCCGAGACTACATTTTAAATAATTTTTCGCCAGGATATTTTTTCCGCGACCCTTTTTCATCAGAAAATGTCATGGCAAATGCTTTTAACAACTCCGAGGTTTTATGATGAAAATTTTACTTTTTGTTTCCACTATTTTTCGTTATTAACTTTTTAATAATGAAATGGAAATTTCTGTACGGAGCACTTTGATAAAGGTGTAGGAGAGTGTTACATGGTGTAGAAAGCATTGTATATACGAAATATTTAATTCAACGAATAAAGCATTTTTTCATGAAATATTTTTCAAAATATCAAAAGATCAAAATTCAGTTCCTGATGTTCGAGAAATTTTTGATTAATTTCTATTGTCGCTTTCTTTGGTTAATTCCATCATTTTGTGTATATTTGTTTAAATATTTTCTTGAAATATTCGCTACTAAAACATTAAAAGATCAAAATCTGTGCGGTACACTGATACTTCAAGGTAATGTAACAATTATAGTAAGATACAGGTATCAATTTCGAGTGTTTTGACAACATCTGGGCGTCACCTTCAAGAATAAGTATAATCGAAAATATAGTTATCCAGTATCCACTAAAAATTTTAATTGTAATCTCTCTATCTGTACAGAGCTTTTCAAGGTTACTACAAGGTCAAACAAATACAGTCATCGTGTATTTACTCTCTTCAATATCCCATGACTAGACTGCGGATCTTTACGGAAAATAAAAAATGTTTGCATTGATTGCAGGGCATAGGAGCCAAATAAAAATTTTTATGTTCTTTTAATTATCCTATTAAGCTAAAACACTAATACGTTGATATCCTTAAATATTTTTAACATGTCCACTGCCTTGAATTGAAAAAAAACATCACTTATGTCGCAGACATTTTTTCCTGTGATCTATAATTTTCAGGCAACGGAATTTTGAGCAGAAAACAGTTTTTTCTCAATGCACTTTGCGGCGTTTTCGTTCAGAAACGCGAAGATTGCCTCCATCTGTTGAATTAAGGGACTTCTCGGTAAAGACGATGGCGAGCATCGCTCGTTAGTGAAATTTTTCCCGCGATCAATGGAGTCGTGCAGTCTTTCTCCCCGTTAAATGCTTTAGTGGTGTTATTAGCGCAATCGGGGAGGAAGTGAGGGGGTTGTGATCATGGCACCCGCTATATAGGCGGCGGCTTTACGTGTTCTTTACGAGTTCAGCGTTTTTGCGCCGGGTCACGTTCCTTCGTCTTTTTCCTTTCTCAATTTTTACTTGCAGCGGGCGAGTCGTTAGAAAATAAAAGTATCCTGCACGAACGAAAATGAATTACTTGCGCGTGCACGCCGCGCCGCTGCCATGCCGGCTAGACTAGGTCTAATCGATTACGTGCTCCGATGGAAAATTATTATATATCACCGATTACGTCGTTTGCCGCTGATGGAAAAAGCGGCTGACGCGTCGCTAACGAGCTAATTATAACGAAAACTTTATTATCACTGATTATTCGCGCCCCTGTTCGCTGGGACTGTCAGTTTCGCGTTACAATTTCTCCATTTTACCACAGAATATGAGAAAAATACGTAGTTCAAGCTTTTTTGGAACGGTTTTGTTTTATCAAAAGCGGAAACGGAAGCAGAACAGATTAAAACTGTCAAATTTTGGTACAATTGACTGACAAATGTCGGTTTCAAATTAAAAGGAAAATATGCACTTAATATTTTGATGAGAAATGTTTGTAATAACTGGACAGCGGATCTTCATGCAAAATAGGTATGTTCTACCCGAATAGCAACAAACTGGAGTGAAATAGAGATTTCTTTTAATTCTCAATATGTTCAACAGGTTGAGAAAATAACATAACAGTATCTTAAAATTGTCCTTACTGTTTTATATTACACCTACTCATTTTTGTCATGCATGCATAAAATCCGCTATCTAGTAATAACATTATCTTGTTTTTCCTGGGCATATACTTGTCTTAAGGTGAGAAAAGTATTTCATAATGATTTTGTAGGTGTTACCGCTGCTCATTAAAATATACAAACGTTTTGACCAAATGGTAAAAGAAGTTATGTGTTTGCATTGTCGATTATTGTTTCTGCATTTCCTTAAAGTTGTTATAATTATATAATTTCCTTTTACACACAATATTAGTAATGTCCTCGTTCGTTAAAGATTGTTCCACATTTGAGCAGAATATAAAATTATCAGTAACCTTAGCTGTCCCACTTTTGAACGTTATTTCAAATGTAGAAAAATCGACGTTTCTTCTAGAATAAGTGAGAAGGCGTTTCAATTCTTAATTACGTTACCTCCGATTGCTCTCTCACCAGTTCCCTTCGGTCTCATTGCGCGAAGAATAAAACGAATCCTCAAAGCGTTTTCTCTCTATATTAAATCGCTCTTTATTTGTACCTCTTTAAAGGCACAATATTCACCTCGCGGACTTTGACGAAGCTCCGGACAAAGTATTTCTTGCAAATACGATTCGCATCGTTTCTTGCGTGGCTGTCGTAGACGTATAATAATAAGGGGGTCAGTTGGTCGTAAATGTCAAAGTTCTCTGGCGAAACTGCGGCGATAGATGAACACAAAGCAGTCGAATGGAATCACGGGAGAAAGTAAAATTACGGGGAAACTCGCTGGATCGAAATTGTGCTAGCGATGTCGCCGAGGATTGCGAAGTTCGATAACGATTGAACGATTTACGGCGCCTAAGGCGGCGGTCCGGGGTTGCGCGTTCAACCGACAAAAAAGGATCGAAATTGGTCCTTCCTTGAAAGGCTGTTCTTGTTTGTCTGATAATGTCAAAATACTCACAAAATAATCACAAACAACCAGAAGAATCTATTAGGTGTGCAAATAAGTTTTCTCCCATTTCTTATCCAAATTCAAGATTTTATTACATTTTACGTACATAAAATATATATCGCCGCGCCGTCTGAATGTAAGAATGTGACTTACAATTCCTCATTTTAGAAAAGTGGATGAAACAGTATTTGAAGGTTTTGAGATTATGGTAGGGAGAACGTTAATTTAAACATAATGCCAATATATCTGCTTATATTTCTTTATTTTAAGTGGAACAATACATGCAAAAACGTAATTTTGGATTTAAAAGAATTTTGAACATTTTTTTTGCAAAAAAAAACAGAAGTTGCCTACTTTTTACGTTAACAAGATTAAACTAAATTATGGTTGTAACACAGGGTAACTGTTAACTCAACGTGACTAAAACCTGAAACATACCACCAGGTATACGGTGACACTTTAGTACGGTAGTACGGTACATGGAGAATGATTTTCAACCAGACTTTCCATCGTGCATTTCAACGAGTCGTGCTCAATAAAAAATCTAACAGGACGACAGGGAATTTTCTGCACATTCAGAACGGTGTTAAGTGCTATCAAATGAGAACTGTTTCACGAATACACGGTTTTTATTCAACTATGTTTAGCCAAAGCGCGAGAAATGGTAAATTCAAGGGGGTAACACGGACATACCGCATTCCCCCAGTGCAAAAAACGCTTCAGCTTTAAAGCAGAACGTTTTACCGCCGAGTACGGAACAGCCGGAATCGTGCGAGGGAGGAAGATTGAAGACAGTATTGGCAACAGAACCATTCCATTCGCCTGTAAATGAAATTGAAACGTGCAGGGTGTTTCTGGACGCGGAGCATCACCTTTGAAATCGGATACTGGTGGCCACGGTGCACAGCTCCGGAAACCTGGCAGAAACTCGAAATATAACATTCAAGAATTCACGATTATCCGTTAGTAAATTATAGTTAAGAATATGCTCTTGTAGGACCAGTAAAAAATAACGATCTTGAAAGGCTAAGTTCGGTGTCATTTGAGTGCAACATTGGCCATTGCTATTGAGTTCAGTTAAGAAGTGAAAAATAAATGTTGTAATAAGTATATTTTCATAAGTACAGTAAATCCTCTATAAACGCAAAAAGGCTGTACATGATAAACGCAAAAAAATATGCCCTCCACTGTAGTAATCCGATCTCGGGTCAGTAATACCAATATAAAATCTTTTTTATTATTACTTATTTTTTTATTAAACTTTCACCAATATATTTGTGGCATTTTTCTGATTAAAATAAGACCAAACACGATATAATCTCAACTGTATTTAGTGGTTTAATTGACGATGAACGTTTGAAAAGAAAGAGAGGCGGAGAATCTTTAAGTATATATTTTTGACAAAAATGGGTGGTTGAAATTTCAAACAGGGTACAGATCAAAACCGTTTACAACAATCAACACGTTTCTTACAACTTAATGAAACCACTAACATGGGAAATTAATTCCTACTTTTTTGGTTCTTATATTTTGCAATTAATCCAAACAATTTTTACTTTGCATAAAAATCCGCAGTCCACTCTTGAATACTCGCGTTCCATACTTTCGGACAGCTCGAGGAGTCTCATAATTCTTTGATGCGTCTAAATAAAATCGATTCTCCGATAATATGTACTACGTTCTTTTTCGAAACACCGGGTACAACTCGATGCATTTCTTCATCAGACGGCAGTGACAGTTTAATGTCTCGCGCCCGAACTGAATGTTTAGATATACAGTCGCGTATGTTATCGATTTCTCATTTTTCTCGGCGTTTGCCGCTTCGCTTTTGAAGGATTGATAGATAAAACGCGCCACAGGTGCGCCACGCAGTTTTTCTGCACTCCGGATATGAGTAACGCGGGTGTATTAAGAACAAGTTGGGCGCGAAATTGCACCATGATAGCTGTTTCCTCGATGGACGTGAAACAGGCTTTTTTTTTAATCATTCTCAGCATCGTGCCAGCCATAAGGGGACGCTTATCCTTTGCCAAATAGGTTCACTACCTTCCATCTTCGCCGTTATTATCACCAGACCGTACGTCTTCGTGAAAAATAATAATTTCTGCTCTGTAGTCTCTTCTTTCAATAATATTCATAAGCTATCAGACATGTGATCATATTTTTAAGTTCTTCTTACAAGCAGAGGTCACAGTGGCGGGGTCGTCCATTTTAATGAAACTTTTTCTGCAGAATTTAGGGCGAAAATAAGCAGACCCATGTCCGAGCGTTTTTCACATTACTCATTATTTATAAAGATGATTAACACTTAATTATATGATATCCAGAAAATTCATTTTGACATACTTAGTTTCTTAATCATATTGCAACAGCTATGGTAGCGAGGGTGACAGAGGTTACGTGTGCAAGTCCCTGTTACGATTAGTATTTGATTTTTATGGGTTTAAGAAATTTTTTGTTGTTTTTACTTTCAATTTTAAGTTTTAAGTCCCTTTTTCTTCGTTTCTCTTTCTTTCTAATCTTGCTATTTATTTATTCGTGCGGTTATCAGTAGTGCAACTCTAGCTATATATTTCGTGCAGGAAATGAACAGTCTGTAGAGTGGTATGCTTCGTAAACACATTTGAAACATTAATATTTTCGGTAGTATGAACATTTTATGAAGAGTAATGAATTACGTACGCACATTGCTGTTTGGATATCATTCCAGATAAAGCCCGGAAAAATTTATGTTTACAGAAATGAAGTACTACAATATCAAGATATTTTCTGGATATCATAAAATTAAATGTTAATTATCTTTTTATAATTTATACTTTATACTTACTTTACTATACTTTACTATACTTTATACTTTTTACATTACATCTTTTTATTATTCTATTAGTGATGGAATTGAAAATCCAATTAATTTGCCTGCTGTGAACATATATTTAAACAAACTGAAATTAAATGGAATCATTTTTCCTCGCTGTTATTTTGAATAAATCCTAAATTCTTTCCATCTTGCCTTTAAAAATGTTTTCAATATTTCTACAATACATATTTTGTAAATACATGACATTGTAGAATCTACTAATGAGTCTTGATGATAACGAACCAACCATGGCACCAGAGTTGGGCAAACTCTAGTCATAATTATAATTATTGACTAATAACTGCATAAGCTCTACAAAAGCGACTAATAATTAATGACTAAGTAAATACTTGAGCGTGACTAATGAGTAATGACTACGTAAATATTTGAGCGTAATCACTAATGAATAATAACTAAATTTTTATTAAGGATGAATATCGAATACTGACTATAATAGCATAACTAATGACTAAATACGCAATCAGAATTTCATTATTACTAATGACTAAAAACGGTTATAAGTTAAAATAAGACATAGTATTAACAAAAAAATGTCCTATTAGTTTATAAACATATAAAATACAGATTACGACATGTTTGGTCACTGCAAATTCCGATATAGTTCAAGTACACATATAAATGTGTGTTAATCGTACAATAGTGACTGATGACTAAAAATTGATGACTGATCATTTAAACTAACTAACGATTAATCATAACTAATAAGCAATAACTAATGATTACTTAGAGCTGTGACTAACTAGTGCCAAGTAATCATGACTAACTAATCAAAAAGTTATAACTAATAACTATTTGGCTATGACTAAAAATCAATCAAACTTAGTCATTTTTAATTATTAGTTGATTTGTGCCCTACTCTGCATGGCACTATGTAGGAAAATGAATTACTTCTTGGTATTAATCCATTTTCAGTGATTGCTAAAACTTGTCGACTAAAACACTCCTCATCGGATAGAAACGTCTGCAGTAATTAATTAAATTGAACTCCGCTGTTACCGATTTCTAGAACATTCAAACTTTGATTAGTTCGCATAGAATTTTCTGGAAGCTATATATCGCATCTGTCGATTCGGAAACGGAATTTCTCAATCATCATGAAAAGATCACTTAAATTTACAAAACCACTGTACTTCGTGCACAGAAAACTTCTCGATCGATTCCGTCTGTCGGTCTTGTTCAATGTCTATTTTTCTGAGCGAATCTTTCTAGGCGAACCACTGTTCAAGTCCTTCCACTACACCCTTCTGTGTCACGTTTCTTTCTTTTTTTTTTGGTGCACCGATTGAAAAATTGAATCAGTCAACGTGATCACGAGCTTCGTTCTCAGTTCTTAATTCTCAACCTTTTCACGTTTGTTCAGGGGACAACTGGTACTCACAGTGGTGTTTGTATTCTACGAATCTGCAGTTACCACTTTGGTTAATTGTTTTCTGAATTTTTTGACTCCTCAACACTACCCTTTAACAGTGAATCCATTACATTGAAATACTCCAATCTTTTCTGAAAAATATGCGGTAACCTTTCCACGAAAATAAATAATACCGTAATACGAAAATAAACAGGGTAAACTGTACATATTATCGCTGGCACTGCAGTAATTATTGGCACTTTTGGTTTAAACGGAAAATACTATTAAGAATTCCTGGCATAGAAAATCATTTATCATTTAATAAAATCATTTGTTTCTTATCACTTTCTTGTATTTCTAACCTACAATGATAGACAATTTTAAACAATGGAGTCGTTATACGATTGAAGAGCGTGTTGAAGTTATTAAAATTTATTTTTCAAATCAATGTTCAATAAAAAATACCCATCGTAAATTACGTGATTTTTTCGGCATACATAATCGTCCATCAGAGCAAACAGTTCGAAATTTGGTTAAAAAATTTGATGCAACTGGATCTGTTCATGATAAACGAAAGTCTGGCCAGCAACAATTCATGACCTGAAAAACAACATTAGAAATTATTCATAAAAGATTTGTGACTCGTAAAACTGTTTGATTTCGCTGAAAAATCTCTATTAGCTTATAATAATAGGAAGTTAAGCTCGTTTAAACATTTCAAAAGAAGATAAAAATATTTTTACTACGATTTTGGCTTAGGGTGCCAATCATTCTACAGTTTACCCTAATACTGTGTAATATTGTGAGCTTAGAATAATGGTGAATGTGTGTGCAGAAGGTCGATACGAAACAGTCGTCTGAAAAGTCTTATAAAATGGCATTTTATAGACCGGGATGTCTTCTTCTTAATAAAACACTTTTCGAGTGAGTAAGTATCTCGAGGTCACCAAACGCGATTCAACGGATAGTTCCAGAGAATGTTTCTCCCATTATCGCGAATTTCTGACGGACAGCCGTGTGGGAGAGCTGTTTATCCGTGTTAGTGGAAGACCGATCGATTCTAGCGCGGCAAGGACCCGGTTTGAGAACCACTGGCTCAGGATTCACCTGCGATCGACGACCCCGTGTCCTGACCCTATCAGTGATCCCACCACAAGCTTGAATATCACCACGAAATCGCACCTTCGCCAGGAACCGTCACGCTCGATGAGTCTCCCAAGTTTCGAAATTGGAAAGACTGCGAGACAATTACCGCGAGACATTATTTCGAATTTTTAGACTTTATACGGAACCTCTCTTTTTCTTTTTTTGACAAGTGGTATTTTCACGTTCTTAACAAGCACTTTATTCAAGAAGCTTACTTATTGCCATTTTCAACTCAATTAGTCGTCTTATAATTTACGCGAGAGGAATTAAGAAATAGTTTTTAAGGGTGGAAGAAGTTCAGACTGTGTATAATACCATTGACAAAGTGGTTAACAAGAACTACAATTTCATTTGCTCCCATTTTCAAATTAATTGGTCTCTTAGAATGTAGAATATTAATTAAAGAAAGTGAAGAAAGTTATTCGTTTTAAAAAGGCTGTTTATGCTCGAATTGGGAACTAAGAAAATTTTTTCAATTCTGTGGAGGTCACAACTGAATTATGGAAGATACAATTTCATTTTTTTAGAAAAATCGGTGAATTCTTTCAATAAAATGATTTGTCTTTATCTATTTTAATTTTAACATTGACCTACGCGCGCGCGCGCGATAAACTCATACGTATTTGTCCTGTCATTTCTATAAAAATGAATTAAATGATCACTGTGCGTCTGCAATATATCGCGACTTTCGCAGGATTAAATTCGTTTCCAGCAACATTAAGCCGGAGATTCATTACCAGCCGACGTTCCAGAGACGTAAGCTTATTTGACAGAGTTTGCTGACGCAACAACGTGTATTTTCAATTACTATTTACGACAAACAAAGATCATTTTAAGGATTTCAGATTTCTTGTAGTAATACTATTTTGTATTTGGTTCCACAATAATAATAATGTTGGAATTTATATTAAACTTTCGGATTTTATAGAAACTGTTTAAATAGAGCAAACCGGGTTGTGTGAGTGAGAAATTGTTTCTACTGAAAGCTGCCTTGACTTTTCGTCTTGGGTTTCACTTCTACATCCTTTCTATCGGTCTGGAAATTTTGGCGGAGGCGGTGGAGGACGTATCCGACATCAAGTGGTTGCCACAGCCCTTGGGAAAATTTATGGTCGTGTTCCCGAAGTTTGAACTTTCACAGGAACTATGTAATAAAGCCGTTTTCGTGACTAGGCATCGGATCAAGATCAATATCTGCCTAAACGGCAATAAATATTTAACACTAAACTTACGACGGTCAAATGACTGGTTTTCTACTTCACAATTATGAAAATTGTAAAATCGCTTTTGTAGGAAGTGACTGAATTTACTTGTTCATTTAAGAACATATTCTGATGAAAATCGCACAAAGTTCAATTAAAATCTTTTCACCTGTACAAAGTCTTCCATTAAGAAGTGTAACCTTAAATAACACTTTCCAACCAATTTCAACTTTTTTTATGATTCCAATATACTGTTCGGTGGATCTTACTAGCGCTGATTCCGAATCTGTCCTTAATTTTTCTCCTATACATGTTTAAACAATCGTAATATATTAGTATTGGGTATCACCGGATTCGGGAAAGTCTGCAGAATCTTTCGCTGTACAGAACAATTTAATATCTTTTATAATAACATCACAATATTTGTTTAAAATTGAAAAATACGTTTTTTTCAAAGTCATGTTTCTCAAAAACCCAACAGTATATTGGAAACATTTTTGGTGTTGGACAGTGTTATTAAAAAGCAGTTTTCTTGCAATTTTTTACGATTTTACTGATCACGTGTCGAAGGGTGACAACTGTAATCTTCACAAATAAAAAGTAGGTTGAAATTTAAAATTACACCTCTTAATGGAAGAGACCATTGATAAGGTGTTTCATTTTTATGTTTTGTGCTTGGTCGGTTTAGCGTTAAAAATATCAAATAGGTACTTTAAGAGAACAAAATTATTCGTAACATTATACGAAGTGTAAAGTGTATTTTAGACTGAATCGTACCGTTTTAAACTTGATGTCGTGTTACTCAATTTTACTTCTGCTCATCAAATATTCTGGGTCAGCCGAGGTCTCGGAATTCTGGAATTAGAATGTGCAAATATAAAATTACAGCGTTAAATATAGATTTTTTCGCGCCAGTTTAAAAGTGTTTGGACAAAACGTCACAATGCCTTCCACTTGACAGTCTCAGTGCCAGATATCCCAGGAATAGAACCCGTATTTCGTTAAAACTGTATTTCAGCGCTGATATTTTCAATGTACTTTTGGTTAGTATCCACAAAATTCAAGCAGATTATAAGAGTACTCGGCATCCCATTAGCTGTTCCCCTTTCTCGTAATATGCACATTTTCCTTCAACTTGCTATATGCTTTAGACTATTTCAGATTCACAGTGTGGCCGAGAGCGAAATGAACTTTTTTGGGATTTTCATTTCACCGAATATATTATGTTGATCTGCTGGAATTTTTGAGACTGCTGAGTGGGCAGTGAAGGTGTTAAATATTCCAAAGCATTCCGAGATGACATCGGACGCAATTTACAACGTGCATGGAAGCCGATTATCGTCGGCTTCTAATTATTCGTGGTAGCGTGTCGCCTCGGGTGGACCTTAGCTGTACCTGCTGAAATTTGGTTTGTGAGATTTATTTCACACCGCCCCACAGTGTCCCGAACCATGGACAAAAATCGAAAAGGTCACTGCTTCATATCGATTTAAAACTATGTTCATACTAGGCCAAAATGTCCAACTAAATCATTTTACCACGTTTTTTTTTTAAATAAATTCAAAAAATTCAGTAGGAAATTAGTTACAAGCGAATCCGTAAGCGAATATTTGTACATATTTGTTCATAGCGTATCTTGTTTACGTTGTGTTATTAACAAAAGACGTTTGTAAGAAATAATCTTTTTAGAAAATGATGGCGAAGGGTTGGCTAATTGTAATTCATCTTCAAAAATTTTGTAATGCTTATATGCAATTTAATAATTAACTACTACTATTTTACTACTATAGATCTACAGAACATATATTTTAAATTAAGGGCTAAATATAAAAAAGTTTTAAAAAATTATTTTTGCACGTAACCTTGTAAATTATAATTTTTGAAAAATCTGTTCTGCCTATCATTTCGTAAACCAATGTTTCTAATTGATTACAAAAAATCAGTTGGTTTGGTACAATTATAAAAAAGTTATTCTGTTTTAAAGGACGTACGAATACTTTTTACACTCACTGCATATCCTCCACCATTCATCTGATTTGAAATAGGTGAATTAGAGTTATTACTCCAATTGGAACGCGTCGTTCTCACCGGTATTACGCTCCGCGAAAACTTACTTGTTAGCTGGAAGGTGGCGGACAGAAATTAGACAGACCAATTAACGTGAAACAATCTTAATTCGTACAAAGTAAACTCGTGCTTGAATGCATATGAGGAGAATTATGATATTTTTGGAGATATAAAATATTTAACTTGAATTTTCAGAGTGTGCTCTTCACATTTAGCGACTTGGCATTCGATGCGGCACGTCTTCCCGACATCCGGTTGATCTAAAATATTAAATATATCATTTATTCATGAAACGGAACAACTTTTAGAGAGCAGCATGTTCAAAATTTCATAGTTGAGAAATAAGGTCCACGCCAGCGGGCAGTGAAGGTGTTAAATATTTCAAAGCATTTCAAGATGATTCGGCCTGATCGTCCGCGTTTAATTATTTGTGGCAGTGTGTCGCCGCATTCGGGGAAGGAGTACGCATGCACTGGAAAGCATCCGAGAGCAGTCTTGATACGGTGAACAAGAAGAAAAGAGTGTCTCTCGCATAATTCGCTTGCACACCTCTCGCCAAGAGCGCTCATTCTTCTCCGGCAACCGTCGAGAGTTAACTCTGTCTGGCTTATTCTGCAACCGGAATATTAACGACTGTGTCGTTGCACAGTCCGAGAAAGCAGCAGCGCTTTTCAAACACAATAATAAGCGGCAGCCGCTTAAGGCGTCGCGCGAGCAGAGATTTCGCGAATTGCAAACCTACTTGTGACGTTGCACGACTCACTGAAGTCCTCCTTCCAAGCGAACAGAAATCCAACAACCACCAAAATGATCCAATAACCCTCGCACTACCAACGCAAAGATAGATTTTTGTTTTAATCGGTACGGGTAAAATTCTGAATTATTTATTGCTCTCTCGGTAATTATTGCGAAAGGTTGCTATCCGATTCTGATGAAATTTAAATATCTTATGCAACAACACACTTTGAACAACTTTTTCCTTTTCCAATATGTATAAGGGGGTCGCTTTTGGTTTTCGAGATATTCGCAAAAAACTATTGCTAATACCGTATTGAATTTTCTGTATTCTTGTGCGCTCCGGAGCGAACTCTGGCGCGGCGTCTGTTTACTTTTTCTTTGTAAACACGCTGTAGATATGAGAGAGAAGACAGGGTCTCGCTCTGGTCATACACATATAGGGTGAGCTTTCAATTTTGAAAGACTACGTCTGGATTTTCGTATGCGTGATCGGGCCGGCCCTCTCTGCCCCCCTTTTGACCACCTAATCCTAACGAATTCTGATCGCATGATTTTCGCATTCCATATAGCCGTCATACAGAATTTGAACTGGTAATGAAAAATCATGCGATCAGAATTAGTTAGGATTAGGCGGTGGGCGGGGAGGGGGGGCGCGACCACACGCATACGAAAATCCAGGAGTAGTCTTTTAAACTTGAAAGCTCACCCTATGCAGAGTGACACTGTGTTTTGTTTTCTCTCTCATCCCCACAACGTGTTTACAATCAGAAAATAAGAATACAGAATATAACAAGAATACAGAAAATTCAATACAGTGTTAGCAATAGTTTTTTGCGAATATCACGAAAACTAAGAGCGACCCACCCCCCTATATTGGAAAAGGAAAAAGTTGTTCAAAATATGTTATTGCGTAACATATTTCATCAAAATCAGATGATGATCACCCCTCCGCAATAATTACCGCTCTCCCTATTGACTTTAAACTTTAATAATATCTATAAATGTTGTTTCATCGTGAAAGAGTAGGTTCAGTAAATTCATCGAATAGTTTCGTATTTGCATTTTCATTTCGCGAATAACGTAATTGTAAGGTAGTTAGATGTAAGTGTGATTTGCCGTAATCCATATTTTTGTTCGTCAATAACAATTTTGACCACCATGCGTCGTATCGTATACTGATCGATCCTCTCGCTCGAGTTGAAAATCATCGAATCCCGATGCGTCACGTCGAAACAGACACGATTTCTCACTTCCCATCGGAATCTACGGTCTCCGAATGAAATTGGAATAATGTTTTGTACACACGTTGTCCAACGCAAGTGGTATCCGCAAAAACTGAATTCAATTTAACGACGTACCGGTCTTTCATCGTGATAGATGGCTGGGCGAAAAAATGTCGACGGTTTTTATCCCCGGCAAGGGGGAAATATTAATTAGAATTGTTCTTGGAAGACCATTTGTTTCCAACGGCTCGTAGCGCTTCATTATTTTGAAATATTTTCTGTTCGTTTGGATTCCTTTCGTATTCTACGTGCTGTTTCATTTGCCATATTATGCGACACCGGAAAACGCGCTTTTGTTATAAAATGCATATAATTGGCCTTTGTAGTATAAGCGCAAAGTTGTCGCGACCTTTGTCAAGCAATTTTGTGACTGCATTCGATAATAATTTCGATGATTACTACGTATTCAATGATCGTATTGTTGATTTTAATTACAGATAACCTCCGAGGTTCTTCCCGAAATATGCTGCTATCATAATTTGACTAATTATTTATTTATTATTGCTAGACAATTTTTATAGACCAATTTTAAGGAAGTGGAATGGAATAAAATCCTATTTTTTTAGATCTAAAACAAATAAAAATCGTACTAAATTCTATCGAATTTTATGTTACAGCATTTTTTGAAAATTTTCATAAGCCATTTATGCATAAACATCCGCAGTCTAATTATTGCTTTAAACCAAGCGGTTTATTTAACAACTGCAACATTTTTACGTGTAGCTTACGTTACATAGGTGTTACATTGTTTCTAAATTCTTACGGAACATTGTTTGAGAAAATTATAAATTATTTTCAGGCCTTCTATATCAGGTTTACATAAGAAGGAACTAATACAAAGAGGAAAACTCATCAGTGACTCAGAGTCACCACTAAAAATTGCTGTATCATTATCCAAAGTATTGTTTACAATATTACTCATATCCGTAAAATGAAAAAAATTATATGGAATGGAATAATTCTGGGTTGGAAGAAATGTTTAATTTTCAATTTCAAATAGCTCCGACTGCAAAGGCTTGAAAAAAAAACAAAACTAGAGAAAAACTTGTTAAGAAATCCGTGTATCGTAGGGTTTCTGAGAAGCATTAAATAATCGTGTTGAGGAGTATTTCTCTTGATAAATTCGAAATAAATGAATATAGAAATAATATACTATTTGGAATTGCTAATATCTAAAATCAATCAGTATTATTTTTATTTTTAAATAGTAGTATCGAAAATAGTTATTTCACATTTTTATTCCAAATAAAATGTTACTGGACGTGCTATTGAAAATGTTTATTACATAATAATAATATAAGGTAAACCTTGTAAACCTTGACTGGAAATTTATGTACATTTCTACGAAAGTCCGAGTTAATAATAAAGGTAAATCAATTTTCCAGTTAAAATAGCTCCGAGTGCAGAGGATTATGAAATATGAAATGTATTGCGCGTTGCGAAGAAAACATTTCTTTGGCTCATTGAGATAACAAAAAGAACGATTTGGAAAGCTTTCTGGTGGTCGGCGAAATTCGTCAGATGAGCCGATAGCTATAGCAAACAGTTACACTTTGAAGAACTTCAAGCTCTTCGACGAACTGGAGCATCGTTGAATGGAGTGCATTGAAGGTGCTCGGCCATCTAGAAAAATAAAAATTGTTCCCGTAAGCAAATGAAATCGGATATGATTGTATAAGTTGACGTCTAAAATACTTTTTCGCTGCGAAATAAATTCGTGTTTTCGCGTGTCCATATTGGATTGCTCCCTTGAAGTAGCGACCGCGGTATGAAGTCCGCCATTCGGAACACACGGCGGTGGCATTTCGATACGAAGTGGCGCAACTGTGTCGGCGAGTAATCTTGCTGAACGGTTTACTGAAAACACAGACCCCGATGACGATGTGGCTGGCAGCGAAGACTACCACGCCAGAAGTACGTTCTTTATCCGACGAGATTTTGTTTACGATCCTCGGGGCGACCAGGATTTTTCTGGACAAATCGTGCAGTTTGCTCGAGCGTGGCAATTAATCAATCTTACTTAATCAAATTATCTTCAAGCAAGAAGAGCATGAAATTTTCATGGAGAATTGAAAGTGGTATACGAAACTGTATGAAAAAAATGTAGAAAAATGTACTCCATGTTTTCAAAAAATTCCGAAATTCGTCGAAGGCGCTGTGTCTGATCATTACATGCCGTTTTCACTTCTACCAAAAATTAATTTCTACGTTCTGGCCATATCATAATCTCTATCAGTCTTCTTCTATTTCATTCTTTACTGTTCACTGGTATTTTTCTAACTACTTTGCAATTCTATTCCTTTAATCCTCGACTTACTGAAATTATTAAAGCTCTTGAAGATCTACAGCTTAATTATTATTTATATTAATTCACATTGTGTCTAAAGCAAAGGATTTTTGAATGGCTCCTTCAACGGGTCCCATGAAAATCACCGATACAGTTTTCACCGACTCTAAATTTGACCGACAATAAGTTTGGCCGGCTACATCTTTAACTGACAACGACTTTGACCGTCGACGAATTTAACAGACAACGATTTTAGTCGACGACAGTATTATCCGATAGTAACATCGTTTCTAAAGATGGTGCTGACATTTTTTCTTTAAGTATTCTGCATTGACACTTTTACTTTTGTATAAAAATATAATTATCACACTATAAGAAGAATTAGACATAGTTTGCTGACGTTGTTGTCGCACGATGTTAACACTAAACCTACCGAGCACTAAAAGCGATTAACATGTCTTAGTTTGCGAAAATGACGAGGCTCTATTTATTTAAATTTTCTGCAATTGTTACATCAATAGGTGCTTGGATACAGAATTTTATCGAATCAATTTCCACGGAAGCAACTTCATAATTTCAATAATTATGAAATGAAAAATATAAAACCGGTCATTTGACCGGCACTGGTAGGTTTCGTGTTAATATCGAATAATACTGTCGTCGACTAAAGTCGTTGTCGGCCAAAGTTATTGTCGATCAAATCTGGAGTCGGTGAAATATCGTCGATGAAAACTGTGTCGGTGATTTTCATGGGACCCCCTTCAATAGCAATTTGTTATAATCTAACAGTTTTGCTTAAAATTATTCAATAAAATATGATTTTTAAGTTTCCTTTTGGTACAGCAGAATTATTGAAAATCGTATTAATGATGGATATAGTACATATTAGCACTCGATCGGGCTCTCGTTAGCTCAACAATTTATCCAACAGATTTATCATTCACTCGATCCGCCGGACGCCTAATAGAAGGAACAAAATGATCCAGAAATCAATCCCTATTAAGAGTTCTCACGACCCTCCGCGGGTAAATAAGAAAAAGTAATTCGGTACTTCCGGTTCGGTGAGAGCCGGAGCCCGATCAGTATTCCACGAGCGAGAGTTTCATTTTCGTTGGTTTAGCGGTTTGCGAATCAATGAAATCGCGTCTATGGATTGGCATCCCTCGTTTCTTCGTTGGCGAAAGAAAAAATAAAAATCGAGGCAGCTCGTTTGAACGGTGAAAGAAGTAACGAGGTCTTGACGGGCCGCGTTCTGCATGATTGAATTTTCACGAACACCGTGGAAGCGAAGACGATCCACCGAGAGAAGGAGATGTTTAAGGGTTGTGCACTCTTTAATACTCGAACGATTTTTTCCTCGTTCCCTCTCGCCGCGCCTCGCAATATATATGGCCAACTATGCTCGAAGATGAAAAACGAGCGGAGATATACACGTCGTCGGCACTGTGCTCAAAGCTTTGACGGCCGCTACGGTCGCACGAATACTGTTTAAATTACTCGGCCTTTCATAGTTCTGCCGGACTGGAATGTAATACAATACGGAACTAATTGCGTCGGAAATACGATTTTCATTCGCCGCCGCTCTCGTTGCTTTCTAGCTCTATCTTCCACGAGCATGAACTTTGACAGCGCACCTGTAACTTGAGCAGAACCGGTAAACATTGGGCCGTTGCAGAAATAATTGCGGCTTTGAAGTGGTCACCTCGTATGCTGCTCATAAATAGCCGCATAGAAGGGCTTAGGATAATAGTTCACTCACTTTTGCTTTACGCTTTAACCCTTATGTCAATGACCAAACTTTTCTGTGATATTCGACGATGTTGCATTTCATATTTTCAACGTATAATTTCATGCTTGCATCGTAAATATAAATTCATAAATAGCCGCATAGAAGGGCTTAGGATAGTAGTTCACCCACTTTTGCTTTACACTATAATCCTTCTGTCAATGGCCAAAATTTTCTGTGATATTCGACGATGTTGCATTTCATATTTTCAACGTATAATTTCATGCTTGCATCGTAAATATAAATTCATAAATAGCCGCATAGAAGGGCTTAGGATAATAGTTCACCCACTTTTGCTTTACACTTTAATCCTTCTGTCAATGGCCAAAATGTTCTGTGATATTCGACGATGTTGCATTTTATATTTTCGACGTATAATTTCATGCTTGAATTCTGTAAGGCTGGTAACATCGAATGATAAAAAACAACCACGAATTTGGCTACAAGGACGTCAGTTGTTTTAGACGAGAATGCCGCTACGGAAAGAAAGGAGGCTCGTAAAAGTTGGACGCTCGTAGCGAATAAACGTATTGACAAGGTTCACATTTTATTCCCGGATATCTTATTCTCTTACTGCCAACCCGGTCTTAAAATTGAAAATACACAATACACAAATCTACAATAATTATGCTACTTGTAAACAAAAACATTAACGTTTCTTATACTGAGTAAATCGAGTATGAAACATGGACAAAAATTTAATAAACAGTTAATTGCTTTCAAAAATTCAGAAAAAAATTAGAAATTGCTGAACACGATCGAAATTACTTAAAGAAGATGTTTGTAGTTCTTTGTGTTTTGGCTGTAGGTGTAGTCGACAACAATTAAAGTGGATCATCGACAAATTACCTTCTGCAGTCGATGGAGATACGTTTCGGTCGATGAAGCCGTCTGGAAGTGGACTGTTCTTTTGATGTTCTCAATTACGAAGGGTGGTGGTATGGTGCTCGAGCTCGAATTTCCTTTAATCGACGTCCCTTGAATTCGCGTTCCGTTTTCCTTTGTGAGCCATTGTATCACTCATTTCATTGTAAAATCGCCGTTAACCGATACCTCTTGACACGGTTTTTCGTTTCTGCGCTGTTTCCGTGTTCGGTGTGCGTGACAAGAACGAGGGCCGCCATTGCTCAGCATAACAAATAATATTTTACAATAATATATCTAAATCTTACTGGAATTTATCACGAAGTTCGTAGAAACATCACGTCGTGCTTACGTAGAAACGCTAAATGGTGAACAAGGGTCCTTTGGCTCAGCCCTATATAACGCACGTGTCTGACCTAAATTCAAATTTTTCCAAATACGACGAGGAAAAATTTCGGAGACACCTCGTATATTGGAATTCAATCAATGTTCCTCAATCTTATCAAATTAATTTTCTTTTTTTAAACATTGTATCTACCGGAAGCCTTCTAATCATTTTCAATGTATCAGGAGGTAGGTTAAAAATATATAATAATAAATCTAGAACAAATTATTACGTACTGGAACACGATTTCTTGGTTTGCAATTGAAACTGCTATTACTATTGAACAACTTATTGAACAGCCTTCAGCTGTTGATCATGGAGCATTAAAATTATTTATAAGCCGCAGTTGGTAACGACAGGTGTTAATCGCGTCTATGTTTAGACTAATGAGGTTCTCCGATACTAATTGGCAACGTGACCGATGGGTGTTATAATAACATTCCAACGTGTCCACAATGACGTCTCGAGAAATCCAATATCGCGGAATAGTAAGTGGAGCGCAATTTGCGCTACGCAATTGGTAGCATATTCTACGGCTAAACGTCAGAGAAGTTGGAAGCGAACCTCTAGAGAGTCACTATGGGATTGTTTCCCTTGCGGTTCTGAGAAGCAACACGATCCAATCCGAAGATTGGGAATCGTTAAAGCAATTCACTTTTACCGTGGCGATCGACTTCCACGCCGACGGTTTCTATTAATATCGTGGGTATCACTCTTGCCTGTAGGGTACTATTGCTTTCCTAGGTTTTACGCATTCATGGGGAAGGCGAATAGCTGCAGCACAGAACTATAAACATAGAAAAAGCACACCGCTGGTAAAAAGTATTCGACGGAAAAATTTCCTTCTTGAATAACACGGATCAAAGCAGTGTGCAAAAGTGACACAAGTGAAAAATCCGGATTTTTGAGTTATTACGATTAATGAATAATGTAAATATTATCTCATCGGTCATCGAAAAGGTATTAACTTAACTTTATTGTCTAGCTGCCAGGTGTAGCATTTGTTTCGTTCAACAACAAAACAACAACTCGAAATAAAACGTCACAAGTCAAAAGGGTTGTAAGACGAAAATAACAAAAATGACATAATTGTTGCTTACTTCAAGATTATACAGGGTCTGTCCGGAAAGTAATGCGACTACGTTTAAAAAAAAAAAATCTATTGAAAATATGAGTACAAACCTTTAAAATTCTTCACTGTAGAACCCTTGAGCGTCGACACATTTTTTCCAGCGCGATTTCCATGCTTCGTATGCTCCCTGGAAGGCGTTTTCTGGAACCCCTCGTAGTACCGTCGTCGCAGCCTCTTTGACGCGTTCCACGCTTTAAAAATGGCATCCTTTTATTACATTCTTAATTTTTGGAAACAAGAAGAAGTCGGCGTTATTCTTTTGCCAGATATTCGCGGACTCGCAGGCAGGTGTGACTGAGCGCGTTGTCGTGGCGAACCACCCAGTTGACGGCGATCTCTTTTCTGACGCGGTTGACCCTTTGCTTGAGGCTTTCGAGCACTTTCAACTAAAAAGTACCGTTTACTGTTTTCCCCGTAGTCTACGGAAAAGTTTTGGTTGGAAGTGCTCGACGAGGGTACTATGAGAGGTTCCAGATAACGCCTTCCAGGGACCATATGCAGCATGGAAATCGCGCTGGAAAAATTGTGTCGACACCCAAGAGTCCTACTTTGAGAAATTGTAAAAGTTTGTACTTATATGTTCAACAGATTTTTTTTTTTTAAATGTGGTCGCATTACTTTCCGGACAGACCCTGTATTCTGCTTAACAATAGCTTTTGACGGCTCTACAATATTCTATTATGTTAAAAACTGTTGTCTTTTGTGACTTTTGTCAAAAGGGTGCGATATGCGATATGTGCAAATGTAACTATTAGAGGACGGTTTTTAAAAATATCAAATCCTGGTAAATTCTTTCATAAAAACCAGAGCAATAGGAAAACCGATCTCACCGACTTGAGAATTGACTTATGTTGAGACAAAGACATTTATTGCTTGAGGACAATCCGTAAATGCAAGATTTGCAATCTAACAATGCTGAAACTCGTCGTACATAAAGACAGCTTTATTTATAAGACACCGAATGGAAAAATGACTCTGCCTTACACTGACATGAACTGACACCGACTTGAAATAGAGTAATTCCCGAACGATGACGAAATTTCTTTGACGATCTTTACCATCGTCTGCATTGTTCAAAGTAGAAATAATTTCGACATAACCACAGATAGTGCACTGTTTTCTTTTTTGTACAAAGACGATAGCACCGGTCGTTTTTTGTTAATACTTTTTTTACCTATTCATATCTTCTGCGATGTTTGGTCAATGTATGTAATATTATTTTTCAGAATTACATAACAGAAACTCGAATATTTCCAGAGGGGCACCGTTCAAAGAGATAAATGCGAATATTCGTGAATCGTGGAATTTCTCTAGTAGTTAGTGTATATCAGGCTTTTCGTAATTACTGATGCGGAACACGCCTGGCTCAACGACGCCGTTCAAAGATTTTCGTTCCTTTTTACATACTTCTGCACGTGTTACATTGCATAATTAACGAAATATTCGAGTGGTAGTTGGCAAGCGAGAGAAACGTTAGCGTACCCGTTCCGTAGAATAATCGTTAACAACCAGATAGAAGATTTTCATTTAAATTAGCGTTTCATCGAAAACGAATTATTCGACTCCGCGTAAAGCTGAAATTATTTAATGTTTCGTAGATGAGAGATAGAGGAAATGGGAATAAAATAAATCGACGTGATTATTCGATATCGTTTAATTAACAGCTATTTTTTATTAGCCAATATTGCCTTCTGTTAAAACCCATTACTTTGATACCGGGTACCTGTAAATTACCAGTGAATTTAACCATTTGGAAATTATGTTTGGAATGCTACTGATTCCATATCTATACATATAAAGATGATGTAAAAAGTTCAATCTTTTATGTTCGATTTTAGTTCAGTATATTTTTGTTAAAACTTTTTGTTAATAAAGGCAAAATTAAGTTGCACATTAACATTTTCTGTATATCAATTAGACTATTATTCCGTGAACTAGAGTAAGTAGTAGATGAAATAGTAAATGGTACATAAATAAAAAGGTGTTAACTATTATTTTGTACGATGGAGGAGGGACAGATATAATTTTCTTAGTATCTGTTTAAAGTATTTTGTATCATAAAATTATGTAAATGTACGTCCCCTTTGCTGAAAACTTAAAGTTGTGCTGATTGCCTACGCTCCTGTAGCAACCATCTGTGTATTTTCACCTGGCCTACCCTGAATTCGATACTTTCTCGCCCTCCCCGTCGCAGAATAGTCGATATCCTTCGCCAGACACTTAAAATTGCTCTCGAGTCTGGTAACTTCGAATGAATGTAGTCCGTGCTAGTTCTACTGTTGATAATTCTATTGAGCTTGCGGAGGCACTCGAGGCTTTTCACTGCTTTATCGACCGATGCTCTTCTTTATCCTACTCGCGAGCAGCCAAAGCTTTGTGACTTTATCGACTGAAAGTGAACGACTTCGATCGATAAAGCACTGTTTAAACTTTTACAATAGAGCTTTCCATAAGCTATAACACCCTCAATGCGAGAGGGATCCTATAAACAACGACACACAATTATTTCATTTAATTATAAATATTCCGTGGTTCTCTTATCGTGGGGAGTAAAATTAATTCTAAGCCTTTCCTAGAGAGGACGCCGTACGGCGGTAGAGAGTGTCCACCAGAAGGGAGGGTTGGTGAAATACGAACGCCCAAGGAAAAATTAAATAAAACAAAATATTATAGAAATAATAATTTCTTTGTTGCTTATATTCAAAGGAGTATTATGAGTTTACATATTTCTATTATCAACAGTATTGAAATTTTAAAATATAATCAATTTTGAACCCTTAGCAGTCCAGGGGTGATCCAGAGTCACCACTAAAAATTGCTGTACCATTATTCACAATATTGTTTACATTATTAAATATGAGGTATTAGGTATCATATCAATTCCATATTCATAAAATGTAAGCAATCATGTACAGTGGAATTATTCTAGGTCGGAAGTGTTTTTTTCTAACAAAGGCTTAACAAAAAAACAAAACAAAACTGCAGAAAAACTTCTCGAGTATTTCTCTTGATAAACTTTAAATAAATGAATATAGAAATAATATTCAGTACGAAAGTTAGAAACGATATTAGTTTTATTTTTAGATAGCAGTGTTGCAAATAGTTATTTCACATATTTATTCAAAATAAAATGTTACTTAACGGGGTATTGAATAGTTCGCCGACAATTTTGTAAAGCTTGACTAAATTCGTGTGTGTTTCTACGCAAGGTCTTCGACTCGGCGATGAATCGGCGCGCGAAAATTGACTCGCCGCCGTATCGAAATTGGCGCTAACACTAGTCGAAAAGAATGCGCGTCCAGCGGGAAGGTAAAGCGGGAAGTTGGTAGCGCAGGAAATTGGATTCGCATCGGCCGCAAAGGGACGGTCTTGTTTCCTCGGCGGGTCCGCGTTGGTCGCAACTCGGCCGGTAGAACGATTCGATATTCGAGCGAGAACGGTTAAATTGAGTCTAGCCGGTTCTGGACTTGGAGTGGTACTTGCCGGGGTACCCCCCCTAACTGTGCGCGTATCGCCGAGTCAAGTTGCTGTGCAATTCTATCAAGGGGCCTACAGAAGCTAATTGGCCGGTCAGCCCTTCGCCGGGGCTGCCTGCGAGTTAGGTCCCGGGCACTGCGACAATGCAATTTACGTATACGCTGCGGTCCATTCACCGACGAAACCTCAATTCCGTTCAGGAAACGAAGAAGGATCCCTTTCAAGGGGATGCCGGTGCCTTCCCTGCGGATCGAACGATTACCGACTGCCCAGCGCCATAATCGTGTCCCACAGTTGCCTCGAGAACAAAAACCAACTTTCTTATCGGCACCAAACTTTGGTGGCCTGTTTGGAGACGCTCGAAGCATAATCGAGAGAAACGTTAATCCTTCACCCACTATTTTATTTCAGAACAAACACATACCTATGGGGGAGTTCTCCTAGAGCCGGACGCTTCAGGTTTTCCTTAAATAAATAAGAAAAAATAATGTCTACTTTGAACATGTTTTGTCTGCGTAATACTTATTACCCAGAACCTTATTTACTAAAAACCAGTGCACTGTGTACACTGTACACAAAACACAAAGATAATTTAAAAAATACTTACGACAAGATATAAAAACACAATTCATGCGTCTTTTGGAAAGTGGAACGAAATAGACTCTTATTTCCAGTGGTAGTAAACACTGCAGATATAGAATAAACTGTCGAATAGTATATTCCACCCATTTTTGAAAATTTTCAGAAGCCATAAATGCATAAAGATCGATCTCCTTCTATTCCCTCCACTATTTACGCGGAATAGCGGTTTGCTAGCATTTGAACTATCACATATATAGGTGATGTCCGGTAGTAGGTGCTGTCCGGCGTTAACATAACTATCCCAACCCGTAGATGATCTATAATTTTAGAATATAACAGTAAATTTTATATTGGTCAATTACAAACACAAGGAAGAATGGTACTTATAATCGTGCCAATACTTTTGTTATCGTGAAAACTGCTTTTAATGTATACTGGACTTCATGTATAGCTTTATAGAGTTACTGAATCATGCTACTGACATATATTTTTGAATAAATCATAGAAACCACAAATATGATTTTTGTCCTCGAATCCCATTGACTCGACGCATCGTGAGAATCAGACATTTACGGGTGGTTGGAACGGGATGCATGAAGATTCCGTAAAAATTCAGCATCGATTGAACGGCGGGCAGACGGAGGATGATCGTAGGGGAACAATGGGGTTGAAAGTCTGCGGAAGTTGGGCGTTAGAAGCCTTGTGATACTGCTCTTTTCAGGAATAGGACACACACACAAGAGAGAATATATATTCGTAGGAAGATTGTTTTATTAAATTATATACAATGAACCACGAAAGTATTCGAACGTCCTTTAAAACAGAATAACTCTTTTATATTGCAATTGTATCAAACGACCTGATCTTTTATAATCAATTAGAAGCATTGGTTTATGAGTGACATGCGAAAAAGATTTTCCAAAAATTATAATTTACAAGGTTACATGCAGAAATAAAAAAGGCATTTTTTAAAACTTTTCTATATTTGCCCCCCCCCCACCCTTAAAGAAAATTTAAAATATATTTGATTTTGAATATATTAAAATATATTTATTAGACAATATATTATCAAATTTAAAATTAATAATATTATTATAATAATAAATTTAAAATTTAATAATATAAATATATATATATGTGCCTTTGTTAATGAGGCTTTCTGAAAGTGAGAGGTTTACATTTTCTGACCCCAAATTTCGTGACAGGTACAGGGTGTTCCAAAATTATATGTTGTAACCACTGTAGCATGATTCTGCACCTCTGGATCAGTGGAGATCTGTTACGAAATTTACCGCAAAATTGACCGTAACATTGAATCCCAAAGCGAAAATTGTTTTTTATTTCATTGTATAGTACTCGTCCCAACGAGCAAAAGTCTCAAGGGAACCACGTGTCAACCGTTCTCGTAGAAAACGACTTTAAAGTGTCGTAAACTATTTTATTTCATGTCTACAGGGTGCCCTAAGATGGTATAAACGTGGAGGGGATGATTCTACATGAGAAAATATAGAACAAATTGTTTTTATTTGTCTCCTCCTTTCTGAGAAATTTGAGTTTGAAAAAGTTCGGCGAGCACGCGTGCTATTGAATAAGAATCGTCTGACACGTCTGTCCATGACCGACTCATTCTACTTCTTAAGAACGCTAGCCACGCGCACTTGACGAATTGTCAGTTAATTTTCTCGAAAACAACGCGTCAAATGAAAAGATTTATTGTGTATTATTGACTTAGTTTCCCTTGTAGAAAATCATCCCCTCCATGTTTGTACAATTTTATAACACCCCGTAGACATATGGAATAAAATAGCAGGCGAATCTTTAAAGCCGTTTTTTAAGAGAACGCTTGAATTGAGACTTATAAATAGTTCTTATAAATTGCATAGGATGCAATAAAAAACAATTTCCACGTCGAGATTCCATTTTTGTAAGAAATCTCCACCTATTTAGCGGTGCAGAATCGCGCTATAGTAGTCGTGACATGTAATTTTGAAACACCCTGTACACTGAAGGACGACAATTTAGAGACCTAATCAATCTTCATCCATTTTTTACTGGTTGTAGCTACGCTATTTTTTTATAATTAACAATTTTTTACAATTTCATGAACCCCCTGTCGACAACACTAACTTTCACACGTAAAAAAAAGAGCGAAATTTAAAATGACACCTCTTAGTGGATGACCCTTTATTTAATATTGGACCTTTTATACTAAAGTTAATGGCACAGACGTCGGACATGTTAAATAAACCGAGGTATGTTATTCAGCGGAAAAGGGAAAAGAAAGGGAAACAGAACCGGACGCAGAATCACGAAGAATTATTGTTTCAGTGATCCTACGGACCAACATAAAACACACACTCTGACACGACGAGACGAACAGCCGAAGGAACGGTTTGATATATTTCCAGCTAACAGTTTGTTCTTACCACTCCACCCCCGTTCTTAGGGATGTTATTTATTTCTTCTATCTCGAAAGAAAACTTCCATCGGTTTTTGTTTCCTCTCTCGTCCGATGCTGAGTTCTTACGCGAGTAAATGGTGAAGACTGTAGAGCTCGACGGCGGCGATACTTTCCAAATACGTTATCTTTTGCTTTGAATTCCAGTATCGTATCCGATGTACCTGATCAATATGTCGGAGCATATTTCACATGGTCTCACGTATGTCCGACTCTCTTCAAGGAAAGAAGATTTTATTATTACTACTTTTATTAAACTGCATCTCGAGACATCGGCTACACCTTCGTCATAACTGGATATTCTTGTCCAAAAAATTATTAAATACGCAGATGTTGCTCTTTCGTATATTAATCCTTAGAAATAAACATATGATTTTGTTTTTTCCCTAAGAATTAAAAAAAAACCGATTATTTAAGTATTTACAAGTGTACATAAACCCTTGAAACACAGAAAGACATCTCACAAGTCTCAGAAAGGTCACCTAACGAACACTTATGTGCGCAAAAATCCGTTTCTAACGCGGAAATCTCGGTGCATTGAAGGAACACTTAGTTGCTACGATCCACGTGAGTTCGCCAGCGCAGAGGGCCATCAATTCGGAACTTTATCTGGGGAACCATTGTATTTTCAAGTGCGCATTAAGGTTTAAAGACGCCGGGTATCGGGCTAATACCCAATGTTCCATTACGGAAGGGGATTGCCCTCGCGGGGTCGCTTCAATAAACGTTGTTAATTCTTTAAAATCGTTAAACGTATTTTTACGAGTTTCTGCCGCGATGCCGCGCGCGCCCCTTTCGAAGTTAGTAGTGATTTTTAACAAGTATGGCCGGGGAGGCTTTTGTGCGGGTCTACGAGTCGGTTCGTAACCGCGTTACAGGGTGGGAGAGATATGAAGCAGTGTATTTGGTTTCCGATAATGTAGGCGCCTCTTTATGGTGATCGTTCGGCCCGAATTTACGATAATACGCTCTTACGGCTGCGTGGCTTATTAAACCGGAGAGTGCAAGTTGTTCGTGTCTCTAAGTGATTTAAGTGCGGCTTGGCTGCGGACAACGGATCGGGAGCTTATGTATTTAGGGTAGTTTTATGCCAGTCTCTTTATGACTAATGGTGTTGCCTAATGGACGAGCCGAACGGTCCAGGACCGTTTAATGCCAGTAGTGGCTCATAAAAATCGTAACGAATCAATAGAACATAAAGTATTATGCGAATTCTGTATCTAATATTTCATGCGACCAGATTTATTATGATTGTAACGTTGAATTGAATTATACAAATTTATATGCCGGGCAAAATATTTATTTACAGTAAAACGTAGCAGTAATGGTATGTCCTTTCATTTTTTAAACGTTCCAAAAAGCTGAGAATAACATATTGGTACTCTTTCAAACGCTGTGCTCACTTAAATTGCATCTAGCTATCCTTACCTCTTATGTAGAAGTAGTAGAAACACCAACAGAACAAGCATAACTCAGCAATTGTCAGATAACGAAAATGCCACGACAATAGTTACACAGATAGCTGGCTTGACCCTAGAACAGTAGTAGTAAGTAGAATTGCTCAACCATGATCAGACAAACAGAATTATTCGATTTTGTGCAGACAAGTGGAATGGCTTGACCACAACCATAATACTGTGTTGCGTTTCTCTGACACAGTTTTCTCATAAATGCACAACTTTTGACTTGTCCGAAAGAAATCAACCTGGAGCACAATCATGTAATTTTCAATTTTCTTAAATACGTGGCTCCACGTTGTATATTAGGAAAATTTTCATCGAAATGGTCTCGTAGAGCGAGTACGCTGGGAGAGTTCGTGTCCCAGAATAAAAGAAGCTTCAATCTCACTCCGTGTCGAGGGTCGAAACGGTTATTGCTATGGTTATCCCGAATATTCCACCTGGAAGAGCTCCTCTTTCATTCAGGATTGCAAGGGCAAGAAGAATGAGTCTCTGGAGGCAGAAGTTTCCGTGTCTCTCTGTTTTGATATCGTTACGCCTCATCACTTATTAAGGAAGCGCGTGCATGTTTCTACTCGCCTACACGAAACCCCATTGTGCATTATTGAAGAGTGCTCAGACAGAAGACGATGCGAACATTAGTTACAAGCTATGATAGTTATGGTAAATTCATCGCATGCATGGAACGAAGAGCGCGGCGTTTCGAGAATGAAAGTCTAAAACGTATTTATACCTACCTTTTAGAGGTATACGAGATCGCACAATATTAGACGTTCCCAAAAAGCTGATGATTACTCTAGCAATTTGCATGAAATTATTATGAAAAGTTCGAGGCAATCTTCTACATCGTTTTTCGCGAAAATGAGGTTTTCTATGAATAAAATTTCGCCCCTCATTTATGACTCCCTTTCGCATAGAACATCCTCTTCTCGCATTATGTGCTTGACTTTTCAACACACCGCATGTAATTAATTAGGGAAACGTACTGAGTATACTGAATCAACACCACCTAACATAAACAATATTTTTCGTGTTGTATCCCTCGGCTATGCCCTTATAATTTGATCAAACGTCTGAACCTTTTAATGTTACATTGTAACAATTGACAACGTACAGATTTTTAATTATATACATTTATGATAATATGGCGTCGCACGAAGATGCTGCAAATGGGTCAAGGAAGTACAGCACGATAAAGAACCTCCTGGTTTCGGTATCGTTAACTGAATTACTTGCAATTTTCAACACACAGCATGTGATTAATTAGGGAAACGTACTGAGTATACTGAATCAACACCACCTAACATAAACAATATTTTTCGTGTTGTATCTCGGCTATGCCCTTATAATTTGATCAAACGTCTGAACCTTTTAATGTTACATTGTAACAATTGACAACGTACAGATTTTTAATTATATACATTTATGATAATATGACGTCGCAAGAAGATGCTGCAAATGGGTCAAGGAAGTACAGCACGATAAAGATCCTCCTGGTTTCGGTATCGTTAACTGAATTACTTGCAATTTGTGGAATCTTTTGCTCGGCCGAGAACGCGCGGAGAAACGCGGAGCGATGTGTACAACGTCCAACGAAGAGAGTGTTCTAAGCGGGAATGTGGAGCGTCCTTGTGGCTTGTCGGGCGGATGCTATAATGTACAAGCGGTTTGAGAACACGCCTGTGTGCCTCCACCCCTTCCCCGCCCCGGCCGCCTCCCGCGCGGGCCCGGTTCCGTAAACGTTACACTCGATTCATATTTTAAAAAACCACTTTTGCGACGTATTCGTCGCGGTGACACCCCCTTGCTCCGGTCCCGTGAGCACACCAGCACTCCCTTGGGAATCTGCGGTATAATAACGTTGACATAGCCGGCGTGGAAGCACTAAATAGGAACCGGCTGTTTCCTTTGCTCCTCGGCCCCCGTCCGTGTACTTTCGCTTCGTATTTCGTATCCAAGCTTTCATACGTCTCTCGGTGGCCTCCTCGAGATAGCGCACCTAAATCCCATCCGCCATGGAAGAGGGGGACGTGTATAGCAAGTCCGCTGCCATGCCAGTGCAGGTGCATTATTACAATTCAGCGCAGGCATCCCTCTCCGCTCATACACGCGGCATACTGGCCGAGGCCACTCAATCAAAAAGAGGAACGGATCGGCGACGCCGAGCGTATCTCTGCGCGAGGTGACTCTGTCTCCGTTCTTCCACGGCTCGTCTTCTCGTCCTCTCCCTCTCTCTATACAAGGTGTTAATATTAACTCGAACACCTAAATTATTTCCGCTACTATTAAAAGCAAGAAAAAATAACTAAATAAAAAAGAAGAAATCCTTTGGAGGTCGTTTTAACGGTTTTTTCCAGGTCGTCGTATTTTTTTGCATATTAACATGTATTTTTCGTAATGCAATATGGTAGTCGGCGTCGAGATGATGCTCATCTGCACACCTTGATGGCGAAAAAATCAGTTTCAGTTTGAAGAATACAAGAGTAATAACACGAAAAGAGTAGTATCACCTTATTTTATTAGTTGCTCAAAACGTATGAAATCCATGTACATCCAATTTAGTTATCTTTTATTACTTTTAATAGTAGCGGAAATAATTTAGGTGTTCGAGATGAAATTAACACCCTGTACATTGAACAGATGGAAATGATAAAGTATCTAGGCGTAATTATTGATGATATACCACGATTTAACGATCATTGTGATTATATATTGCAGAACTGCTCAAAATGTTTATTTTATGAAGTAATTTTATGAAATAAAAAAAATGAAAGTTCATATTGTTATGTGAAGCGAACAAACTTTTTTACACGTTCCCATGTAAAATTAATGTTTTTTGTGGGCCGAATTATTCAACTTCAAAACAAAAATGGTTGTTCTGTATTTAATATAATAGCTTCTGGAAAGCGAAGGAATCGTCATAGAAAAATCATTCTGAAACAGTACAAATGATCATATAATTGTTTTAAACGTTTTGCGTGATCTTCTAATTAATATTGGTTCTTCTGTATTTAATAGCTTCTGGAAAGCGAAGGAATCGTTATAAAAGAATCATCCTTAAACAATACAAATGATCATATAATTGTTTTAAACGTTTTGCGTGATCTTCCAATTAATATTGGTTCTTCTGTATTTAATAGCTTCTGGAAAGCGTAGGAATCGTCATAGAAAAATCATCCTTAAACAGTACAAATGATCATATAATTGTTTTAAACGTTTTGCGTGATCTTCCAATTAATATTGGTTCTGCTGTATTTAATAGCTTCTGGAAAGCGAAGAAATCGTCATAGAAAAATCATCCTTAAACAGTACAAAAATGATCATATAATTCTTTGAAACGTTTCGCATGACCTTTTAATTAATATTGTACGATAATACTGCTGCGCGATACACCGTAGACTCAATTATTTGTACGCTCTCGAAGCGCTGAGGGATTCGTAAAGCGTGTTTTCGTCCCGTGATTCTAAGGAAGACGGGAGAGGATCAATCTTATGGGAAGAACAATGGTGGCGTCCTATGCATTGATGAAAGTCTCCTCCCTGAACCCTTTGTAGATTCAATGTAATTCCAGTAACGTCACCGATGACAAGGACGACGAAGCGTCGAAAGAGAACGCGCAAGGGCTGAGAGTGGCCCCGTTGCTGCTCTACAAAATGGAAGGGGCCACGGTTCTTCCTTAATGGAAGAAATGCTGAGGCGTCGCGGATGAAGGCGCCTCGAAGCCGCCCTCTACCATCGGCTCTACAATTTGCGGCCATTTATTTAATTGGTTCGTCAAGCCTCCGCGTCTAATGCGTCGCGACGAAAAGACGTCATCTATCGTCACGGATGTTTAGACCGCGTCGTGTTGAGTCCTCATCACGTGACCGACAAGGACTTCATCGGCAATGTTTAAATCGACAGCTATACACTTTCGTGGACATACTCGTCTTGCCTACAGAGTATTTTTATCTATATGTTTCTAACCTGTAGTTCCTAGGATTGCAAGGGCGCGGGATGCGCCTTCTCATTTCTCGATAACGCAAAGATGTGGGTTTTCAGTAGTCAAAACCGCTAGATAAAAGCCCTCGAAAGTCCTATTTTTACGTTTACGAGACGTAATTTGCATTATTCTGAAGTATACATCTGTGCATGTTCTTAATTGAATAATTGGTATTTCAATTAATTGTTCTCCTAATCAAGTTAATATAATAAATGATAAAATGAGAATTCGAAATGAAATTTTTCTTAAGAAATAAAATTTGCTGGAAGATAAATCTTGAAGCTTGAAGATAAGCAAATAGAAAGTATCATTCAGGTTTAATATGTTCTGGTGTAATTATTGAATTAGCTATAATAATGTTATCTGGATCACTACGGGTGCAATGGAAAATTAAAGTTATAATTATAAATATAAAAATAGTTAAAGAGTGTATCCAAAAATATCTTTAATTAAAAAATATGGGGAGAAATATGTTAAATAGTATTTATTTATTGATCCTATAAGGTTATTAGAGCCTGAGTTATGTAAGAAATAGAAATGAATTATAACTATTTTTAATAAATAATAAATGTTATTTAATTATGATTTAATCATTATTTGATATTGACTCAGAGTCACCACTAAAAATTGCTGTAACATTATTTACAATATTGATTACATCATGAAATATGTTGTTATCTAATCAGTTACTACACATTTAAGTAGCGTATGAAGTATCAATTTCATATCCATGAAATGGAAGAAAAAAATCGAAAGAAATGTTTAATTTAAAAGTTAAAATATCACCGACTGCGAAGGGTAACACTAAATCTACCACCATCGGTCAAAATGACTGGTTCCAGATTTTTATTTTACAATTATTGAATCAATAAAAATGATTTCATAAGAAATGATTGTATAGATATCTTTAGTAGAGCACGTATTACACAATAAGAGTCGCACAAAGTTTCAATAAAATCAATCTTGTCATTTTTATAACGGAATATGTACCAGTTAGTTTTAAGGCTCGGTAGGTTTAGTGCTAAAGAAGTATCGGAAAGAAATTGAAAGTGGCTACCCAGTTGGTGACATAAAGGTTACCGAATAGTGCAGCTTTGTTAACTTCGTTTGTAGACCAGTAGGAGCAACTGCTAACTGTCAAAGTAGACAGCGGCCCATTCCTGCCAAGAATTTCGCGAGCAACGATATTTCTTGGGCTCGATTATCACCGATAATACCGAGCGCCTGATAATTACGCTTTCCGCACAGTTACGACGAAAGGGAACACGAAGGCGTGAAGGGCCGGGCTCTCCTTATCGCGAAAGTGGAGTACGGGATACTTTGTAAGTACGTGTATAACGTCGAAAGACGAAGCATTATGGATAGCTCATTTTCCACAGGGATTCCGACACCTGTGTGCGCCATTAAAAGGCGACCCCCACCCACCTCTTTTTTCTTTTGCAACCGCGTCGTCGTCGCCTCGTTCTCGTATTCCGCGCGCAACGTCTCTCGATACCACCCCGCAGCCCCAGAACGGCACCTAGCTACTCGTGCCTTTTACTGTAAAAGTGCATTCCGTGAGCGTTCTGAGAGTCATTCCGCGAGAAGTGCGCCACGAGTGCGTAAAAACGATAATAGGCAACGCTTTTTATTACATCGAGCTACCCCCTCCACCAGCGTGCGAAACAGTTTCCGTTGTTCGTAAACGATACGAGATTATAGAGCCTTTTATCTACCAATATTCTATTGAATTGGAGCGTTGTAATCTTATTTTCGTTTATCGCTGGAGTGAATGAAGTTTTTTGATAAGAGTGTTGCTCGTCATTTAATTCCGATGTAATTATTCCACGTTTTAATATTATTTACTTGGAGTACTGTTTGGCAGGCATGAGAATGAGTTGAGAATATGAATCGAGGATGAATTGAGAATTCACGCTGATTAAAGCCAAGGTCGTTTGAAGCTCATACTATTGCGAATACTTTAATGTACTTTTCTAAACAGATTCTCAGAAGAAGCATTCAAAAAACTTCAAAACAATGACGTTGCCGAATATATTCGAGATTTTGCATTGAAATAGCAATTTGAAAGTCGTATAATATTTAAATGGTCTCCTGCTGGTCTTTTCAGCCGAGACAACCTCTGTATAATTATTGTACACATTGTTTTTTCCAGCGAACGTTATCATCGAACGGAATTCACTACAAAAAAATTCGATGAATTCGGTTTCTCTTTAGCCGATACATTAAAAGCACTTATGAAAAACGGGGTTCGCGAGTCGACCGATCACATTTTTATTTGAAGTTGAACTTGGAAAGGGCTGAACAAAGAGGATACTTGGGAATCGTATCGCGCGGGGAGCAATTCGAAGTTTTTTCCAGAGGCCGGGGTAAATCGTTGCGCATATTGGCCGCAACGGGTGATTTGCATAAAGTCATCGTCGAAATTACGCGTGTACACGTTGAACGGTGTATTTATTTAGCGGTGGAAATGGCCGTTCAGCCAATCCCTCGGGTCGGTATTAAAAGGTACTATTAATACGAGCCTCACGCAGCGGCCATTGGTCATCGACACGCAGCCGGTGGTGACGTCCGGCTCTTTAATTATCATCGATAAATCACCGGAAGAACGTACACCCCTGGCCTTTTGTTAGCGCTATTTTCCTGCTGAGCTTTTGACAGGAGCCCTTGAAATTCTTGCTTGTTCAACAATTTCAACGATCTCTTCCAACCATTCAGCATACACACAAATAATTTATATTTCAACAAGACAATCTGTCTCCATAAGAAAACGGATGCGAAATAATTAAATCGTTCCGATTCTTGTTGACCTTTGTTCTTGGATGATTCTCAATTTAATAATCTGATCGATATTATATTTTCGAGTAAATGCTGAATTAAATACAATATTGCACAGCGAATACAGCAAACTTCGTTAGAGCCCGAGCTTCCAACATATTCGTAAAATTCATTGAACAGCGGGGAGACACTTTCACGGACACTTTCATCCACTCTCGTCCATATTTCGAAAGCAATCTCTCCGTGTATGCCTGAGCAATCTCGGTCTTTTCTCGCGGGGCGCTGAATCGCGATTGAATAAACAAGAGATACACAGGACAAGCTGTCCACGGAATTTAATAAACGCTCGCCGGGGGATAAGGGTCGATGAGGAGATCGTAATTAAACCGTGTCGTCGATCGTCGATCCGAGAGAGATGATCGAGATTATTCCGGTCTTACGATAGCCAATAAAAGAGTAACGGCTTGCGGAGTGTGGAGGGGATCGGTTTTATCGTTCGGCAATAGGGATTTTTCGCGGACGAGCTCGCGTATTTATTCGTGCGTGTGTCGACGTCGAGCAGACGCGCATTGTTACAGAGAATCATCGACATTGTACGGGGGGACTCGATTTATTTTGTCTATTCGGCGGAAAAGTGCTTTCATTTGCGAGGCAACTGTCAAAGCGACTCGCGCGGAGGGGCGAGCCAAGTGTAGAGAAAGTGAACGAGAGTGAAAGAGCCGCGATCCACGGTCGGCGAAGAGAGAAACAAGAGAAGAGAGAGAGATAGGATAGAAGGTGTGAGAGAGAGAGGCGAGCGCATTGTGCGCGCCATTCGATCTCACAAAAGCCCTTAATTCGACAATGCATCCGTCGAAGAGGACAATAGCCGGGCTCTCTCTCTCGGTAAATAATGATTTCTTCGATTCTCGACACTCGTCCTACCTAGTATACTCTTTCGATCCTTTCCCCGCGTTAACATCTTCGTACCAGAAGTTTCAATAATATTTGCCTGCGGGACGGTGAAAATGTTGGGATAGCAAGGCTGGGGCAGGGGCCGACGTTATTCCGTCGACTAAAGGTGTTTATCCACTGGTGGCTTGGTGTCGCAAATGATCCCTTTTATAGTTTCCATCAGAATTGGGCAAAAATTTAATCAACGATTGAAGATTTTACTTTAGTCGTTAATTGCGATTAAAGATTATTAATCGTCAATCGGATAATTGATTAATGATTAACTGCTGAAATTTCGAAATCTAATATGGTATGATTACAGAAAAAAATGTACACTGAATTTAGGTGTGTTGTCATTTGGTCTATATGTATAGTACAAACTCTGTTTACGTGCTTTTATGTTTTTTTTTTTCGATGATTTCTTTTTTTAATCAACGATTGACGACTGACTTCATCAATCGATTGAATCAATCGTCGATTTCTCGATGATTTCATTTTTCAATCGTACACATTAATCAATCATTTTCATGATTAAAATTTTAATCGATTAATGCTCAACTCTGGTTTCCTACTGTCTACATACACATGACCAATCATGATCAATCACGATGAGATATAATGATATCGTTAACGATGAGATTTAATGATACTATAACATTATTTTCGATGTTTTAAAGTCATTAAACCTTGCCGTATAATTTTCTTTACAGTTGCAGTAATTGAAACGTCTTTATCACCAAATAATTTCGTAGAAGAAAAAAGAAAATTTATATTTTTTATATGGCTGCATTCATTTTAATACTTAAATATCGATTACAAACGAATCAAATTTTATTTCATTAACAAAGAATGGCGTAACATTCATATTTGTTAGACATTGCTTAAAATCTTCATCAGGAGTGTGACTCGTGACTCGGTTAAAACAGAAAATATAATTTTATTCAACTGCAGCCTCTTACTGGGAGAAATTTTATTCTGCATAAAAATCCGTCTACTCGTCACACAGTGTCAACGACTGACTTCCTCCCGAGATCGCCGTAAGAAACGACTCCCCCTAAACCTAACACATCGAAGACCAAGGTGATTGCAAGTGTTTGCCACAGCCAAATTCGTTCCCCATAAATCTGTATCCCGAGCGCCGCGCCGTTACGATCCATGATCCACGATCCGGACGATATAATCGGGCACGTGCCACGGAATCAGACGTACCGAGCATCGTCCAATCATCGGCGTTCCCCGTTGACGGGATCAGCAAGCATTGTGGATTTTCTCGTTACCGTAGCGTTGATAGTTATATCCTGACAAAATTGAGATACGGCCGCTCTTCCCGTGTTCACCGTCGCCGGGTAACACCGTGGTGAATTATGGAGCTCGCGTGCGTCGCGGGCCGGGCCTCCGACTGACCCGAACGGTCTCGCCTAACCGGTAGACGTATTTATGTGAGAAAATTATGGTCCCGGACCCGTGGCCACCACATGAGCCTGGCTACGGGTGGTTTATAGACGGGACTCCCCGTGATCACCGGTTGATGATCAACGGTTAGGCACAGAGGTATTGTTTATGTCCACCCCAGAAGCTTGCGAGACGATACACCGGTTTGTAAGTAGCTGGTATTACGCAACAGGCAGTCGGTTCACGAGATTCGCATGGAATTGAGTTATTGACATTGAATACTGTGAGCTCGGAATTATACAGGGTGAACATTGGAAATCGTTACATACGAATATCTCCAAAAATATTGATCATACGCAAAAATGTTTCAGATGAAAGTTGCTCAGTACCGAGGAGAACATCATGTGGTAGGATTTTTATTTTTCCCGATGGACACCCCAAGGTGAGGAGGAGGTCACCTTGATATTTTTTAATGGAAAGACCTACTTAACTGTATTTCAAAACTTTCTGCAAGAGTTAGCTTAAGGAGTATGCTCCTAATATGTGCAAAGAGAAAAAGAGACATAATAACTACAATTTCAGAAGAATGTGGTGTACATTGACGGGTCAATTTCCCTATTTATATGCTCGCCACTGTACATATAATTCATAATTACATGGTACTTTTCAATTGTATTTCGATTGTAGAAACGAATTACATTGTAATTTAATTAAGAGAGCATAATTACAAATCACATCGTAATTTAATTGAATGGAGCGACTGCATTCCGAAATACGAAATAGTTGAATACAGTGTAATTGAATTACTTTGTAATTATAATTTGTGAAGTGAGTCAATTGTAATTCAACATAACTCTGTCTGTCGGGGCCTCGGAAGACCTCATTAAATAAAGGCTTACTGAATAGTTCTCTGATCGCGTTACACGGGAGTTTATATCGAAAATTGCGAATGGCAATTTGACCTTTTAGAACCAGCATTGAGATTGAAGGTCGCGGTAAAAAGGAAAAACTCCGGTGTTGTAACCGATTTCGCCTGCGAGCACCGCATTAACAACGGCGATACTTGTTTCCGCGCACGTTCCTGATAAACGACTTCTGCGTTCGAAGTTTCTAAAGAGGGAAAGTCCCTCGGCACGGGATTAAAATTTTTAATATAACCCTTTGAGGCTAGGCGAAGCGCATCACCGGCGCCGATAGCGAACGCCTCTCGCGGAACGGGGCCGAGGAGATGGAAAAAGGAGGAAGAAACGAATTTAATGAAACACAAGGAACCCGAGTAAAACGTGTATTTGTAATGCAAATACGTCCCAGACCGGTCCCGGGGGTGTCGAAAAATGAAAAGCCCCGAAACAGCACCGGGAACGAAATCGACCGTTCCATCACTCTCGCTTAATCTGATTTCAAATTCTTCGACGTCTCCGGATCGAGTCCAACGTCTCCGCCTCCTGCCATCTTGCTCGAGAAAAAAATCCTAATTCCTTTCTTTTAATTACCTTAGGGACCCAGCCGATCGTCAAACCGGGCGCACGCCTGGAATCCTTATTAAACGAAATCCGACGCTACGGAAGCATTCGAATCGAATAATCGCTTGAACTACTGAAGATCAAGTCAACTGGAGTACTCGAGTCTGAAGTGACGATCATTTTTGAAAGAACAAGTCACGTAGACTGCGAATCCTCGTGCATTCAAGGCATGGATGATATTTTAACATACAAATAGTAGGTTACGTTAGTAAAATTGAACAAAATTTTTACTTTGTTCTTATTCATCACTAGGAGAATGTCTTTCTTCATTCAATATAATTCAAAGTAAAATTGACAACTTGTGTTACCAGAATTTATTCTTCAGGGTAAATGTAGCGTCGCAAATACCACAGAATTTTCTTTTCTCGTTGAATCATTAATACAGAAGCTAGCTGTGAAGAAGTCAGCTGCAAAGAAATGTTAGGGCAAGGAGTCCAGCATATTGCCAAAAATATTCAACGTCTTCGAGCAGCTTCCATACAGATTCTAACAAAGACGCAGTTGGAGATCATGGTTTCGCCAAAGGGCTCACCTATTTGGGCAGGGTTTAAATGAAACAACTTAAGATATCTGACCAAGTAGCAGCCGCTTTGTTGAGGGAGGCTTGCGCGTCCGTCTCGGAATCCCAGCAACACCTATTCTCCAGCGATGCTTCCGATTCAAAACCTGAGCTTACCGTATGAATACATGCATTAAGGTGATTCCTGGGTTAGACACCGCCAGTCGACATTGTCGCCTGAGATACTATATCTGGATTTCCTGCAGAAAAACCCTGCCCGCCATTAAATTCAATTCAGACGTGATGTCCTTTGCATTTCTTGGGGTGGAGCCCTTTATTCTGCCATTGTGTCGGACATCGAGATCGATTTCGGAAGAAGCACTCTGCTAGAAGTCATTGGCAACCTGACTTACGCTGTTTTTTATATCAATCCTTTGTACTCGCAACTATTTTAACTAAAAAATCAACACCACACCTATCGAGTCTTAAAAGTAACTGGTACATGTTCTCTTATAAAAATGACAAGATTGGTCTTATTTAGACTTTGTGCGGCTCCTATTATGATACGTGCTCTACTAAACATATTTATACAATCGATTCTTATATATAAAATCATTTTAATTATTTAAATAATTGTAAAGTAATAAACCTGGCGAATTTTCGTATCGTTTGTTTAGCGGGTGCGGGCTACAGTCTACAGGCAGAAGACACCTGTGTCTTAATTAAAGTTGCCTGACTTCTGGCTTTCCGTGGCCCTTCATGCCACTCGTCGGATCTGTTCCCCAAGGGTGCAATTTACTCGTACCCCCGCCACCCTGTTCCACCCGTCCCCCTCCTCATACCAGCGCGCGACTAACTTACGCGTCTACCTTGGTTTAGGCTCTTGAATACGCCTACTGATTTCCGCGCCTTTCATCGTCCAACTTTGATTTATTTCTACCTGCAACGTAACGTCACTTTCGGCCTCAGATCCTGAGGAATTTCGCCGGGGGGCGGACCGACTTTTAATTACTCACAGACCTCGCGCCTTTTATTAATATTCGCCCCGAATGGACAGACTTCAAAAATTCGCCACTTTTACCAGATCCAAAAGTCTCAGACGGTGGCAGTTTATCTTTAGTCAGCAAAGGTAAGAAGTTAGTCATCGAGTGAATAAGATAATGTAGAATATTAAAAGTATTTTATAAGGCATTAATTGAATAGCAACCAGAATTACAGACCAGAGGTGGGCAATATTTGACGAAATAAATATTTCGAATACTATTTAACATTTTAGATTTTATTCAACTTAAAACCACGAAATCAAATATGTGTATTTTAAGAATTTAAATCATAAAATAAAATATTTCCATTTCACAATCTGAAACAGAAAAAAAATAGAACATTATATTATAATAATCTGGAATTAAATGAAATACTTTAATCTTGCTTAAAGTGCATTGAATATAATCCATTGTTTTCAGCAAAATATTTAAATATTTCGATATAAACTCCAAATATTTTTAATATTCTTCAAGTAAAATACTATTGTATTTTAAAAACTTATTACGTGAAATAAAATATTTTATTTTCATAGTTGTGCGCATACTTTAAAGTAAATACGATGAAATATTATTTTACCCAGCTCTGTTACGGACCTCTATATCAAATAACAATTATCTGCACCAATTAGTAGGAACAGGAGCCATTTTACTCTATTTTTCAACATTTTAATGAACCACAAATGTTCTATCTACATTCTAAAATTGTGCTACAATCTTTCCTGCTACTTCAAAGTTTCACTTATTCATCCTCGCCATAAATACGTACAGTTTTATTATAAATGAGTAACTTTCGACGTTCGGAGCTCGAAGTGCTAATAGTACGCTGTAAATTATGCAAACCGAAATGAAACTGGAACGTTCGGTCTGTTTCGCGTCCTGGCAGTAGTTTCGTCATGGCTCGGAAGCGAATATCCTCTTTAAGAATCCAGTTGGGTAGCGACGGGGTAGTCTTCCTCGGTCTTTACTATGTAAAACAGATTCTATTCCCTTTTGTCCATCGGCCGGGTCACCTCGCGACGTTAAAGTTCTGACCGACACGGCGATGGCTCCCCCAAATTGCGAATGGTCAACAATTTATCCTTTTTCCGGCCGGTTCGATATTTATGTAGTATCTAAAAAAGGTGTACGCCAGGATCCACGGGATCTTTTAAGATTTTCATGTCCTTCGGAGTCTTCCCTCCTTGAAGTCACACTTTTCGCTTGATACGCGATATTCGAGGAATACAGACCCGTCTTCCGTCTATCGAGATTTGCTACCAAGATTTATCTGTTCAGCAAATATTTTGCGAGCGAAGCGCGGATTTGAACTTCGTAGTCGCATAACTAAACTTCTCGAAAAAGAATTACAAACGTTCCATCTAAATTCCAATTTTATGCTAACCAGGAAGGTTAAAAATTTATTTTAAAGTATGCGTATAACTTTAAAAATAAAGTATTTTACTTGATGGATTAATTTCTGAAAATAGTATATTTTATTTTAAGAATATTGCTAATATTTGTATTTTGTCTTTCTTTTTAATTTCAATTTTAAATATTATTGCTGAAAATGACGGTTCGAATTCGATACATTTATGAGTATAAATAGTTTCCTCACGATAAGATACACTGTATGTTTATCGTCAGCTACACGAAATCCAGATTCATAATTACTTTCATTTTTACAAAGCAGACAAATGGATGACTTCTTTCCTTCATGGAAAAAGAAAAAATCGATAGTAGTCATACAAACATTGCGGAATTAGAATTATTTCAATATTTGAGCGATCGTGATACACAAATTGCAAGTATTACAAAATACAAATACATGAAAACATTATTTTTATAATACAATATACAGCTTTTCCGTCCTTTGCTCCAGTTGGAAGACTCTAACTTTGCTGGACTGATTCTGTTTTCTCGAATCATTGCCCTAACAGATACAAATTCAAAACAAAAAAAAACAAAAAATAAAACGGAAATGTGGCAAATGATATAGTCTCTTATATTAAGTACCATTTCTTCTTTGAATTATTGCTACGATAAGAAATCAGAGTATTAAAACGACGCAGAGAAAGTTAAATATTCCGCGGTTCAGATTGTTAAAGTAGAAATATTTTATTTTGTGGCTCAGATTATTAAAACAGAAACATTTTATTTTGTGGGGTTCGGATTGTTAAAATAGAAAAGTTTTATTCCGTTGTTCAGATATAGTCGAAATAAAAATAGGTTATTTTCGAAATTGTATATCTTATTTAAAATACTACTTTCTTTAAGCAAAATAAAATCTAAAATATTAAATAGTATTTGAAATATATATATTTTGCCAAATAATGCCCAGCTCTGAGGGGAGCCGGTTCTACGTCATTAATTCTCGGAGCGTTAATTGTCCAGGCTTGGTATAAACCTGCGAATAAAACTCAATCGGTACGGAAATAGTAAAACGAAAATGGATACTGACCAATAATACTGTGGAATACTGACCACGATTCTTTGATGCAGCAACTTCCGTGGGTGAAATGGATCAATATCGCTGATGCGCTTTTCAAAAGACAGTTTCGAGCGCAGCGACTGGGGAATTGCAGGTTGGCATGCTCGTGGACAACCTGTTTCGCGGGAGAAAAGGCTGGGCACATAAACACGCCCGTGAGGATTTATCGTCGGCGTCGCTGGGAGTCCGAGTATTTTGCGAGGACAGCGAACGTAATCACGCTGAAGACAGTTCACTTGCCAAGCTTTTTCGGCGGGCTTATAAATGGCAGCCATAAACGTCCCGGTGTGGCGTTACGACGCCACGAAGCGACAGCGCGCGTTGCTCGTCGAGGGAGGTTGCACCATTAGCTTCCAGGTGTTCGATATCCCAGCCGTTGCTTGGTTCCCCTTGTTCCAGGGCGATCATGCTCCAGATCATCCCCCGAATGCCAGTGTAAGTTTCACTATCCCTAGGACGATACAACGGCGACGCGGGGCGCAAACAACGAAACGGAAAGGGAGAGCAGCGCCGCGGTAATCCTCGCCTCGTATAATCCCCCGGAGTTCTTGGAAATCGCGGTTAATGGGGTTTCGAAAGTTTCTTCGCGGATGCACTGCGGCACAGCGATCGAAACACGCTTTATTCCCGTTCCAAGAAGCCGGCCCTCGAATTTCAGATGAAGCTGCTGCGAATTAATCAGCTCCCTCGCCTGATCGCTCGATCATCGTCACTGCTGATTCGCTGTTTAAAAGTACACCACCTGTTAGGGGATCCAGCGGATTGTGGCCACTATTGTATTCTGCGGCTGGTGGGACACCTGACGGCGTTTAAGCCTTCGGGTGACGATGATGGGTCGTCAGTTTGCTTTTGATCGACGTTATAAGACGTTATAATAATTTCTTGATGATTTACTCTTAATTATTATTTACTAATAATTATATCAGATTGCTTAGCAAAGTTATTTATATATATATATATTTTAAGCACGAGTATTTTATATCAAATTAATCGCAAAATTCAGAGCTTTACAATGATATAGGGTAAAGTGCCCAAATATGGTATAGTCCCCTATTATGGTACTACCTTTTATATCTTGTAAAGGAGAAGTCGCACTCCAGTGAGAAAATCCTCAAACATTAGTTTACCATGTTTAGTATCGATCCTCCGCCAGTTGTGTCTCCACGTTTTGAATATTTTTGTGGTTAGATTTTCCATTCGATCTTTTTCGAGGAAGGTAAGTGAGTTTGAAATGTTCGAACATATCTGTAGTTTCAGTTTATTTATATTAATGTTTGCGAACAGTTGGTTTGGGCTGAAATTAATTTTCTCTTTGTCAGTAGCTAGTATTATCAGACCACGTGGAGTTCCCAATATGGCACTACCAAGGGTTCCCTAATATGGGTATAGCTATTGACATTCTTGGTGTGGGTGCCGAATATGGCACTAGGTGTCGTATTAGGGACTTTAGGTGTACCATTTTAAGAACCAGTTTTACTAGCATCTGCAGATGACACACCACAAAAAAGATATTTTTTCCTCAGCTGTATTGATTTTTGAACAAACTTGACCCCAGTATCTTATAGGGAGGAAATGCATCTACAACTGGCAATTTTTTGGTCGAAAAAGAGCATTCTAATATAATCAAAAAATGACGTCAACAAAAAGTGGTTCATATTTGGGCACTTTACCGCACAGTTCAAAAGGGATGGTCACTGAATGAGGTTATAACGATACAATAAAAGAATTACGAAACGAAAGATCGCGAATTTAGTTGCCAGTCTAATACTAATAAGACGACTGAATTATTAAAGCCGGGCACGGAAACTCAATTTTTCATTAGTGATCTTTACTTCGGACTTAGCTTTACTATAGAACTAATCTAACCTAAACTTGCACTAAGGATTTGCATAAAAAGAATATTTCTTCAATAGATTATAACTAGACTGCGGACCTTTATGCAAAATAAAAAATGTTTGCATTGATTGCAAGACACAGGAGCCAAATAGAAATTACTTCCTTCTTTTAATTGTCTTATTAAACTGAAATTAATATACTCATGTCCATAAATTTTCTTAATGTGACTCCTGCTTTAAATTGTACGTGTCCACTTTCGTCATAAATGCATAAAATCCGCAGTCTAATTATAACAATGACTAATTTATCTTCCCCAGTACAAAAATGTAGAAACAAAAATTTGTTGCTTAATGTGTGAACCTGTAGGTTCATTTTATATGGTGAATAATGTTGTTCGGAGTGCTGCTAAATGTACATTTATTGGATATTTCAGCTAGGTTTTCATTTGAAAATTTTATATTGTTTTAATATAAAATCATCAACCTGTGAAAGTGGTTCTAATATTTTCACCGACCACAGTAATAAATGTTTCAATATTTATAAATGAAAGTATATAATTTTATACATAAAAAAATGTTCGGAGCCATTGCGCCAGCATCAAGAAAATTCATGGTCAGTGTGCTATCGTTACACGCAGACATCTTCAGCGATTTCACAACATCGGCGTCGGAGTCTATCGAGTGAGCTGCCCCCATGGTAACCTAATCAATGATAATTTAATTAATAGCGCGGTATTCGACGGGCTCGGACTGTCTTCTGGAACAATGTGTGTCTGGATGCGAATCGATATTTCGAAGAGCCAAGGCAGCTTGTACGTCTTCTCGTTATGCGCCGGTAAGATTAAGAACACCGCGTATTACGAAACGCCTCGCATAAATAAAGCTTCGTGTTCGGACCATAAGAATATCGGCAAGTCTCGCCGGAGTGGTTTCTCTTTGCTGGACAACGTTTTAGTTTCTATTCTCTTTTTTATTAAATATCAAAATATACATTTTCTTACAATCTCTCGTGGACGATATCGAAATGTTCTGCTTATCTTATCTTTAATACATTCAATTCTCGATATGTTTCTTAATTCCAAACAAACGAATTAGATGACCAATAATACCACAATTTTCAAATAAAATTTCAAAAACATCCGTCACCTTCAAATCTCGAGGAACATAACCTTCGGAAAAACTTCTCGCCAGCCGTAAAATGTACCTTTTTCCCCTATCATCAAATACAAGCAGTGTTGGGCAAATTTTATTTTAAAATAATAAATAATTAAATAATAAATAAACGCGTGTGATTTTAATTGCAAATAATAACTAAACATTTTATTTAAATAAATTATTATTTCTTATTTGCAAATAAAAGATTAATTTATTATTTGGTTTGAGGTGGAAACCAAATAAATAGTTTTTGGTCTTCTCTTATTTCTTGTATTTTGTATATACAATGAACACGTGCGCGTTTTCTGATATAGCAACCTTTTCAGGTATATCGCCAGTGGTCGAGCCCGTCCGGAGGGCCTAGCTGCCTATAAAAAATACAATTTAATTTATTATTTGTCAATACAAATAATAATTGAAATTGTATTTGTAAATAACAATTAACTTTATTATTTTAATAAATTTATTATATTATTTAATATATTTATTATAAATAATAAATAACTTGTTATTTAAATAATTATTTATTTAAATAAATTTATTTATTGCCCAACACTCTGAATACAAGTGAGAAGTATCAGTTAAAGTTCCGAATAAAAAATAAATATGAAATTAAATCTGATACGTATGTATTTTTTAAAATTTTAGGCCGGTGCTCGGTGTCTAATTTTCGACAGCAATTTTCGTACCAAAGCTCAAAGTCCGCAGTCTCTGAGCACCGAAACAATTCGCAGACAAATTCGTCTCCGCCCAAAGTATGCGAGCTCGATCGAGGATTTAATTAGCGAACTGGCAACGTCTCTCGTGCGCGTATTTCCGGGAAGTATGGACCAGTTCGCTGCACCCGTTATCTTTGAACGCGCATTCCTCCATCCTGTAATTGCATTTTTCCTCGTGGCTTTCCAGGCGGATACGCTTCGGTCGGACCATGCACCCGTACTCGGCCCATCTGCAAGGGACCTGCTCGTTCGGATCATACTCTTCCTCGTCGTCTCTCCGATGGTTGCATTTCTCTTGATGCGTCAGCTGCCGTCGTCTGGGCATCTGTACCATGCAACCATACTCGGCCCATTTGCATGAGACCAGCTCGTTCGGATCGCAGTCATCCTCCGAATGATAGCCGTCCTCTTCGTCTTCGACCTCCCTGTAGTTGCACTTCTCCTGGTGAATCAGTTTCCGCCGTCTAGGCATGTTCACCATGCAACCATATTTCGCCCATTTACACCCGACCAGCGCCTCCGGATCGTCCTCGTCATCCGAAGAGTCCGACCCGCAGTGATACTTCCGGTAGTTGCACTTCTCCTGGTGAATCCGCTTCCGCCGTCTGGGCATGCTCACCATGCAACCATACCGTCTGAATTTACATTCCAGCAACTCTTCCGGGTCGCCGTACTCGTCGCTCGTGATTGTTATCTCGCCCAGAGCCTCGCTCAGACCATCCATAGCCTCGAAACGATCCTTATAGACGCAGTGAGCCTCGTGGATCGAAATCCTCCATGGTGATGTACTTACCTTGCACCCCGCCACGTGGTACCTGCACTGCACCAAGTCCTCGTGCCTGTGCGCCACGTCCGTGGGAACCGTTTCCTCCTCCAGGTGCGGTCGAAATTGACATCTGGAACGTTAATTGCCAATTTATCGTGGTTTGTCAGAATACCTCCAGGTAACAAAGAATTACAGCGGAGTCCCGACCTAAGTCAATTCTCGATTCTGTGTTGCGACGAGCCCCATGGAAATCACCGACACAAATTTCCCAGACATGGTTTTCACCGACAACATTTATCCGACTCCAGATTTGACCGACAACGAATTTGATCCACAACGAATTTGATCCACAACGGATTTGATCCACAACGAGTTGAGACGATCACAATATGTATTATACAGGGTGGTCCATTTATCTTGAGACAGTCAATTATTACGGAAACCAGCAAATATTCTTTATATCTAGAGGCACACTTAATGGTGCTATGCACATTTTTCCATAATGGCCCTTTAGATGAAGGGCAACTTCATTTGTTCAAATGGAAACCCATATTTTTCATTTCATATTCGTATTCTACATCGAAAAATAATAATATTCCGTATAAAACATTTTTCTTGGCCCCTCGTGGAAGGGGTAGGCGAACTGACTTAGAACGGACTCCTCCGTCGGACTTAGACTGGGACTTTAGTGTATAACATTAAATCAGACTTGTTCAACGACATTTGCAATAAAGTTAGCCACGGGGCAAAGGGTTAGACATCAGGACAAAAATGTCCCTATTCATTTCGGAAGAAAGAATACACGATTGTATTGTACTAACCGGGATTCGTGGAGGTCGATCAGGTAAATTGGTATCTTCACCCAGCAGCCGAGATTTTCGTACGAGCAGGATATAAGCTCCTGATCCGCGGATGGCGGCGACGGGTACTGGTTTCTCTCGTGATCATGAAAATCCATGTTAGGTGCACTCGGGTGATGGTGTTCATGGAATTTTGGTGGGAGCGGATGGGGCATGAAATGAGAAGGCATGGGCATCGGGTAAGATGGAACGGCGCGTGGGGAAGGCAGCTCCATTTCTAACGGCGACTGACAGCTGGGACAGGCGTAATAGTATGGCTTGCAACGGTAACAAATCGTGTGACCATTGCTGCAAGTGTACCTGGCCGCCAGTTCCATTTCCATCAGGCAGATCGGGCAGACGCCCTCGCTTTTAAAGCGCTCGTTTAGGTTCGGGTATAGGCTGTCCATGGTCTGGAAACGATTTATCACTCTCAGTGACGTCGTCATTAACCCCTTGCACTATAATATCGAGACAGACTTGCGTAAAGATTTCGAATTGTCATGTTAAATTGACCCCAACTGTTTTAAAAGTGCTATTTATCAAATATCCTAACAAGATGCTCGTGTTATTCATAAAATCAGTTACTTTTAAAAGACAGATTTTTGCTTATTTCTGATGCTATTGTAAAACCGATTTCATATTAGAACGTACACTACCGGCCAAAAGTATCAATCACTTCGTTATTATGTATTTCAAATCTTAACTAGTTTAGATTTCAGCAATTTCTTATGTCCATAATGCTATTCTATAGTTTATACATTGAGTGTATATACATATAAAACAATGCTTGAAATGCACTTTTCTAAAGGGACATCTTTGGCAACTTTATGGATATGAAATTCATTATAAATACCAACATATTTAATATTGTAAACAAAATTGTGAATAATGGTACAGCAACTTTAAATGCATACAATCTACAGTCTACCATCAAAACTGGAAATTCCACGATTAATTAAAAACTATTCCGCACCCGCAGAAAATTATCCATCACACAATTTAGATTTTTAAGACATCATTCACTAAAAGTTTAACGTGCCGTCACAGAACCAGATAAGCGACCGCTTTCGTAAAAGGCTCATCGGTATCTCCGCGAGATATCAACGTCTGCAAAAGATAAATGTACTCACTCGAAGATTTAATATGCCTTCAGAACACGGATCGTTGAGCAACGCAACAATTTGAAATGACACGTCGCCGGTTCACAGCAGACAAAGATTATCAAAGCAATCTTCGTCAAGGCCGGTGTCGAAGGTACTGAAAGAACAATACAGAATACACGCTCTAGTTATGTCAGATAAGAATAATGTTTAGTCAGTTGGCTGGTTATCAAACCGAACGGCTTAAAAAATCGAGACGGACTTTAGTCATCCGGCGATGACATGGATTTCCTTGTATTGTAATAATAGCTCTGCTTGTAACTCCAGTTAAGTGGTTTAAGAAGAAAACTGTTTCTCAGAAGGAAGTCAACGAGAAAATAAAATCAGAATTTGTACACCACTGTAACTTTTATAACAATATAACAATTAGATCGTCGAACGAAAATTATTTATGTAATTTTCCATTAGCCGATATCGCGATTAGAGAACTACATTCTACACTAAAATTTTCGTACAGTTTTTTTGGTTAATCCATATGATAAAAATTAATACCCGTTCAGGTGGGCCATTAAATCCAGGAAGACGTGATAACAATTCGGATAATGAACCATGTGCTGTGTGCCGATGGTCAATGTTATCTCAATTACGAAATAAAGGACAAAACGGTCATTTTAGAAAAAGATAAATCTAAGAGACAGAGCAGTGAAGCGAAGTACTGTCCTCTCAGATAATGGACGGTCACCGAAGGTATGAGCCGTTACCGGAGTCGATGATCTTCCTGGTCGCGGAAGACTCGCTCGTCGGACACGCACACATACGTATGTACTTACGACACATGTGTTTGCAACACACGCGGTCCGAACAGATTACAATCGATCGTGCTGAATTTACTCACTCGACTCGGTGGTTGGTTCTCGTCCTTGCAGTGGCGTCGGGGCGAAACTGAAATTACGGACGCGCGAAGCAGAGGGACGGGAAAAAAATAGCCGTCGCGGCACGTACGCCTCCGTAACTACGGGCGCCGTGTGTCATCGTCGAACTGTCAGCGTTCCCTTATTTGCCAAGACCGATAGCGCGACTTTATCTGATAAAGCCGGCCCCCGCTCTCCTGATAGAGAACCATTTTCGCGACGAGGCGCGAGCCGCGACGGAATCCGACGTCGACGGAGCAGGATCATCGTACCGGTCTCGTTACTATGCATACCGCGACGGCGGATACTAACCGACGCATTTATTACAATGTCGTGTCCCCAACAAACGAAAAAACTCCTCTTCCCCACCGACCCTTACGGAATCCCCGCTTTTCTCCCCAGGAATTAACCTGTGACGTGTCCGTGCTCTAAAGTGTACAAAGACCTCTGCTTATTTTTCCTTCGCAACTTAAGAACCAGACCGCGGATCTTCATGCAAAATAAAAAACAGACCAATACTCTGCTCATAAGATCGCACGGCCGAAATTTCTATGACGATTGTGCACCAGGGACCAAAAATAACAGTTATTGTAAAATTTTCGACGATAAAAATTATTAATAAATTTAAGATAATGTACACGAAATATAAAGAAAAAAATTCGATGAAGAAAATGATTATGCAAATAACAGTTATTAGTAGACAGCGGATTTTATGTGTAAATTGAAATAGTAAACACATTAGGAGAATTTAAAAATACTGTTATATCGTTTTCAACCTATTAAAAACATATATTTTTAAAGAAAAGAATTTTCTAATTCATTCTACTTTGTTGTAACGCAGGTAGAAAATTTTTATTTTGCATAAGGATCTGCTGTCTTGTCATCAAGTACTTAATTTAGTTTTATTCAAAAACACAGAGGATATCTTTTATTCACTCTAGAAATAATTCATATTTTGACCATTTTCTTGCAATATTGTTATAAACATTAAAGCAGAGACGATCAAAGTTATTGAGCAATTTTAAAGCAACATTGGCCACTTTAGGACGGTCGGTGAAATATTCGAAGCAACAGGGGAACAAGGAGTACAGCCATGAAACGTAATCCCAGATCTCACGCGGAGATTATCAATGGTGACCATATCAAGGGGACCAAAATGGAAGCTGCGTAGCAAGCCCATGAAGGGTCGCGTTTCGGCCGGCAACAATTTTTCATCTATAATTAACTGTCAGTAGCGGACGGCCAGGTAATCAAAGTGGAAACAGGAATCCGTCACACATTCCAACGTTCGACGTTACATCATGGCTATCGTTCCACGTGAACTCGAAACTGAGTGTTCTTCTGATAACAATGTTATCCGTAAATACTGTATAATATCGTTGGTGCAAAAGAATAGTGACACAACTCAAAAATTTCCAATTTCGAGTTTATTGTGAAAATGTATAGCAAAATCCCCATATTTTTATGTGGAAGAACGACATACAAGATGGATGAAATTTTCTGGCTAAATATGTTTAATAGGTCAGAAATAATGTAAATAACAGTATTTATAAATTCATCTAATGTTTTTATGTGTTTTACCGCGGTTTAAATTACACCTACTCATTTTTGTCATAATTGCATATAATCCGCTGTCTTAATTGTGTTAATACCTCAGAATTCGTTTATATTTTTTCTAGTAAAGAAGCAAGGATTATTCAGTCGAATTAATTAATTAACAGATGCTTTTTGAGATCCATGTGAATCTTAAAAAAGTTTTCAATGTTCAGAAAGAGAAGAGGTCCGTCAGAAATTCTAGCAGCCTCGTTGAAATAGAGTTGCAATGTCGTTTAATTCTCTGTTCCGTGACCGAGCACGCAGCTTCCCAGCATAAAGTGTCAATTTAAAATGATCTGAACAATTCGGAAGATATTTATTCGGCCGCCATAAAATGTACATGATGGTACGCTCGTTAGTATCGCATCGCGCGGCGCGGTTCTCTCTCTTTAATTCCACTTTGAGCTCATTAATCCTATCGTTCTCCATTTGCACACGAAGCTTCAGTATTGATTACGTAGCGGGCCTGTTATTGCAGAGAGTTTCAACTTTAATTGTAGGAGACCGTGAAATATATTCGATTATTAGCTCGCCTGTCGATATTATCGATTCCTGCCGTTAGCCGAAAGGAAACACAATTTAATCGTTTCACTCTATTCTCTCTCACTGGTTTGTTTTGATCTTTATAATATAATCATTGTATTAAGCAATTGTTGTTTGTGTTTCCACGTAAGTATCTGGAACATAACAGTCGCAACTAATATTTATCCTGCTAGTTATATAATTTATTTCGGGTGTGATCTTCCGAAGAAAAGTACTAAGCAACTTTTAAATAGCAAAGTTATTATTATTATTTATTTAATGCTTTAAACCCCAAGTATGGCTTATGTAGCATAAACAATACATGAACATACTGACGTATTACATATTAATTCTCTTAACAATACATAATAGTACATAATAGTAACTTAACCTACAACTAGTTTATATGGCTTCTACTTGGTAAACTTAATCAGATTAGATTTTATTTGTACATCGCTTAATAAAATCGAAGATAATTGACAGGCCTTTAATATCTGGGCCACAAATAGCATAGTTATTATGGATTTTATACATTTATGATAAAAATGAATTACGAGAATTCAAGAACACTGTTATATTATTTTCGACTTATTCAAGTTATTCAAAGAAGCGTTTATACATTGGCGTTAACTACTATCGCAGACTGGTAATTATTATCTTGTTAATAGACTTCTTAAACATCCTTTTATTTTATTTTATTTCCACTTGGTAAAAATCCAGTTTATTCGACATTTTTATTTAAATAAAATTTTTGCCCTTGTATCCCTACTTCCATTTCTTCTTTTCCTATTCTCCTCTGTACTTTTCCAGCACGTGTTTACCGTCTTTCCTCTTCCTCCTCCCAGTACCTCCCTCCATTTTTACTCCTTTCGTTCCTCTTTTCAAATAAAGTAAATCCTCTATAAACGCAAAAAGTACACGTTAAACACAAAAAAATATTCTCTCCACTGTAGTAATCTAATCTAGACTCGGGTATATCGATGTGAACCACTACTAATGCGACGCGGAGAGTCGCAGTGGACGGCACAGTTCAAAGGCCCGTGCGATTAGTGGACGATGAACGTTTCGGGCGCATGGAAGGACAGCGCATGGGAAAGAAATAGACGCGGAGAGTCACAGTCGCTTCGGCAGCGCGCGGTCTCTCCTAACACGCGCTGTCCTTCTCTCCGTTCTGCTTGGCCTCTGAAGCCAAAAAAAAAAATAGTGTCCCGTCTACGATAAATGCAAACGAATCCTCCCGAGGTTTTTGCGTTTATAGAAGATTTACTTATCTCTTTGAACCATCTGTTATAGCTCGACTCCACATCGCCATTCTCCAATTCTCTATCGTGTTCCGAATAGTGTCAGAAAATTTTGGCAGTGAACGTCCATGACGACGGTCACGGAGATCGAGGAGACGTTGCATGTGAAATTGAATTTGTTTGGTCGTAGACAACGAGCACCGCCGCGAAACGACGCCTGTTTCCATCTCGCGGATTTGCATAAGTGACTTATGGTCAGTGGGTATTACCCCCTTTGCGCGGGGGTGGCCCGCTCGGATATCTTTGATGTGACGTTCGCGTAGGGATTCAAATGAGGGATGGTCGTTATGAGGCAGGGTGTAGAATATCATACGCGCGTATTTGGTTTCGTGCCACGCGTGCAGGGTTGCAAAGGAGCGTGCTTTCATTACGGCCGCGAATTAACGGCGAAAGTTCAGGAGAGCATGGAAATTACCGTATTATTTGAAAAAACATTGTTCGCAGCAGTCTCGCCACTTTCGCCTTCCGCGATTAGGCCATGCGTGTGCATCGAAAATAGTGGAGGAAGGTAATGTAGACAGTAGACAGAGGATCTTTATGCGGCCGCTGTTTACTTTACCGAACTTAAAATTTGTGCCTTTCTCCTATAAATTTTTATGTATTTGGTATATAATCCAGTGCACACATTTGTACCCGGAGCGGCTACAGATCGTAGTTTCGATCCTGTAGGATCAATGGTTCAGGAGTTATGCTTGCTTAAAGTTGAGCAATCTGCATTGTTTTTGACACGTAAGGGCGTCGCCGTATTGGTTTGCGCACAAGCACGCGCTAATGTCGACAATTAATTAGTTGGTTGGCGATTAGGTCGGGGGGGGGGGCAAGGACCGGCGATTCTGTCGGTAAGCGGCTTCCCTTACCTGTCAAAAACACTGCAGATGGCTCAACTTCAAGCAAGCATAACTCCTGAACCATTGATCCTACAGGATCGAAACTTCAAATCTACTGGATTTCATACGAAATACATCATAATTTATAGGAGGTAGGCACATATTTTGAGTCCGGTAAAGTAAAGTTTACCCCTTTATGCAAAATAAAAATGTTATCGAGATCAGGAACACCGAAGGCCTTCCATCAAAATCTGTAAAGTGCCACATGCGTCGATAAACAATGTTTCGCTCTCCCTTGTTTGACCGTGCCACGTGTCATCTCCCGATATACACAGAATCATCGTGATATATCACCGATCCTCAGACAGTGAAAAACGGGCGCATTTATTACGTTCCCGATATTTCAGCGGCGTTATCTAAATCGCTTAGGGGATCCGAGACTCCTTATTCGAATCACAGACACGCCGTTCCGCGATAATTCGCCTCGTCTTATTTTTTTTCCGAGTCATTGTCACCTGTTTTAATGGGTCAATGTAAGGAACGCGAGTCGAGTATCGAAAAGGGGATGCTCGCAAAACACCTTAATGAGATTCTTCTTCCCTCTTCCGCCATTGGATACTACTACTGCTGCCGGCAAATGATGCAGACAATCTTTATTTTGCACAACGATCCGCAGTTCAGTAATTACATTATAGCTGATTGGAACTTGTACGTTGCATTATCCGAACATTCCTATATGCAACAAATGCACAAAGACTCGCATTCTATTGATCACGTCGAATCTTTAACACTAATCCTACCACCACCGGTCAAAATAACCGGTTCTAGAATTTTTTATTTTACAATTATTGAAATAAGAAAAATGATTTTGTAAGAAATTATTATATAGGTATCTTTAGTCCTCACACGTTCCTCAAAAATAGTTACATAAAAAAGTCTAGAATAATATTTCTATTTTTATTGTACACTTTAAAACAACAAGTTATGTTTCGCTTATAGCGTCACGCTTTAAAGAAATACATCGCGCAACACAAATAGAAAGCGATTAATTATTTTACAGTATGTAAGAATAGTAAATTGATGAATTTTCACCCGGAGGAACGTATGAGGGTTAGTAGGGCACGCATTACAATAGGAGCCGCGCAAAAAATCTAAATAAAATCAATATTGTCATTTTTATAAGGGAACATCTTCCAGTTACTTTTCAGGCTCGGTAGAATTAGTGTTAAAATCGTTTTATAATAAGCTTCGATGTTCTCGTTCGTGAATTTTCGCGGAAAATCAATGTGTTTGGCAACTGCGAATAAGTTCATCTCCACTGCACTTGCAAGTACAGCGTCAGTGTTCGGCGCGCAGAAGATAACATCGAACGTGACTGTCTCAGTAGAACGCGGATGCGAGATTAAGCTCGGCTCTGCCTGGTAAGCACAATAGATACATCGCCACTGAAATCATGAAATTTCCCGTGAACCAGATTCACTTGCGTTCCATATTTTTTCTGTTCGAGGGCCTGGCCATGCAGGAGATTGCATTATGATCGCGGTGACACTGATACCGAGAGAGAAAGATAAAGAAAAAGAGAGGGAGAGAGAGAAAGATTTAAAAAGAGGGAGAGAGGGAGAGAGAGAGAACCAAGTGTGAATCGTTGACACGCAATCTCGGACGTTCGGAATCGTTTATTCGAATCAATCGTGCCGGGGTTCCACGTTTTGCTGTCACTCCTCTTGTGATCGATACAGGTGATAGAGGGGCATTGTGGAGCTTAATCCGCCAACTAGCTTCGTGATTGATTCGTACGTATTCTCGGGTTCTCCTTACTCGAGCGTAATCGATCTTTTCCACCGCCCCTGCATTTGCCCCTGCCGAGTTTTATTGCAAAGAAGTAATCAGTTATCGCGTTTGCTATCGACTCTGCCGAATAGTCGCTCGATCGTGGAGCAACGAAGTCGAGATTCCGAAATATCGAGGGAATATCCCTTTATTAGGTTGTAAAATAAATTCGTTCCTGTTGCGAATACAAAAATGTTCCAATTTCACGCGATTCTTATATGACGTTTGTAAATAAAAATAAATAAAAAATAAAATTGTAAATATTATTATTATTATTTATGTAATGCTTTAAACCAAGTATGGTTTATGAAAATTGTAAATATGTATGATTGTGTGATTGAATCTATATGTGATAATTTGCTAATGAATGAGAAGAAGATATTTAATACAATCGAACGAATTTGCACGAGACTTCGTACGATATTTGTATGAGACGAAGTTGTATGAAATTGAGGGAAAAAACATATTTCCACAGCCAACAGTTTCATATTAATAAATTCATAAAAATCACCCACATAAAGGATTCTTTTGACCCAGAGTAGAGGGTAACTGCAATATGTACAATTTAAACAACAGTATTTTGGAGATCGAGATAGAAGAAATAAACGCATAGGCTGTTTAAAAAAATGTTTTTCAAGTATTGCATTGTCATCTAGTTCTGAGTTATGTTTAAAATTTCAAGTCTCTAGCTCATCGGGAAGTCAGTTTAAAATCAATTGCAAAATTTGTACCGAACAGACAAACAGACAAGAAAGCGAGCTAATAAAAACGTGGTAAAATGGTCCTATTTTTACTTTTTTATGAAGAATGTTTTTTCTAATCCTCTGAGATTATAAAGATATGAGAATAATCGACAATTTTGTTTGCCTCGCCAACGAGAATACATTCTCATTGAATCGTACACATTTATTCAGTGCAAAATATTTATGTTTACGTATTTTAATCTGATTGGTGGAAATGCACCGCAGCAAAACGTAGCAATAGGTACATTTACCCTCTCAAAAGTTTTGCGTCGCGCTTGCTTCAGCACAATTACGCTAATACCAACAATAGCGAGTTTTTCTTCGTGATCCTTGTCGGACGTGGAAACCCGTTGTTCATAGCCGAAACAATTCCCCTGTCGATGGAGAAGGTTTTCCGGTGTGCGAGCATGTGAGTGCTGGCGGGTGCGCGGGTCCCGCAATATGTCGCATAATTCGACCATTCCTCATACCATTCCTGGGAGCCGGCGAACGCTTCGAAAGGAACAAACTTCGAAACATGTGTACGCATGCATGCACGCTTTGCCGTTTCATAAATGCGCGAGGCAGGAGGCCCCGTCGCGCGTCGCCTTCGTCCTCCTCGTCGTAGTCGGCGTCTGCTTTCAAAGACAAAGTCGCGGAGCGCAAACCGATCCAGGAAATATCGGGATTGTATAGGATTTTATTCCACGGCCCGACCGTGGGGATTGTCGAGAACGAAGGAACAGGAGGCGTGTGTGTCCCTCTTTGTGACTTATCGAGAGAAATATCCGTGGAGCCGGCCTCCCCTATCCGTCGATGTTTTCGCATCGAGCAGAAATTTTAATGTTTCGTAAGTCCGGATTTGTTCGACGAGGTAGTCATTTACTTCGGCTCCGCTCTCCACTCGGTCGATCGCTGGCAAGTTTTTCAACGGATTTCTTTAAACCTTCTCGACGCATCGGTACAGAACATTTTTTAATGTTTCTGATATTGATGAGCAGGAAATATTGGGTCGCAATTATCGTACACTCCAGGCTACAGCTTATAATATTATCTTTTTTTTTAACTTTTTTACTCTCACATTGTTAATAATTTCATTCAGCTATCAAATTCTTCTACTACATTGATCACAAAAAAATTCGTTCCTATCAGAGTTGGGCAAAAATTTAATCAACGATTGACGAATAAATTACTACTTCAATCGTTAATCGCAATTAACAATTAAACTCTTACTTTAGTCATTAATTGCGGTTAACGATTACATTCTTTTCAGTCGTAATCGTCAATCGGATAATTGATTAATGATTAACTGCTGAAATTTCGAAATGAAATACAGAATCAAAACTGTATGCATACTGGAAAAAAAAGTAAACTGAGTTTTTGTTGAGATATATTTCTGTCAATTCTCCATCTCCGTTCTTTGTCTCTCTCTCCCTCCTTATTACAATTTATGGATAGACTGTGTGACGATTAACTTCGACTACTAACTTTTTTTAATCAACGCTTGACGATTAACTTCATCAATCGATTGAATCAATCGTCGATTTGTCAATGATTACTTTTTTTAATCGTGCACATGAAAACACAATCTCGATTAAATTATAATTCATTAATGTTCAACTCTGGTTTATATGCAAGTAAGTTTTCCAAGGAAGTACAACATTTTTGGGTAATCCTGTGTTAGAGGGCTCCAAAACCAATTAGTAAAAGTCCCTGAACATAAAAACTGAGATCATTAAGCGACGGTTTTATTTTGTCAAAGAATGTTAAGAAATATTAAATTGAAGAAATCATTATACTATCTAAACTTGTCTAACAAGTAATAATATTTTTATGGTCCAGTGCTGCACGGTTATGCTTTAACTTCGGTAATACAATTATCGGTGGTATCTTCAAGCTGTTAATAGTTATGGGTCATTGCTCCGTTTGAACACGAAGATGCCTTGCGAGCGCGTGGTAAAGTTCGAACACTTCGAGGCGATCGAACTTGTAAGACTCGGAGGCTCTTGAAAGCGAGTTATCAACGTCCTCCCTGTCCCACAACCTCAAAGACCACAGGGAGACTGGCAGTCTGGCAGAAAGTGAATCAGTCCCGTGAGATGTCAAAATGATCCTACGCTACATTGTGTAATACATTATGCAGAATATTGTCTCCAAATTTGAACAAAATAGGACGGATAACAACGGAGATTTTCGTTTTTTTTCATCTTAATGTCTTAACTAACACGCACACACAACCGAGAATAAAGATTATTAAGTTAAAAGTTAAAGTTAAAGCATTTATAGCTTGTGAAAATTTAAAAAAAAAATGCCAGGATACATCCTTCGACAGAATTTGGTCAAATTTTAATATATTGTTATTGGCAACTAAGTTCGCGACCTCCACATTTTCTCAAACAAAGCCATTTATAAAAAAAAGGAATAACATTTTTTTATTTGACGCTTCGTTTTCAAGAAAATCGAGTTTAAAGTTCCGCCACAAAGTAGAATAAACCACTGAAAATAACCCTTTGCACTCGAAGCTATTTTAACTCGAAAATCAAACGTTTCTTCTGACCTGGAATATTTCCATTCTCTATGATTTTTTAAATTTGGGAGATATGAAATTGATATAATACCTAATACTTAAATATTTAGTAATTGGTTACATACCGACATATATAATAATGTAAACAATATTTTAAATAATAGTACAGCAATTTTTAGTGACGCCTCAGAGGCCCCTCTCGAGTGCCAAGGGATAATATTTCATTTGGTTCCCTCTTCTTAAAAAATCGTCACGAATAATTGCAAATTTCATAAAACAAGTCTACTTATTACCTTAAATAAGCGGCAAATTTGGGGGGATTATCTTTGAACCAATAAAAATTGTCATGGGGTCTCTGGACCATGTTTATCCTGCTAAGACTCCTTGTCTAACTGTATAGTTGCCGAGAACGTCAGCCACGATAGAGTAATCAATTTGTGCAATAAGTTTTCCCTTCCTTGGACGTATTTGACAATAAGACGAAGCCTTTGAGGCTCGGTAGAGTATTCCAACACAAATTCAGAGGCGCCAACAGCAGCGTAGCAAGTGCGAACAATGTTTCTTCTTAAGAATGTCGCGAATGACAAGAGACCGTCGTTCATCTTTGCGGCGATACACGGGGTCAACAGTTTTCGTCCCGTCCAAATTACCGCGGCTCGACCTGGAAAGACGGAAACTTTCCTGGAGAATTACTGCCTTTCCACGGTTCCTTTCTCCGCTTTCTATGCTCGTAGTTCAGAACCACTCGACACGCTTTTTCAACGGCAATTTCACCTTGCCTTCAGAAAGAAGGCTTTTGTATTCGGCTGCATGATAATGTTGTCTGCCGTGCGGGACCGTCTACGCGGACCCGTACATGTCCGAAACAAGTGTTCAACGGTGAACCGTCACAAATATTTGACGATGCCGCGGCGGAACGCGGAAGATGTTATGCGCTTGTGCACGAATAATTTTCCATACATCGGCGACGTGCGTGCGAAAGGCGGATTGCTCGCTGTGTTTCAAACTTTCTGACAATACACAGTGGCTCTGGAAAGTATTTGAACGTTGCATTTCCTTCTGCGCAAAACTGTTGACATGTCACCCTGGAATAATGTCGCACGGTGGGGTATTTGGTCCGAAAAGTCGGAAAAAACTATTTTAGCGTTATTTATGAGCTGGTCGTAGTATAGTAGGGTGTTGAATTCATCTGAACGTCAGCTATAACATTATTAAGGGAAAAATGCATTTAAAGCATTTAACGTAACAAAAAATCGAATTTTTTTTCGAAATTTTATATTTGTAGATGTTTAAGTATTGTTCAACTCTCTTTTATTGAAAACATTTTTTCCTCATTGTCGGATACCTTTGAAAAATCGTGATAAAGGATTGCTTCCACCGAAACTCTGGAAGAAATTAATTTTGCATGTAAATTATGTTGAAATGATGTAGTGATTTTAATACTGTATATAAATTAATATATAAATATATATTTTAAGAAATTTTTAAATTCTTATTAATTTTCGCTGCGATTGTTGATGCTCATTTCTACTTAAATTATTAATAAATATTCGATCTGTGCAAGCTGGGAATTATTCCTTTTGCAGTATGATCACAATCTTTAGATTTTAAATATTTTAAAGATCACAAATCTTTATCGAACGTAATGGGGTACCAGAAAGGGCACCGGATATTACTCAATAGTATAACAAAATCGTCAATGAAAGTTTATAATCATACAAGAACTTACAGATTGAGATTAATTATGTTAAAATATTCATAACTATACTAATTTCGAAGTGCTCTGTATACCTACTTGAAAAGCTTCTGCAATGTAAGAATTTACACAATTTCCTTGAAACACTTGAAAATCGCTAATAAATGAACGCTGATTCTGAAATCGTTGTTTTCCGACTTTTCGGGCCAAATACCCCACTGTGAATTTTAATCTCGTCTACCGAGAAAAATATCACTTTTTCCTCTCTGCCCTGGCACTCTCTGATAATTATCTCCATGCAATCGAGTTGTTAATACCTGAGAAAACTCTCCAAGAGCAAAGAATTAATTTACGCACAGGTGTCGAGGTTCGATATATCGCGCATTAATTTTTCATCTAATTTACCGGGAGTCAAGGAGCTTTCGCGTTTAAGGGGGTAAGCGTCGCTCGCTGCGAAAGCTTTCGAAGCAATTAATCACAGCTGCAAGTCCGTGTTTCCTTTTTGGTTGGATTTCTTCTTGGTCGTGTCGCGTATGCCGCGAGGAACATTCGGGTAACGAGTCTCTGCGGGGCCAACGACCAACCCAAAAGGCAGATACGCGTCAAACGCGCATCGCACGAGAAATTGCAATTCGCGGCAATTAACTTCGTCCACCTAGTGGAACGACAACCTATCCAATCTCGCACGCGGTGACATTTTCTGAATCGAGGTTCGGCATTTCGCGTGTAACGAGATGCCGCGCCACGGTGGAACAACTGCATTCCCGACTCAATGGAAATATCTTTGCGCTCCGTATCAATTGTTCTATGGGCTTCGTTTACATGGCGCATCCTCGTGCCCCGTAACTATTGCCGCTGCATCATTGACCGTTATCATATGCAACTCCATGCCTGGTAAACGAGAGTATACGCAGATCGCTACGAGACTCATTAATAATGCATTTAATTGCAATGTCGTTTTGTCCCGAGCTCATTTGCATGTCGCTAAATATGTATAGTATTTCATGAATTGGTAAAGGTCACTGCCCGCTACATTTTTTGTTTGGACAGTAACGCTGATCATGATGCTGGAAAATGGTTTATGAAGAAGCAATACAGGCTCGTAAAAAGACACGATGAAAAGCAATTTTTAGTATCTGTGCAATTCCGACCAAGTGCAAGTGTATAGTAAACTAATTGTTCTAACTTCTAACAGAAAGTAATCTTTATTAACCTATTAAGCTCTGTGGTATCGAGCTAAATTCGTGACGACGATTTCACACAATACCTACTAACTATGTGTGTTATGTGTTTCTGTTCAACAGAAATCGAGTTCTATTTCATCCTTTATCTACATTTTCTTTTTTTACCAGGACAATACATATAAAGTCAAATTGTTGTTGCTGTTGAAGGATCCATTAAAAAGTCTTAACTCTGGACTACAGTTAGGAGCATAACTGATCACGCACACACTTTAAATTAGAATAACTATTTTATGAATGGACCGAACGACTTCAATTTCTCTGTAAGGCTAGAAGAATTAGTTTAGTAAATGACGTCTATAAAAGATTTGTTGGAAAAATGCATTTGATCGGAATTGCGAAAAACAATAGTAAAAATTGATTTTTAGGACTTTTTTAGCTGGGCCAATAATGACAATTTAAAAGATGTGTTTGGTCAACTTGTATAAATGATGTACGCTCTGAAAATTTAATTGCAGTTGGTTAATTGGTTTACGAGTTATACAGATAACGTGGACACAGATTTACACCTATTTCGATCATTACAAAATTCCCTTAAGGGAAAAACCTTCAACTCTTTGATCCAGATAAAAGATCATATAAAAAAGTTTTTCGCCGAAAAACCTGAGAGGTTCTGGAAGGACAGAACTGTCAAGTTGCCTGAAAAATGGAGAAAGTTTGTTGAACAGAATGGCACCTGTATAAATTAATAAATGTATACCAAAATTTAAGTGTGAGGCGTTTCAATTTCCTTCAGAAAAGAACAGTCTTCCTTAAAAACAATTTACCTCATATCTAAGGGCGTGAAGAGATCTGTTTCACCGACCAAAAAATTGTACAGGTGGAAGACATTCTGCTGCCCCGTTCGTTAGTAGCTTCTTACGTTTCGAACGATTCGCCGAACAAGTATCTTCGAAGGGGTGGAAGTGACCCCAGGCGCGTAGTCCCGCGCGAATTCAAACGGAGCTTGCCGGGAGGTCCGTCGGGGGTCGCGTGTCGTTCCGGGGGGCGCGAAGTTGAGCAATCGATTGCGATATATCGCAACAGCCCTGGCGGCGAGGGGTTGCGCGCGTGCGCCTGGCCGGCCGCGCGGCGATTGGCCGGCGATGATGTCATGCAGTCACCCCTAAGTCTCTGATATCATCTGCGGGCTTTTCTGCAGTCCACACCGATCACTCGAGCGGCGTAGCCGCGTCTTCGGAGATTTTACACCTGTGCCCATCCGAGATCGTCCAGACTGCGTGGGTCGTGTTGGCCGGCGCCAGCCAGCCTTCGTCCTAGCAGACAGCCTCCGTCTTCCGGTCCCGTCCTCCCCGCGAAAGGTGAGTCCATTGCTGAAGATCAGCCGCTGTGTTCCTGCACCCGAGTGAAACAGAGACCGAGCGAACAGGGAGATAGCGAGAGAAAGAGAGCGCGAGCGAGCGAGAGCGAGAGAGAGAGAGAGAGAGAGAGCCTAACGACCCCGCGACGTTTCGCCATCCCACGTACACACGCGTCCTGCTGCGTCAGTCTGCGAGTGTAAACATACGTTACGCGTCCGCCTCTTCCTGACCAACTGTCACCGTCCATCGACCTCGACATCGCCGATTTCTTACGGTATATTTCTCTGTCGGAATCGCGACTCGATTCGGTCGGCGATCCTCAGACCTGCAGGACTCCTCGGGCTGTCAGTGACTCCGGCAAGAGTAGTCGCGTTTGTGTGACATGTTTTCGTTGTCAAGTGTCCCAACTGGGATTTAAAGGCTCCAGAAGAGATTCTAGAGGGATACAGGGACGCCGTGATCCTCGTCGGCAGACGTCTCCCGTTCATCTAGCAACGAGGTCTTCAGGAACACGTGGCCATGCTTGCCGTGTGTCTGTTGTTCGTGTCGATTCGTGACCCCCCGGTTTCTGCGAGACTGACAGGGGATGCGATTTCGCTGGTTTCGATGGTATTGCCGGAGTTTCTGTGGTTCACCGGTACTTGTTGGAATTCCCGGGTGCTTGATTCTTGTGAATGATCGGACCGGTCTCCAGGAACCGGGAGATATCCCGTTTTTTGGTGATTCGTAGACCTTTGTTGAAGTATTTCAGTCGGAATTCGTTTTAGTGGTGACGTAACTGTAAACGCGAAGTTTATATTTTCACGTGGTCGGATTTGTTGTAGAGACTTCTTAGGTCAGTCTAGGTGGATTTTGTTAGTTGCTGTGCTTAAAAATTAACATGTTCTTTTTGAGTTCTTCGTCTGCTTCCTTTGTGAACAAACTTTGGATTTCTTGTTGAATGTTTGGGAGGATGTTTTATGTTGTTACGTCACGAAATGGACGTTGTCAGTGGAGAATTCTATAAAATCTATTTATCTTCTTGTTTTTCGGAAAGTTGTTCTATTATGGATTATTTGAGAGGTTTAACGTAGGCTGTTTTATCGGTCGTGCTGACAAGAGTTGATTTCGATTGCGAGCACGTGGTCTTCGCTCGAATGGTTCAACTTTCCGCTTCATCGAATGCATATTCACTCTTCAAGGTTCTAGAAAGGTGCAAATATCTTGGTTAATTAATTACGAAAATCATGGACGAAGCTGCATGCAGCCAACTATAATTTTACAATACCGTAAGAATAACATACAGTTATTCAATATTTTCTATCATTAGTCCTTTTCGCTTATTTGCATTGTTCAGGTTTAATGAATGAGTTTTGAAATAAGTATAAGACTGTCATTGGTTTTCAGACTGTCATAGATTGTTCTTATAAGATTCTTTACAATCACAGACTTCTATTAGTTTAGGAATTATTATTTCTATATTGTACGTTGCAAACTGTGTTTTTATATGTTATTGAATTTACTTGGCACTTTTTATTCAAACCATGAATAATGTGTTTTACAGAATATGTAGCTTGCAAATTCTATTCTCTTATATATCATGGAAATTACCATCTTCTTGTTTAGTACTTACAGAATAAAAACACGATTACCATTATTGTCTTTTTTATTCGTATAATCAAGAAAAATTTGTACTTGTTTTACAGAACATATATTTTCCAAACTATGTGTTTCTAATTTTCTTTCCATTTTCATCTCTCAATGTAGAAAAAAAAGCACTATCTCACTAAAAAGAAATTGAGATCACACCACACAAAACCAATTTCCAGTCGAATTTTTATTTAGATTCATTTGTTTCTTCAAATTGGAGAATTTGCAATATTTTGATATCTTCCCAGGTTCCATGCCTTTCGATAGGTTTTACACTTTGTACATTTGTGACAATTAAGACAGAAAAGTGTTGATCACGTCAGCGGTTAAATCGCGGCAGATTCGAATTTTCGACGCAAAAACCCGTTCGCACGGATTGGAGAGTCGTCGTTTCTATTTACCACAATTTCCTCTCATTAACGCGGCCTAAAATCTCACGAGGACACTCCTGTCTCTCGTTAACGACGCACCGGCTCTCCCGTTCTCTCCCTTCGGCTCCCTTATCGCCTGTTAAAAATCGAAACGTGCGTGAATCCGTGACAAACGAGACTGTCGAGTGCGCGGATTCGTCGTTTGCGACCGACGACGCAACAATCGTCGCGAAAACTCGACGACAGCTTGTAAAGTATGTAGGACAACGATCGAGGCACGAGGATGGTCTTGTCTGTATCGACAACTGCTGCTGGGTACCGAGTCAATATTGCCTTTCCGGTAAACTTCGAGACCGGTCTGTTGAAACTTCCGAATTTGTGCTGATAAAGTACTAATAAATCTTCTCGTTTCTCGTTCAGACCGAAGAGCCAATTTTACTGAACTCTCTAACTGAACTCTCTAACTGAACTCTCTAACTGAACTCTCTAAATGCGAATTAGCTTCATTGCACACATTTTCTTATATTTTATATTCATTTTTTCACATACATAGTGATTCTAATTTGTTCGTTTTTCATAATTTCCTTGAAGAAAAATAAAATGTGCATTCATTGTATGTCTACATTTTCTTTAATGCTGAAATATTCATAATATTTCAAATTCATATATGTTGTCAATTGTCAATGTTGTTCTATTGTCAATATATACACTGATAACAGAAAGATTGAAAGTATTTAACAATGTGGATGTATTATTTCCAACTGATCAAACAACGAAATCAATTTCTATTTTGCTCCTGTTTTTTTACAATCACAATACAGAGCATTGAAAACATTGTACCTCTCACTAATAATATTCTTAAAAGGGAAACAAAACGTGTAATCATTCTCTGTGTCTACAGTTTCTTTAATGCTGAAATATTCATAATAATGCATATTCATATATGAAATATTTATAACAAGATTTTATTCATTTATAGTACAGAAAAATTAACAACATGGGTGCGTTATTTCAAACTGATTAAACAACGAAATCGATTTCTATTTTGGTCCTGTTTTTTAAAACCAATATAGACAATATAGACAATAAATGCTTTCAAGAGATTCTAATGGAAAAGATTCCACAAAAATGGGGAAATTGTCGATTTTTGGAAATCATGAAAGCGACGTTCTACTTTAAGGCGGCATTTTCAACTGCATTACGCACTGTGTCTCAATAGCAGCATAGTCGAGGCGCATCTGCTTGTTTCCATGTACTTTTCTCGATGCCACATATGTGTTTCGAATCGCACGAGCGGTACGATTGTACGACGCATAACTATCTATATTCAGGATGAACTCGGTGTGTAGGCGGAGCTTGGCCCCTGAGGATTGATAGCCGTGTTTATTGAAATTGTGTATTCTCTCGTAACTGATGCGTTATAACGATGCAATTCCTCGTAATTTGAACAAACTTAAAAATGTGATTCTTATCAGTACTGTAGATAACATTTCAACACCACGTGGCTGACAAACGTGTTTTCCTTATTGCGGCTCCAATATCTGAAACACATTCCCCCGCATTTTGCTTTGCATTTGTTAATATCTGAAATGAAGCTTTCACGGTCACCGTGTAACACAGCGTTCACAGTTCTCCCAAAATCCCTCGCAAATGATCTCGATAAATCGGGAATGTGGTTTCATTTCTCTGAACGGGCTCGTGAGCTGGTATCGCGAACGTTGTCTTAAGTCGCGAACGCGAAATAACCATTTTTGCCGTTTCGTTTCTTCCGAGGATTAAGGAGCCTCGTACAGTACGCAAATTGGATTGCGTACCATTCCTTTTTACGAGATGAGCAATGCTCCTAACGGAGTGCGTTGCTTTCGCCGATTGCGTATTCGAAAGAAACGAGTCGCCGAATAAAAACGCCGGCTCGAATAAATAATTCGCGATCGAACGCCGCGTACGCAGCTCGCGGAATTATTCACCGCGTCATGTCATGTTAACAGGCCATTCTCGACTATGTAAACACCAAGCTTTAAGGTAATCCTCTAACAGCTGATACAGAGTTGGGTAAAATAATATTTTAAATAGTAAATAGAAAATATTCTCCTATTTATCTTAAAGTATAGCGTACAACTTTAAAAATAAAATATTTTATTTGATGCAGTAACTTTTGAAAACAGTATTTGAAAATACTATTTTATTTTAAGAATGTTGATAATATTTGTGTTTTATCTGTATTCTGAATATCGATTTTAAATATTATTGCCGAGGATAGTGGTTCGAATTCAATACAAACATATAATACATAAGATAAAATAAAATATAATAATGATCTTATAAATTAAATATATATAGGATACACTGTACGTTTATCAACAAACAAACAATTTTTAAAAGAATATGAACGTTGTATGCCATTGCATACACTTGGGCGTTAGAGAATAACTTAAAACATATTGAAACTGTCAAAGATGGTACATGTACCATCAAATATTTCGATTCTTTGAGACTTCATTTACTATAAAGTTTGTGAAATCTAGATTTGAAGGAAAGGAAACCTAGAAGGAAACCATACTTTTATCAATGAAACCGTATTAAATGCTTTGAAACAAATAGAAAATCCAGATTTAGAGTTACAATATCAATTACTTTTATTTTCACGAAACAAAGAACTAGATGACGTTTTTTTCTTTATGGAAAAAATCAAATGATAGTAGTCATACAAACATTGCAGAAATAGAATTATTTCAATATTTGAGCAATCGTGATACACAAATTGAAACTATTACAAAATACAAATAAATGAAAACATTATTTTTAAAATACACAACACACAGGTATTCTGTCCCAGTTGAAAGACTTCTTAACTTTGCTGGACTGATTTTGATTCCCCGAAAGAGCACCCTAACAGATGCAAAGGAACGTTGCATCTTGTCGTATGCGAATAGCCGCAATCATTGAAAAAATAAAACGAAAATGTTAAGTACCATTTCTTCTTCGAATTATTGCTAAGATAAGAAATACTAAATCACCCATAAGTAATGCGGTTTCTCAGAGTATTATAACGACGCAAAAAATGAATAATTTTATTTTGTGGTTCAGATGGTTAAAATAAAGATAGTTTATTTTCCAAATTGTATATCTTATTTAAACACAATTTTCTTTAAGCAAGATAAAATATAAAGTATTAAATATTATTTGAAATATTTATTTCGCTAAATAATGCCCACCTCTGAGCTAGTAAAGCATTGTAACATTGGAAATTCGAAGTAACGGGAAAATCACGCCTGCGGAATTTATGTGAAAGCGTTTATGTCATTTCGCGTAACGTGCGACTGCGCATTTACGGTGTTTTTTTATGGAATTTATTACGTTTGACGGGGTTTGCCCGGGTGCAAATGCTTATTTTATTGCGGCTGCAGGTGGGATCTACGAAAAGTTAAGCTCTCAATAAAACCGAATCTATAAACTGTGAACGTGAATCGAATTTCATATTAAATCTATTAATGTTTAAACTGAACTGCTTCGTGTCGTTTCACATTGATGAAATTCACATAAATGTAGAATATTTCAGTTTCAGTAAATCAATTATTTAAACTTCTGTTACAAGAATCAGCTTAAAACCAGACACTCTAATAATTAAGCGATATAGTCGCGGTTTTTTTAGTATTACTTTTTAGTATACTTTTCTAGTATTTTTTTGCAACTACATTTTATTCGAAACTATTGAGTACATACTCAGAATTATATTGACGTGAAATTAACTGTGATGGGAACTTTAGTACGACTCGCTAAAAATGGACTTCGTCATCAAAGAACCGTATCTTACTCTCCTAAAATATCAGTGCCCTTTAATCTTTAGATTTCCAATAATTAACAAATGGCATGGGAATGGTCGTCACGAATAATGGACACTTTTCATCCCGACGTTCAAACCGCTGGCGCAGAACGATGCCAAAATGAACGTGAATGGAAGCTCTTTAGTCCGTTGGGATCCGCAATGAAAGTTACCTCAATTATCCTGTATCAATCAAAAAGAAGGTCGACCGAACAAGTCAATTTATCAATTAGATCTCATTTCTTAACATAACTTTAAGCACAGTCGTGGGTTCCAGGCCACGAACGATCGTACTAACCAGTGTGTGTGTGTGTGTGCTTTATAATAATTCTAAATATAAATATTTTCAGAGATTATTCGATAATTTTCTTCGCCACAAACACATTATCCTTCAACATTGTATTAACACTAGAGTACTACACAGCGTTATCTGTAGGCAGCGGATTTTTTGCATTTATGATAAAAATTAATACATATTAAACACACTAACACAGAAAATAAATGTCGACTTCACTGCAATTTGAATATAAATAGATCCTGAAGATGACGGAACATGGGAAATTTTTCAACGAAAATGTGGTGATCCTTTAATTTTACACGTCCGTGTAAGAATTGTGACTGGTTGGTTTGAACGGACACTTTTCGCCAAGGGAGACAGAAATTTGGAGCAACAAGTGCGATTAAAAAAGTTTCAACTCGAGGATCTGTTTGAAGGAGACTTTAATTCGCTTCCGAAGGCGATAGAATTTTAATGTTTTACGTTCCCGCGTAAACAATGTCGATCGGCGGGTTAACCGACGTAAAATGAATAGCCAAACACGGAGGTTGCATCGGTATACGCGTGCATAATGTATGCAGGGCTCGTGAACGTTGTGTTTTGTTGGTGGGACAGCGGAACTCGTCGTGGGAATACATAGGTTCACCGGCCGTCGCTTAGGCCGGGACATGTTTATGGCATTGCGCGTGGCTTTGGGGTGGAAAGTGTTGCAAGAAAAACGCAGGGAAAATATATGTAGGTGGCATCGCAAGAATATACCCGCTGAGAGGATCAAGTCCGGTCAGAATGGCTCCCCTGTGTTTCGGAAGCACCGGTTCGAACCGCTTTTGCCACCGGCAACTTACGACGCAAGAAACATTGTACACAAGGCGTCCCGCAAGCCTGATATCGAAAGACACCCGGAAAATATAGAATACTATTTTTCATATCCGCCACTTGCCGCCGAACGTCGGACATCTTATGCGCATTTGTGGGGAAAATTATTAGATAGAACTTCCAAACTGATTAAAAGAGTCTAATAGTATCGATGTAGTATTTTGAATTTATTTAAACGATTACGAAAGAAGAACAAGATATTTTTATTTGTGCACGAAGACGACGGTCAACTCTTGAAGATTTCAAGTAATGGGAATTACTTCTATTATTATTATTATTTATTATAGACGAACCGAAGCCCTCGAAGTTCTGATTCTTTTTACCACGTTTTTATTAGCTCGCTTTCTTATCTGTCTGATTGTCTGACTGTTCGGTACAAATTTTGCAATTGATTTTAATTAGAATGCAAGACAACTTTTCATAGAATTACACGGAATACAATTTTTCATAGAATATTATAGAATTCATTTTTTGGTAAGAGAAAGTTGTTCAAAATGTCGAAATCTAAAACATATTTAAATTTCATCAAAATCGGAGAACAGTGGTACTTTCCGAATAATTATTTTTTTATAGAATGTTACTCAAAAAATTTTTTCATAGAATTTTATATTTTTATATTATGCCTAGAGCATAGTATACTTCTTATTCAGCCGGTCAACTAAACGTGAGCATATAAAAAATATTGTTTGCCTTCCAACTATTAACGACAAGAAATTCTAATAAAATATTCTGAAACGAGATTCATTCTGGTTTTATAACAAAGATGATGAAGAAGTCATGTATGCACATATCTGAGAAATACTCAACTCAAGTGTCTGCCTAAAACTGGTTAATTCTACTTACGGCAATGCTGGAAAAATGTTGTACTTATCTATAGACAGCGGATCTATATGCAATCTATATTTTTTATTTTAATATGTTTAATAGGCGGAAAGAGAGAGAGTAATAGAACATATTGTATTTAAATTCTTCTAATTTATTTGCTGTTTTAATTTACTCGTACGCATTTTTGTCATAAATGCATAAAATCCGCTGTCTGCGTATCTATCACGATGACTTAATATACGTGAATTTAGACAAAGAATAATCCTGGAACATAAGTCTTGTTAAAAATAGTCCACCCAATAATTCTATACAAACTTTAATATTGTCTCTCCTGAAAATTGTTCGGCAGAACTTAACATGTAAATAATCAATGGTCTTCGATCGTGTTTGCACAAGCGACCACAGTACGGTGCTCATGTTCCACATATCTGGTAGAAGAGGAATTCTATGACCAGTTATTATGTTTCGCAACAGGAAATTCCTGGGTAGCAAGGTTCAAGTATTAGAATGTGGGATGGCGTCGGCGGCAGTGGCTACATGAAAAAAAGTTATGTACAAAATATCAGAAGAATATTTTCGACGAGAGGCTCGCCCTCAAGTGTAGTGGGCCCTTGCATTTCAAGAATACCAGTTTCGGCATTCTACTACCTTCACTCCCTCGAACCTTTCCGCGGTTTCCCTTTGCGCCGTACCCACTCTCCACGTCCCCCGACGTCTCGGCCTTTTTCTCTTTAATTTCGTTTGCCGTCAAACTTTTGAGCGGGCGAGCTTTTGAAACTTCCTGATAGGAGAACGTAAATACATTGTTCAAAGACTGTGGCCGTTCGCGGCGCGCCAGCCGCGGCGGATTAAAATATTACTGGCTTGTTTTAATAGCGTTCCCGGCTCGTTCGTGCTTATTATCGAAACACGGTGTTAAAACACTAGAAAATAATGTTCCCATTCTCTAAACTTCCGTCGGCAGCCAGACTTTTGTTGACGTCTATGCCCACGACTAACTCTTTTATTGTTCCATGCTTTTAAAAAATTTTTTAAAATTTTGGAATACACGTATCGAAGCGACCCTGGTTGCCCACGGATGGTTAAGAATTCAACAATATTGTTATTTAATTTTCCATCACCCGGACACATCAAAGAGTTTTATAAAACGTTGGCTGGAAACACAAATTTCATTAAGTTGTCAAAGGGTTCAGAATTCCAGCGACGGATGTCCAAGAATCGCAAAACGCCCGCGAATGACGCGTTGCTGGAAGAGAAGAAAAATGAATCTCGTTGATAACATCGGCAGGCTCGTCGTTCGCGTAATTTATCGGTAGTCGTGGCTATCTGCGGGGACCGAGGGAAATAATTACGCCATTAGGGTACGGGTGAGCGCGTAGGAGGAAGAAACACCGGCTGTTCCATGTAGGGGGCGAGGGCGAGTTGCGTATTAAGCTTTTATTCGTCGATCGCGGACTCGAAGGGCGGAAATGGGGGGTTGGACGGTGAATGCCGGTTGGGGAAAAAAAGCGCGAGAAGAAGTCAGGACGTGTCGAACAATCAGTAACGCAAACAACGAGGCGCCGCGAGTACGTTTCTTTTCGTCGATCGGTTATCAGCGTGATCGTCTTTCTCTGCTCCCCGCGGAGTTTCGCCCGCTCTCGCCCCCTCTCACCCCCGGCCCGCACTGCGGATTGCTCCGCGGAAACTTCGAAGATTCGTCAAACCACGCCACTACGAACAGAAACGCCACGGGAGAAGTTCGAGTTGGAAACGTTCCAACTTCCCGCTGGATCCAGTTGCTTTGCTCCAGGTCCTTCTCTTTCTCTCTCCCGATACACAGGGCCGGGCCGGAAGGAGCATCATTTCCCTCGAATCGATAGAAATGTGATCGATGAGCTGCTGAGACCCGCGTTTTGATAAGATTCAGCCCCGACGACGGGTTGCATCGTCGTTCCCGCGATTCCGCCGGATATGGACGCTCGAGAGCGGAAACTTCGTCGGATTCCGACGCGGATCTGATCAACTAATTGGCCGGATGAACGATCGAGATCGCGTCCGCTCTCGATAATGATACTCTCGATGGGATTGCTCTCAAAAACGTCATCCGAGAGAGGGTGCACACTGAAACCACTAATAAGTGGCTAAAATTATCGAAATTTAAGATAATGTAGACAAAATATAAAGGAAAAAATTCGAAGAACAAAATGATTAAAAAATATTGATTCTTATACTTTTTGGTTACAGATAACGGTCATTAGTGTCCAAAAAATTGGATCCTCGAATTGTTTCGATTGTTCAAAGCAATTATCGATAAGATAAGTTCATTTCGATCGATCATAACAGTTATCGATGATCGAATTTCTTTTCACTTGTATATTATAATTATTATTGAGGAGAAAATTCATTTTGGTTGCTTATTTAATTATTGAGTTATCTACTCTTTTTCGGATGGAGCAAGCCTGTGAAATTCATTGAGAAGGTTTCGTACAACAAGACGAATCAACAGACCATAGGAACAAAACAAAATCTGTCTGTTTGTCACATTAAATTTTAGTTGTCTGTAGCACTTAATTTTACGAATAAAAAATTTATGAAATAATTGATTGTCTACCATTTGAAAGTTGTACTATTTAATAATGACTATTACGAGCGATCGAAATAAATTTATTTCATTGATAACTGTCATGAACGATCGAAATAAATTTCTCTCATCGACAACTATTACGAGTGACCGAAATGAATATCTCTCACACACAACGATAACATTTACCAACAAGTGACAAAATTTTCGGTTACCTATAATCCTTATTTGTAAGCAATACGATTTTAGTCGATGAAATACTTGTTATTCTTTGACTTCCTTTCTTTTTGGTTATAACAGTTATGGTTCCTGGTTGAAAATCTGAAATTCAACTAACATTGGAACTTAACAAAATAAATGTAGTCACACACACAGGCAACAGTTTCTTAGACATCGAATTCATGAATTTGTACGATTAGCCTTAAATTCAAACACCATTGAAACTTCATAAAATAGGCAACAGTTTCGTAGACATTGTATTCATGAATTGTACGATTACTCGGTATTCCATCAAATCTGTATTAATAAATTACATGGCCTATAGTCTGTGTTTCAATTGCCGTGCGAGAAGCAACAGTTACAGCGAGTAATCGATAACGCAGCGTCAGAAAATTTGACGCAATCAAAGCAAGTAATTTGTCATCGTTGTTGCACCTGTTGTACACGGGGCCGTATCTAACAGATTTAATGTATTATCGATAAATGCTGATACCATGATTTATATTCAAATTGGTATTAAAGATTCATAAGGGGAATTGATTATGCATTTCGTGCGCGAACATTCGCATGCAAATCAGTGAAAAACTGCACGATTTGGGAATCGACCGAAGTTTTGGAAGTTTCTGCAGTAGTCACGGTCCGGGAATAGTCGGACGTCTTAACTTCGTAGATTCCCTTCTGCGCTATTAACTTCTTCCTTTAATGGGACACATTTGGTATGCATGGGGTAGAATAAGCAGTAACTTTACACTTTACACTCGTTTCCCTTCGTTAATTGCTCTCGATTAATGAAACTCATTTGTTCATTTACTTAAGAAAGTATGGGAATACAGGGACACTACAATTCTTCCTGTGTTTGTCACTATGTTTCCTGTTATGTACGAGTTATCAACTTTTATCAACTTCTTAATTATTGAAATTATAAGAAATGGTTTAATAAATATTTTTATTAGAACCCATATGACAATAAGAACCGCGAAGAGAGTCTAAATAAATTAAATTTTTTCATTTTTTTTTGTAAGGTAACATGTGTACATTACTTTCATAGCTCGTACATTATACTTTTACAGCCGGTTTTATATTTTTCATTTTGCAATTATTGAAATTATGAAGTTGCTTACGTGGAAATTGATTCGATAAAGCCAGAATATTTTAATCGCTTTTAGTGCACTTAGTACGCTTTCGACAATATTGTTTGAAGAAATAATTAAAAATGTTAGATTTCGAATGAAATTGCTGCCGCAATTGAGAAATTGATTAAGAAGTTCTCAATTGTTAATTTTTCATTTTGAAAAACCTATTAAGCAATCGAGGTAAATCGTTAAAATTGGTCAATTTGGTATTTCGCAGCCCACAATTTGTTCGAATTCGGTGTTGCAAATAAGAATCGTGATATTGATTTCCACAAGGGCGAGAATGAGTCACAGCTCCAAGTCTGAGTCTCTGGAATGCAGTTGCATAAAAGATACACGGGGGGTGTTAGATCGAACTCTTACAGAGGGTGTCCCTGATCCAGATTGATGTCCCGCTAGGACATCCTCAACGTACCATGTAATTTGGTCCTTTTTCATTTCGAAACGGCTGGAATCGATCATTCAACGATCCTGCATCTGTTCGCCGTCGACCATTTATTTGCCATTCTGATTTCCATTCATCTTTCGCACGCCTATAACACTTGACCACGATCCATTCTGTTCTGTACATACTCCTTCCATCGCGCGTCCTTTTCAGAATGATCGTGTGACGAAACTCGGGTCATGCACTCGTACAAAGAAATGCGCTCGTTCGTTTTATTTGCTGAACCACAAGTAACATATCTAAACTAATGTTTTGGACGAATCATTGTTATAAATATTCGTTCTTACACAAGTTATGATACTCCTTTTTATGAATATTAGCTTACGGAAGTGGAGGGCAGATAAATATTTCATCCAATTATGAGTTATATCTTCTCATATGCAATAACTTATATAATAATTGTTACGCAACTGTGTTGTACGTATTCTGACGCATAACAGGACAGAATATAAATACACTAATCGCTGTAGGTTGCAGAATTGTAGGCAGCAAAATTGTTATTCCGCGCGCGCGTTTAATTCTATAAATAAAGAAGAAAGTATAAAACTGTGTAATCGATAAATACTTCATCTGGTTTAAACGCCACAAGCGAATTTGTCTGTATTTCTGCCATCAGAAACGAAAGTAAATAAAAGTTTGAAGCGCTTCCGCTCCCCGTATTTTTTCATGCAAATCGCGGTAATAATGTTGCTACGAATTTTCTTAATCTCGTTTTCATTCATCGTCGACCGGTTAATATTAACGACAGCGTCGCGGCAGTATGAATATTCACAGACGAAGGGCCTGGTCTTCCTCTCCCTCGTCGTAATCAAGTTTTCGGCCGTTTCTTTTCTCCGTAATTAGCACTGAACGCGAACTGTGACGTCTTCGTGGCGCACAATATTTTAAGACAGTGAGCTTGATCAGAAGAAATATTGACTATTCTTTACTAAATGTATAATCCTCGGTTTTACTAATTTCTTAAACCTCTAAGGGTTTTTAATTACTGTGCTGTTTACTTATGAAAATTGTGTAAATGACGAACAAACACGATCTCTAGTCTTCTAAAAGGTTTTTTTTTGTTTTAATAAAAATTATAGTTTGTCATAGTAGAGTTGCATAAAATTATATGAAAAAATCACAATAATTTTGGTATGAATTCTTTTAAATTACGACTTGGTGTCGAAAACAGTAAAAATATATTTTTGCCCATATCTCCTATCTTTTAGAACACTGTGCAACCGGCCGACTCTATTTTCTCCGTGAAATTGTAATTTTAACCCTCCCTCTCGCCGTCATCTTTCGTCCTTTCTCCAGCATCCAGAACAGCAACGTTCTTACAATTACTTTCTCCCATTCTCCGCGGAGTTTTCTCTCGTTCCTTCTCGTTTTGTTTGGTTCCATAATAATTACATTTTTTTACCGTGCTCTCTGCTGCTTTACTTTTACTAAGAGGCTCTCGCTCGCACACGCTCGCAGTATTATCTCGTATAAAGCGACCCGCGCTTATCAGGAGCAGCGGTACTCCTTGGGTTTCGAGGCGCAAGAATGTCGCTCGAGAAAGATTAGGCGAGTATTTTCGAGGCATTGTTGGGAGAACAGACGATTCTTTTCAAGCCGAATATATGTATTGTGTGTTCGGGGAACTTATCGATGCAAAGCGATCTTGAAATCGTGACGAAACTCTTAAGCAAATAGAACTGGTGGAATTCTGTTTGACTTGAGGTGTTTATGTTAACGTTTATTTAATTGTTTAAAGTATAGATCCAACAAACATTATTTCGAAAATGTGAAGAGAATATATCAAGATAAGATTATGTTGCAATTTTATTTTTGAAAAATAGAGTCAATCCTTCAATCCTTCTTCAATTCATTTCAATGAGTTGGAAATAATGTGTGCATGCTTTTAAAAGAGCACGAGAATATTTAAATATTCTCAATGTTTATACAAATTCGCAGTCTGGTAATCAGTGGCAGGAGTCATTCAAGTACACTATTATTTCATTAAAAATGAGTTGTGATCGTATCATCACACGTAAAGACACCTTTTTATCTATACCATTTCGATCTGCTGGCAATAAATCTTTTTAATTCATCCAGAGAAAAGGAAATCAGAACTTTCGAACTGTCCAGACTGCCCATTCGTTTCCTTCAATAATTCTCCATCAGCGAATTTGATTTTCTTTTTTACTTCCGTCCCTGTTTGTTCCTTTAATATCGTTTCCCGACCCTTCTCGCGTTACCAGCCCGAGTGCGATCGTGCGCACGCGAAGAGAGCACGCTCGCAGCGAAACAGGAAACTCGCTGTTAAACATTATCATCGCGAACACATCGGATTGCCCGTAGAATTGATGGCTTCGTCGGATTTTATCTCCACGGTCTGCGGTGTTCTGAAAAGTTCCAAGCTGCACAACTTGCTCGCGGATTTTTATCAAGATTCGCTTAACGGCGAATGTGCGCGAGAACTTTTAATTAAAGTAATTTTACACCTTCAACTCCGCGTGTGCGGTCTTGTAGTACCTTTCCGGGCGCATTAATGAGTGTTTGCTTGTAAACTTGAACGCAGGAAGGCGCGGGATGTGTTACTTGCTGGCTAATTATCCAGCCCCGGTAATTGTCTGTTGATGGAACTTTTTCAGGCAATCATCGCAGAATGAAGTACCTCGATTTCTCTGATGCACTTCGCTGCAGAAACCGTCTTGCACAAATTGTTCCTCTCCGTCATTAAAGCCCATCCCCCAATGTCAATATAATTTAATCGAGTGTAGTTGAATAATACTACACAGGGTGTCCCAGAAATGTTGTATTAGGTTGTTGCAAATGAAATGGCTGTTTTGAATCTCTTTAACGTAAACTTTTATTTTACAAGCTTTATTTATATTCCATTATAATCGAAATAATTTCCATCGACTCGATGCCTTTCTGGTATAAATCTAATAAACGGCAATAAATTCATCAAATGCAGTTTTGCAGCACGTTCTTTTTTGAATATTTTTCCATTCAAAAAGCCATCTAGGTGCTTGGAAAAATGGTAATCAGTAGGTGACAGGTTAGGCGAATAAGGAGGGTGAAGAAGAACTTCACACTTCAACTCTGCGAATTTTTGTACTGTTTATTTCGCAATATGTGGCCGAGCACTATCGTGAATCAAGTGTACATTACTCGCTTAATGGGAAAAATATCTTTCTATAAATAAATTTCTATCCGTGCTTCTTCCGTTTCACATTCACAGACGACTCGATTTTATGTTACCACGTTTTTATTAGCTCGCTTTCTTGTCTGTCTGTTTGTTTGTTTGTTTATGTTTATGAGGACGTTTTCTTACGCGACGATGACCAACCTTCCAAAATGCAGCAATCTTAGTGACAAGATGTGTAGACGAAGAGTGTTCATTAAAATTAATTAAAACTTGCTAACAATAATTGCCATTAGTGTATATGACCGCAAAGTGATTAATGTCACACGAAGAATGTTATTTTTTTAGCTCTTTCCTATTAAATAGTGTTACTTATTTTTGTAGTAATTTTGTCCTATGACTTTCTACAATTTATATTTTTTCAGATTGACCAGACAGTGATTATAGCAGAAATACGTAGAAAAACAGCGAACATTAATGCGTATTAAATTAAACCTGTACGGCAATCGTCAGAAAAAATACAATAGAAATGTCAGAAGATATTTAACAATCGAAATACACATTGGCTAATGACTAAATGCGGGAACAATGGACGCGACGTCATTAATATCTATTTCGACTGTCACGCTACCCGCATGCGGGCTGCAAGGCTTTTAGTTGAAACTTGAATACTGATCCACGTAGTAAGTTAATCTAATAAAGAACTCCATTTCAAATATAGTTTCTTAGAGTTTATTTTGTCGAAAGATGAATTATTGTTTCTTTGAAAAAATTCTATGAATTTATTCTAGCAGCTAAATATTCATAGAGCAGAAAAATATAATTTTATTTCGATATAAAAGATCTGAGTAACATGCAGTGTCGTTTAGAAAATTTACACTTCACGAAAATCAGCAGAAACAACAATTTTGAATATTTCGCGAGCATGTAGCTACGATTAAAATTACCATGTTCCTTCTTTGAAAACATGGAAAATTCCGCAGGTGAATGTAAATTTTTGCGACCGACAATATTCAGCAGACGCTGTTTGAATGTTCGTTGCTAGTCCGTCTCGACGTTGCGCGGCAAGCGGTTAATTTGATCTAAGGAATTTCTAGACCGGCGACGTCGTCAGAGTGAAAAGATGCGAGCTCTAACCCTTCTTCACATCGCCGATTTTACGAAACGTCCTCGAAGTATCGTCAGAGGTAACGCGAAGGCCTCGTCAAGGGAATAAACGTAGGCGGTAGAGACAACCGTAGCGCGGAGCAAGGGTGAAAAAGGGTGAAAGGGCACCTCCGCGGAGGTATAGCAAAAAGAACGCCGTTGGAAGGTGAGCCGAGCGGCACGCAGCTGCCTGCACTTATAAATCGCTTAATCGCTGTTTTTCACGGATCAAGAACTTTAGAAAAACTTTGCCGTTCCCTGTCCCGGTTACGTTCCTCCGTTTCTCTTTCCTGGGACCACTTGGCAGAGGTCGCGTCGAGAATGCTTGATGCGAGCGAAAAGCGATCTACGGTATTCGGTGCCGTTCCCCGCCGATCCCCGAGACCTTGCCTTCTCCTCACGCTCGCGAAACCGTGACACCTTTAACCTTGTCGGTACCCAACGAGAACCGTGCAAAAACGAGGCAGAGGCTTACCTAGAAACGGGCTGGGGCTCGGAGTATTATTGGGAGCTGGGAAGAAGTCACTTGGAATGGCCATGCCCAGAGTCACACGTATTTTCGACTCTAGTGAAATATTGCCAATGGGTCATTCCATGCCAAATCGAAAAAAACGTGAAAAAAGAATTTGTTTAAATTTTTCGACATTATAAAGTTGATTTTCAAGGTCGAAAAAATTATTTTGTTATAGCCCAATCCTTTCCGAATAAAACAAAAAAAAATGTAGCTCAATCGGACAAACAGTTCCCGAGATAAAAATTCGTATGTGTGGATCGTTTTCGCCGAAATGGACAAAAGTTGAGGACTTTGAAGGCCTGCCATTTCTAAAAAAAATTCGAAATCGGCAAAATGATGACTTAAACCCCCCCTAATTTCACATGGACTGCCACATATTTCATTTAGAACAAAATCGACGATGGTGCCTGCAAAAAGTGATCGATTTGGCATGGAATGACCACAATATAATATTTAAATAGCCAAAGCTTAACCAAAAGCTTAACCTTGGGACTTCGGAAGCATTGTTGGTGGCGCCAGATTAAGACTTGTCTCCCACTCTATCGTGCCTCTTCTACGACGTCGTTCCCCCACTCCGTGGCGGCGAGCATTCCCACGCTTCCGCCACGGCCCGGTCACGTGGCCTGTTTCGTCTCTATTGTGCACTTAGACCATATACAGAGTGTCTCAAAATTCCTTCAACATCCAGAGATGGGAGATTCCTGAGATCATTTGAACCAACATTTTCCTTTGCAAAAATGGCGTCCGTTTGGCGCGGGTTTGTTAAGGAGTTATTAACGAAACATGATCTCAGCAACCTCCCATTTCCGGATGTTGAAATAGTATAGGATATGCATAGAACGCAGTATTCCAAGATAACGGAGTATCTGGTGCCCACAAGTCACGTCACACGATAATTCAAAATGGTGGATAGCGATAAAAAAGCAGTAATACCCGTGTTTACGTCCTGTGGTTACACTCACTAGCAATATTAATGGGGTCCGTTTTATGGGATCGGTCAAGGCCGACAGTGAACTTCCTCGACAACGTTTGCGTCGGCGTCCTTTCAACGAAATAAATTAAACTTGCATGAATCGCACAAAACTCGCGCGTCATTCAACTCGTTAAAGATTCGTCGGTAGATTATTGAAGTGAAAACTTCTTTAGGCGCAGCGAATGAGTCTGATCCGTCACGCTCCGAGGTGAAACGGTATTCAGAGGAGAAACAGACAGGTGTGCAATTGCCATGGAAGTTTCCACTTCGGTCGTGCGGTATTATGCGCACAGTATATATTGTGTGCGGTTTGTTTCTTGATCGTCTTTCGTACCCGGGCGTATGCTAAAAATCCATGAGAGGGGCGGATTTATGAAAAACTGGTTTCGGAGGAAGGAACTATCAGTTGCTCGACCGCTGGAGCATGAAAATTATTTTCTGAAGATCGTCGGAACGCAATTTAATGGGTCATCGAGCGCCAACCACGCGGCTCCCCCGCGTCTGTTTCGAGTATCAAGGGAGGGGAAGCATCAAAGTTTAAAAAGCGTGGAAAGCCAGCCGTAGGCATCGCGGAAGAGAAAGTAATCGCGGCAACCATACCGTATCTGGCCCGTGGAATCGCCCGGAGCGACGACGGGAGCTTGGAATCCTCCAGATTTCCATCGATTCTGTACGGCGTGCGGTTTCAGGGACGGCCGCAGCGTTCCCCACGTTTCACGTCGGATGACGCTGCCGGCTGGCTGGATGGCCCTTTGGCTTCGCCGAGAGTAATGATCGCGCGATGACGGCTGTCAATATGTTACCTCGCGCCATCTGACGTTCGTATCCCCGTGCTCTCACTCTGCGTTTCATTACGCTGCTGCCCGGCAGCCGCCTGTTCAAACGAACGAACAACTTTCTCCCCGGGAAAAAAGCTTCCACCTCGCGTGTACATACGTACATTCGTTTTCCATCGGGACGTGCAACGCCTCGCTCGAAATCCGTTGTGGTTTTTCTCTTTGTGACGTCATACGACAACCAAGGCGGAAAACATTCTCAGTGAAAGTTCCAGTCTTTAGCTTTAATTGACCCACTTTCCTAGTTCACGCTGAATGGCGGCTCGCGCTACCCACCCACACCGTGGCTAGCACGTTTTTCTGCTCTAAACTTTGCAGGAACATTTTGAACGAATGACTGAACAAGCTTGCGGTTGTATGTGCGACACATGTCGTTTGCAGAAATGACGTCGTTTGTGAATTGAGAATGTTGTAGTGAATTCGTGATCGCAGTTCATAACTTTGGAAAAGTTGGATTCAAAAGAGAATTCGCACACGGGACTAGTTAAAATTGTATTTATTTTGGTAACGACTCTTACGGGTAAATTTGTTCAATTTGACTCAATCTTTTAATTTCTGACCCCATCTAGAAGGTCTCTCGAAATGAATTTAAGAGACGCGTTAGCGATGGTAAGTGGTAGACCATCGCTAACCATCTTCACTCCATGGGCTTTACTCAAAAACTTGGAGCTTGGGTGCCACACAACATGTGCGAATTTTTCTGCCTCCTGGAACTTCCATTGGAACAGCCTGAAAATTGATTAAAATTAATTAATTCGAAAAATTGAAACAGACAGGTTTGAGGAGTAAAAAAAACTTGCGAATACGTTATACAGGGTGTTCCGAATGTAAATGGCAAAACTTCAGGAGTGTGTAGGGGACCGAGAAACTGAGACAAAAAGTCTTTTAGAGATTTGCTCGTTTTTGCTTCGTTTTGGAGAAAATCGCCAAAACTCAATATCTCGTTGTCAGTTGCTCTCTTGAGTTGTTGTACATACTTGTATTTGGGGCTGTGTATTTGTGCACCAAATATCATCAGAACAACGTTTAGCTGCAATTTATAAGTCAGTGCCAGATGAAATGCTTGCATTGCTGCAAGATTGCAACATTTTGAACAATATCTACATCAAATAGATGATAACGTAAATAAAATGTAAATAAATAAGTACAAAAATGAAAACTTGTTTTGTTTCTTTTTTTGCGATATTCTCCAAAACGAAGCAGAACGAGCAAATCTCAAAAAGGCTTTTTGTCTTGGTTTTTCGGTCCCCTACACGCTCCTGAAGTTTGTGCCATTTAAATTCGGGACACACTGTATACTTTACCTAACAAAACACAAAATTGCGGGAAAAAAATAAAATACGAATAACGCGGGAATTTATTACACAACCCAATATATGCAATATTGTATAAAGAAGAATGAAACGAATTGCTTAAGGACGCAATCTCACTAAATTCCAAATACACAATTCTTGAAATTTGTCAAGTCGTAGTTTCTAATCATCCCGCATGCAGCTCAAATGATTCCTGCAGTACACCGGAAGTCAGCCAGTAATCAGCGACAAGTCTCATTCGTATCACTCGCCGGTCTGCATCTACGTTGTTCGTCAACTAATCAGCGACATCCTATCCCGGAAAGTTTTGACGTTTGCCTGCACCGGTGACGAGAGAACGCGGCGACAAAGAGGGATTAAAACGAACCAACAGATGTCGATATCAACTTCGATTATCCGTGTAGGCCGTTTCTACTCCGTCCCCTGTCTATTCCCGCGGGACAATAGTGATCCGATCGCTGTCTGTCAGAAAGCCATTTGTAGGCGTTGGTGCGCACAGACGGGCCCGGTTTTTAATTACACGCTGCATTTGCATTAGCACGACAGTCTTGGTGTTTCGCGTGCGTCAGTGTTCACTGTCCGGCCGTCAATCACGAACTGTTGCACCGGGGCCGGAGTCTCGATTCGGATGTTTCGGTTCCTGTTATAGTGATTTTTCCTATTGCAATATGTTGGTCAGGTGCAATTTTGCGAATTCCATAGCCCTGTTTCGATGGCCGTAGAGCAATGCGACTTTTTCAGAATTTTTGAAAATAAAACCAATCAATATATCGGCTTAAAACTTTGCGAATAAATGTAACATTCTTTAGATAATGCAGACATATTTTTTGTTTGGAGAAAAAGCGATTGCATCCAGAGTTATGGTACCTCGATCAGATCGGTGTACAGAGAAACATGTTCACGGGCGAGAGTAATCTATTATACAGGGTGTCTCGTAACTGGTGGTACAACCGAGCAGGGGGTGATACTACATGAAAAAATAAGTCAAAAGAAAGGAATAACATTTTTTCGTTTGGCCACTCATTTTCGATCATAAACAACAACATAAAAAAATATTAAAAAATAACATCGTTAGCATAAATTTTGCGTCGTAAAACGTTAGGCTGAAGTGAACCTCGTTTCTTATAGTAGTTGCAATTCACACCGCAGTATTAGGGACATTCCCAGTGATTTTGAACCGCAGTAATGTGGCTCCTCCTTCCCTTTAATGTAGACAATGCTGAGCGCTTAATTTATTTATTAAAAAAGCAAGAGAAGTTTCTTTTTATACGTTTATTGTATCGAAGTAGGTATTTAAATAATAATAAAACTCTGCCCTATGCAATTTAAAGCAATGTAAAGAATGTACAATCACGTGAACAACAGAAAAAAGTGGACTCATTTTTACCTTTTAATTTGTTTGCCCCGTTAACAAAAATACATTCTCATTGAATCGTACAAATTCATTCGGGGCAAAATTTTATTTTTACGTGCTTTAATCTTATTGGGAAAAAATACCGCAGTAAAACGTACACCCGCAGTAACAGATACATTTACCCTATGCCTATCTTCCGAATGGAAATAAATTCAAATAAATGATAAATAACGAACACAGTAAAATAAAAACATGAATAAACACACACGTTGCAACATATTTGATGAAAACTATTGACGCTGTCTGCAAGAAAACGTGAAACGTTGGAAAGGAAAGATATACAATTTAAAGGTCGATTTTGCTCTCCCCTCGGCACTCGGACAAATTACAAAAACGCAATTACACGAACGTCGTCCATAAGATGCCACCTTGGCCGCGCCGCCATGGCGAATGATTTCACAATGAATTAACCTTTCATTGTAGAAATGGTGTAGACGAACGGACCGGTGTGGCGCGGCGCGGCGAGTCGTTGCTCCTGTTTCCGTAATTAAGGCGCATTCACACGGGTTACACTGGGGTGACATTAATTTAATGACCCTTGATTGCTCAGCGTAGTAATTGACGCGCGGACACGCACGCTAGCCCTTTTTATCGTTTAGGATGCTTGTTCTGCACGGATGTATTGTGCTTGGCTCTGTCGTCCGCATGCACATCTAAATAATTCGCCTATTATCCGGTCGAGTGCAAGGCCAACCAATCCAAGATACGATTTGTTCTTGTAAAACACCTTGTGAATAATGCCTCCCCGTTTATTCGACCGTTTAATCGCCGACGCGACGCGGCGCGCCCGTTGCAATATTTGCCTCATTTGCATAGTTAATCGACTTCGAGAGATTGTTCCCACCCTATGATCACGTACTGGGTGTCTCGTTCCAATTAAGCCAACATTCACGTACCTGTTAACGACATGAAAATACGATCGTTTTCATTTTTATCGTTATTAATCAAAATGATTAGAAGGTACACTTAATTAGACTGCGGATCCTGATTACTAAATTCTCCGCATGAATTTCAAGAAACAGGAATCAAATATAAATTTCTTTTTTCTACGATGATTTTCGAAGTGAAACTTGTTTTGGCAGGGTGTAAGCCTAATTCGCGTCACGGAATTCGCGACATGAAAAAGCGAACGGTCAAAGGTAAAAAAAAGTGGGAGAATACCGCTGGCAGCTGTCTCATCTCGCGGCGAGCAGAAAACTAATGTCTATGTTTGGGTCGCAGCAGTTGATATTCTAAGAAAAAAACAAAATTAAAAAACGTGCGACAACACGTGCGACGGACCCATCGTATCGACGAGCGGACTCCCCTTATAAATGACGTCATTGATGACCGCAGACAATACCACAAGGAATTTCTTTGACAATTTCCCCACTTTTCCACCCTTAAC
>CM052318.1:9809601-9991600 GCA_028455605.1 Lasioglossum malachurum | reverse complement strand
ATCGGCCGACTGTGCCAACTCGCGTCTAGGTCGCGCTCTGATTGGTCAGTGTTTTTCGTTAATAACTCCTAAACAAAGCCGCGGATAACATTTTTGCAAAGGAAAATGTGGCTTCAAATGATCTCAGGAACCTACCATTTGCGGCTGTTGAAGTAATTTTGGGACACCCTGTATACACATATTCATACATACATAGTTTACATTAAATGAAATTAAATTCGTAGTTTACAGTTTTTTAAGGAATTAAAAATGAGAAAACAAGCTTTAATATTGGATCGGCCAACTAATATTTATAAGCTTAGGGGTAATTGAAGCTTAATTTTACGCAGTTAGGTAAAGTATATATATGCGTTTGCAAGTCTTTCTCTTGCTCAACAAAAATTATTTTAAAAAATTGTCAAATTAATCAATTTAATTAATTAATTTTAATCAATTTGATAAATTGAAGCAGGTAGGGGTTTGTAGTGTAAGAAAAAGACTTGCGAATGCATATATATACTTTACATAACAATACACAAAATTGCGGGAAAGAAATAAAATACAAAAAACGCGCGTTTATTACACAACCCAATAATTCGAACTGTGTTTAGTGGTTTAATTGACGGTATGCAGTACATTTTCGTCACCAAGGAACTCCGCAAGAGCCACGATAGATTAGTATTCTTCTTTCCAGACTGAATGTAGACAAGCGTACGTTACAAAATGAAAATCACAGCACGATGCTTTGTAATTGAATGGTTTCAGAGAGGCCGAAAGAGCCGTGATAGAAATAAATATTGAATTCACGATGCTCAGGATCCAATTGAAATGCAAGAGGCGGTGTTCAGCCGACAATAGGGATGTAAAAAGCTGGAAGCTTTTACCGTAGTTTTAGAACAATTGACCAGAGCTGCGGTCACGCGCGCAAGATTCATTGGTAACCGAAGACATCTGAAGTCCATTGTGCTCGAAGGCCAGTGGATATATGTATATCTGCTCGATCTGGTTAGTCCATTATCCCTGGCCTGACGATCGTTTACGCTTCTCCTCGAGTCCACGAACCCCCGGGTTCAATTATGAACGCTAGCCAATTGGAAAATAGCTCCTGGGATATGCCAGTCACTTCGCGTATGCGTGACCAGCCCCCACACCCCGCCTAGCTCATTGAGGAAGAGCGAAAGGCGGGTTCCCCGTTGGAATGACGGAGGAGCCCGTGTTTATGATGCTACTTAATTAGGGTGGGGACCCAGTTGCACGGCGCACGTCGACTTCTATTCAACCCTTACGCCATTTTCATTTGCATTCCGGCGTGGAGTAGCGCACTAGACAGTAATATTCTGATCTCGATGGGAGGAGATCATTGGGTTGCGAATTTTAGCGCAAACTTGCACTCCGCTGGCCTGGTTTATTTTCGTTGAACCCTTCGTTGAACCATTTTGTTATGCATTCCAAGCAGAGTTGAGCAAAAATTTTATTTATGGGTTTATTCCAAGTGGGTTTTAAACCCACTTTATTCGAAATTTTTATTTAAATAAAATTTAAGAGATTAATAATCGAGTAGTGAACCTTTATATGAAGTGACACTCTTCTGATTCAATTATTTTATTGGATTCGTACAAATTTGAATTATGTTTCTGTATACAAAAGATCTTGGTTTCTTCAGAACTGAGTATTTAAGACAAAATTTTGTATAACATAAATAACATAAATAACATAAATTTTTACAACATTTGGTACTATAACGGCTGAATGCCGGTAGTTAATTTCTGAATATTAATGAGACACGTTACTAATTTATGGTCAATACTGCCTGGTGGTTTCCGTTGCCGTAAAACATAATTATGTGTTTCAAAATAAAGAAAATCATTATCCTAGTCCCTCTAGTTCCCTAGATATTATTAAAAATGGAGTTTTTATATATATATACCCTTAATTTTGAGGGCTATTTTCACCCCCTTAACACGACAGCCAAAGAAAGTGTCACATATTTTTTAACAAACTATATCCTGCATAAATTTCATTAAACCGGCGTGTTACACTTTGGTAATGTCCCTTGTCAGATTGTTTGGAACATAAAGCAAAGTTTCTAGACAGCTCAATTATTTTCGAATGGTACAATTCATGAAGTTCCGGATCGTTTCCATTCTATTTTACGTTCGTCGAAATCAATATTGGCTAACTTATGAGCGGGGGTGAAGACGGAAGTCAAGTGAACTTGAGAGGGTCGTCGGGTAATCGTATGAATCTTCGTTCTCGTGACACCTCGCGACCAACAGTGGTCAATAACACCGAGGAGCCCTGGCTTCGTCGTTCCGAGACGGAAATCGTCTGTCTCCTTCACCCTTCCCAAGTGTATTCCGAGGATTTAACGGAGCTTCTCGAAGTGTTTACTTACGTTGAGCCTCGGTGAGCAAATTTGCTCGGGCGAGCTCTCTGATTATCCGTTCGAGGGGGTCGTGAAAAAGCTTGAGGTACAGTAGGATGCATATAAATTGGAGGTTAAGAGAAGGGAGGGGTCCTCGGGATCGTAATTTCTGGTTACCTCCCTGTTTACGTTAGTGTTAATTACCCCGCTGCTTGATTGTCCCCCGAATCGCTCCCCGGCATAGAGCGTCGCGTTACGTAAAGAAACGTTTCGGACGGGTGTTACGTGTCGCTTTCGTTTCCGCAATTTAATTGTTTCGCCGTTCGCTGAATATCGGCCGATGAATTAATTTTCTGACACGATTTTTAACCTTCTCGATCAAGTCGCTTTTAATTAGCAAGCTCTAATTAGTATCACTCCTCGATCATCATCATCGCCTCAAACATTTCTAATGTCTGGCTTTCCAGCAGATGTCTCTGGTTAACCCTTCTACTACAATGGACGAGATACAGTGAAGTCGCGATATTTTTCCAACGGCCTGTGTTCTGCACGGAGGCATATCGTTTAGAGACATTTTTTTATGACTGCGTCTATCACGCCGATCATGCCGAAGTATAATCGAAGCCGAAAGTAGAAAAGGACAGCATGTAAATACGGATCGCGCGGCCGAAGCGTACTGGTGTGAACCACTACTAATCAAATTACAAAACTTCTTCATTTTTCATTATTTTTTGATGGGACCTTCACCAACTTATTTGTGGCATTGTTCTGATTAAAATGGCACTAAACACGATATAATTTCAACTGTATTTACTGGTTAAATTGACGATGAAAGTTTCGGGCGCAAGGAAAGACAGCGTATGGGAAAGTAAGATACGCGGAGAGTCGGCCGCGTGCGGTCTCTCTTTACACGCGCTGTCATTCTCTACGTACGGCTCGGTCTTTGAAGCTCAAAAAAATAGTGTCTGTCAACGAACTGTGCAAACGAACCTCCCTTTAGTATAGAGCAGTGGTCGACAAAGTTCTTTTGGAAAGGGCCAGAACGTAAAATTTTTAGGCTAGGGAGCCGGGTAGCGAGCTCGAAAATATTTACATGGGTAGGTAATTCTTTCTACTCATAAAGCAACGATAAAAAACAGTTTCAAAATTTCTTTATGAGGAAGTGATATTTTACATAATATTTTTTATTTTAAGTAATTTGGTTGATTTTTTTTTCGTGTTCATTAACCTCCCGGGCCTGATTAAAAACAGGCGGCGGGCCGTTGTTTACCGACTCCTGGTATAGAGGATTAGTATTGCGTCCACGGTAGTGAAAGGATTAATATCCTCCAAGATCGATCAAATTGGACATGTTCTGAATATGTTTGAAGATCGTAGAGGAAAACGAGATAGGACAGGTGAGGATACAACTCACCTAGCAACGTGATGACAACGTCCTCGTCTCTTGTTGAGTCACAGACAATTTCAGGACGAAATGTTACGCAAACGTCGTAATAAACTGTCGCATGAAAATCAAGCGGCTGTTCCGCGGAAACCTGCGGGAGCGGCGACAGGATGGTATCTTCGTGGAAAATTTCATTATTCTCTGCTTGATGGAAAAAGTTTCCCGTCTCTGTGCGGCTTCTCTCTCGATCGATACACAGATGGAACGCTGATAAACGCTCGGACGAACCGGTGCGTGCATTAATCGTCGGGAGCTGAAACTCGTTGCGAAGTGAAGAGAACTTTGCATTCGTAAAATCCAACGACGCGCTTGTCCTGCCCTGCCGCGAGTGCTCGCTCGATTAAATCTCATTAAGTCCCTGCGAAATTATTATTCCACCGATTTCGACAAATATTTTCCTTCCGGAATCGCCGAGCCAAGAGCCCCCTAAGCCTGCTACATTATTGCGCTGTTCCAAGGTGTACAGTTGTACCGAATGGGGCAGTGAACGATTCAGATTTTTTCTCCAACAATCTAGATAATGTTTTTTTTTATCAAATTCAGAGACTTGTTCCAGTGATTGTACCGGTAGACTGCAGACCGCTATGCATTTATAATATCATTTTCATTTTACTTTTACAATGAGAAAATTTTTAATCGACGAAGAAAAATTTTTGCCAATTCTGATTTTTATTGAACGATCGATACAAATGAAAATTTGCATAAAGATCTAGTATCAGTTATATTAATGTCTTGTAAATTGTCCAGTAATGTGATTAATATAATGAGATGTATTTTTAGTTTTGAAATAGTATTCTTGGACTATTAATTTCTTAAGCAGGTATGACGACGTAATTCGTCATGAAATTTCTAAAATCGATTTGGTCTAGAATTTTGTTATAAAAACAATTACCCATTTCGTACTACGAATTTTGGCCCACGCTGTACAATAGAATTTACGGTTTGATAAATCTTTATTCAAACTTATCTTTAGTTTGAAACGATAGGTGTTTGTTACTCCGACAAAATATCAGCATATGCCGCAGCCCAATAGCACTTTTTCACCAGGAGTTCGTTCAGCATCGCAGACACGAGGGGGCGAGAAAGTAGTAGAATACTTTTTCGCCTTTGAGCCAAAAGTTCCGATAGAAGCAGGGCAGGGAGAAACTTATTACAAATGTGTCGAAAGGTTATACGTGGGGAGCGACGTCGTCCAACCTCCTATCCTCAATTTTTATATGGAAATCGAGTATGTCCGTGGATCAAGGACGAGACTGAAGCATGATGTATCTTGTTCTCAACGATCTGACGTAGCCGGGATAGGATCCTCAGGGACGCCTATCGTTCGGGCGATGGCGTACTGGAATCGTTCGACTAGAAAATTTTAGCGACGCTCCTCATTTTTATCGGTACTGTCATAACGAACACGGGAGTACTGCTCAAACTTTCTATACTGCTCGATATAGAGTCATACGTTTCACGTCTTTACTGTATTTTCTCTATAAAGTTGTACTGTTCGCAAAAATGGGAACTTTTACAAAAGAAATATAATCTTTGTATTGATGTAGAATAATAATCTTCGGCATCGTAATTCAATTTTGATCAATATTCTGAAATTTAACTAGTTTGAATAACTTGGAAGCGAAGCCAAATTAGCAGCCTGCAACACAAAAATGAAACAAATCACCCATTATACCAGACTAAACGATCTTAAGAACCACCTAAATGAAATTTTTAGAAAACAGGTATTTGACAAAAAATTAAAAGGAATTACATAAAAAAATATCATGATGAAGGAGCGGATCTTGAGTGGCAAAAATTTCCAAGTCCAGTAGATCGTCAAACTGAAACTTCAATTTCTAGAATCAAAATTGGACACTCAGAAATAACCCATTCACATTTTTGTTAAATAGAAAAGAAAACACGATCTGCGATATATGTAAAGTTGCCTGGATCCTTACCCATTCTGTTAGGTTGAAGCAGCATTAAATAAATAAATAAAAAAAAAAAAAAATAAAAAAGAATAATTCGGTATATGTACAATATATTTTAATATCATCTTCTAAATTTCTTTAAAAATGATTCCTCGTGTCTCCGGGGTTGTGCCTCACGATAAGGATCAATTTCATTTTCCATTCTGATACACCAACTCGTTGCAACAGTGTCCGGAGTGGGCATGCAGAGCGACACCGTGACAATTCCACAAATTAAAAAATGATTAAAGGAATTACGATAATAAACGGTAATCCACGAATGGTTAAGGCAGCCACAGAACCAGTTCCTCCGCGCCAGTGCAAGTTTGCAAGAAGTACGTGACTCGAGTGGGGCCTTGGTTCCCATCCGAGGATCATCCATTTGGTATTCACGAGTCCGAAAATAATTTCATCCCCGTATCCAGCTCCGGGGGAAGGAAGTTTTCAGGGCGTTTTACGACGTCGTTCTTGATGTCTCGTTCTCCCTCGTAGCCCGGGATACAGACTAATTAAAGCTGCCAGAGGATGCACGGCGTGGGCCAGGGAAGAAGGGCACGTGGCCCGGGATCCACGGCGTCATGGCAGTCGGTTGACTCGCGAGAATTTCATTTTCTAGACGCCTTGGCCGCAAACGCCGGGGGTGGAAATTATCGAAGCATGAGCCACGAGACGGTTTACACGGCTAGATGCGAGGTGTGTGTTGCGTGTCCGATAACCAAGAGTCGTCCTCGACGCAACGTATAGCCAAAAGAGGGTGCAACCAGCCGTTCCTCTCTTGGCCCACCCACGCCCACCCTCTTCTGGAAACGAGCGACGCACCCGGACATGTGTATCGCCACATGGCACGTCCCTGTTAACGATGCACCGGCAGGAATGGCGATCGGGATAGGCGCAACGGGGATGGCAGATGTTGCCACGTTTGTGGTAAATGCTACTGCTCGCCTATCGCGCGCGCGCGAACCCGTGCACACAGTAATTAGTTCATAATTGAAACAGCCTGCAGCTTACCCCGGCGAGGAACCGATGCGAGCATTCCTATGCAATCGGCGCACGGACGACGCGTGCACGGGGAATCTGAGGTGTACACAGGCGATCGCTATCACGGATTGGCTGACGGTTTCCTTCCGCCCCTGGACTCGGTGCTCCTAAGAGGGGGAATAATTAGTTGCCTCGTAATTAAGGCGGAACAATATGTGCGCGATGGCGTGTGGAAATTATGGTGGCGAGGGGAGGTCCGCAGTTTCGCTACCGAATTTGTTGGGTCGAAGGTTTAGGGTGTAGAACATTTTATTTTGAAAAATACAGGGTACTTCACCTAACTTGACCACCTTAAATATCTTTGTTGTTTTGTAAAGATACGTCAAATGTCTGCAGGACAAAGTTGAATGGTAAAACGGGGCTCACACAATACCAATCAAATTTTTGTTTTTATGTAATTTTTTTTAGAGATATGGAGGTCACTTTCATTTTTTTTTAATAGAATGTACTATTTTTTGTACCACAGATCGATAGAGTATCAAATTCTGAGTATAAAAGTGTTGACCTTCATATGTCCTAAACCTAATAGTTAACGAGATATTATCCAAAGAAGAAAGAAAATTGTTTCGATAATATCTCGTTAACTATTAGATTTAAGACATATGGAGGTCAACATTTTTAAAAAAGTAAAGGTGACCTTCATATTTCTACAAAAATTACATAGAAACAAAAATTTTTTTGGTATCATATGAGCCTCATTTGATCATTCAACTTTGTCCTTTAGACATTTGACGTCTCTTTAAAAACAACAAAGATATTTAAGGTGGTCAAGTTAGGTGAAATACCCTAATATACATATATGTATATATTATGATTCGTACCGGTAGTAATAAATATTTTTGTTGCTTTAATTTCAATGAAGTTGTGTGTGTGGTTCTCTAAACCCTTTTACTTATATTACAGAGTGGGTGATGCGTTCATTCGCAACGTTGAAACCATGAAAACTTCTGTGTTGTGTCAGTGAACATTATCTAAAAACATCGGCTGTAAGTGAATACTTCTTTGTTTCGGCTATTTTCAAATTTTTGTGTCCGCTGAAACAAGTTTCGATTTCTAATTTGTTATTCCAATTCGAAGCACCGTGTCAAGAAAGAACAACGAAGCAAATGATTTTTGCTCGGCGGTTTGTAAGGGTGGGTTATTTTCGTACGCTTTCAGGGCGGTCTAACCCCTCGATTGGAATAGCTAAATAGGAATACAACTTGCCCATTTGCTCGAATGAACCCGCAGCCAGCGAATCCGACACCGAGCGAATTAATAAATGCCTCCGTTAGAAACAGCAGTTCTGTGTCTCCGGGTGGGTTATTTTTCCGTTGCAGGGGATGTCTGTCGAATCGACACATGATACGAAGGGTGGTTTTCGGAGTGAGACGTTCGAGGCTCGTTTCGCCGATCTCTCCCGTTCCCCTGACACGCGATACTTTCGATTCTTCCGTGCATACGTTCACCGGAGGCCCTTCAAGTTTTAAAATTCCGCAGTTGAACGCGATACGAAATCAATGCGGCCTGTCGAATACCTTCCAGCCAAAACCTCTAACCTCCGTAGCCGCCGGTGGCGTACACGTGAGAACACAGCCAAACATAGAACCCCGCCCGCGCCCCCGCGTTTCGTCTCCACTGTTCGGATATGACGTCACGCTTGCCGAGCTCCGAATCTTGGTAGCCGCGTGACTGAAATCGGAATGAGATCAGACGACCGAACGCGGTAGACGGAATCCACCGCGACAAATACGGGTGATACGATTCCTTGTTTTTCGGCCTAGACTGCTGTTAGCGAAAGTGCTACTGACACGTTTAAGAGACACAGTAGTACTGACGTTCTATGGAAAACACTCATCCCTTTATATATTTTATATTATTTTTATTAAGCTTCGGAAAATTTTTTACCTAAAGCTGAAACATAGGGAAAGTTCCCCTAGTGCCGAACGCTTAAGGTTCTTCTTAAATAAATAAGAAAAAACAATGTTTTGAACAGAATAATCAACATGATAATAATAATTAACTTAAATAAACGTTAAACTTTGGTATATGATTTTGAGAGATCGCGTTAAGTGGCACCTAGTTTCGTACACGGTAAAATTTACTAAGTTATTAAGTACTAGTTTAGTAAATGACGTCTAATAAATAAGTTGAAAAAATGCATTTGGTCGGAATTGTGAAAAACAGTAGTAAAAATTGATTTTTATAACTTTTTTAGGTAGGCCAATAACGAAGATTTAAAAGATTTGTTTTGTAAACTCGTATGAATTATACATATGTATATGTATTAATTTCGATGTACCATTTTCTTAGCTCAATTCGATACAAATCGATCTTATACTTAATACAAGATTCGGTAGGTGTGACACACGCAATCAAAATTCAAATATTTACGTGACAGGAGTGTGGATCTCCATCGCGACTCGATCTAATTCCGCCACAGCCTACAAATTAGTAGTGTCAATATACAGTTCTATATTTCGTCGGTATTGATCAACATGTGTGTGTGTGTGTGTGTGTCAAATTCGACGGTAGAATTCTAAACGAATCGGTACAGTACACAATCAACGGTAAACTGTACTTTAACCCGCTTGTTTATTCCCAAACGGATCTCTAAAAATTAAATCAACCCTCCCTCTCATCTTCTCTCACCCCTTTGTTTCTTTCATTATCGCGAGTCAGCTTCTTAATTTTAACCCCTTTGGAATCGAAGCGAAACGAGTAATCTTGTTTCGTCGATTGTCATTGTAGGCGGGGAATGAAATCAAGTTCTTTGAATAAATGCTAATTTCAAATACAAATTCTGTAGGCACCATCCTCAATTTTCCACTCGCTACATTACGCAAGAACATTTTAAAAGAAAATCAACGAAAATAGAGACTTCAAACTTCTTACGAATTCACAACCATTTTAATATCGAGAAGTTCTTTGAATAGAAGCTATTAGGTGTACAAATATTCCTTTACATATCATTTGAGAAAAATCAACGTAAAGAACACTATAAAACATATACATATTGAAATAGTTTAAGCTTCTTTTAAATTTCAGGTAAGTATGATAAATTGCGAGATAGAGATGTGACGCTTATCGTGCATATTGGGGAACTTCATACATATTTTTCAATGACATAACCTCAAAATTGCTATTTCCTGATTTGTGTCACTTTTGTTGCGGGGGTGCGATATATTCATTGGTGATTGCATTTCAAATGAAACTTTTATCCCGCCGCTTTGATGTTTTAAAGCACATCAAACCTTACCCTACTAAACGGACTACATAAATTTACGCTAATTAACATAACCTGAAAAATCAATACTTTGCACCATGGCGTTTAAGAAACAGAACATTTACGAAAATGATTTGTTCCGCGTTGAATGAAAATACTGTAACCTATAAAACATGCAAAATGTGGTTCCAAAGGTTTCGTAATGGAAATTTTGATCTCAGAGAACGCAGTGGAATACCGATAATAGTGCAGGACGATGAATTAGAGCAATTCTTGAACGAAAGTCCTTGTCAAACACAACGGAAACTTGCTGAGGAACTTGGTCTAACTCGACAAGCAATTTCCGTTCGTTTGAAGAAGCTTGGGAGCTTCGAAACGTAACGTGTATTCCTCTTTTTTATAAATAGAGATCAAACGTATGCTCAAAAGACACCGAACTTATTTGTTCCACCCGGTATATTATGCAAGAACATATTTTAAGAGAAAATCAACGGAAATAGAGACTTCAACTTCTTACGAAATCGCATCCGTTTGAATATCGAAATACTTCGGATCCATAAATCTAGTGTGGAAACACTTTCTGGACACTCAAAATCAGATTATACTTTGCTTCGCCCCCATATCGCTCACCCCGTAAATCAGAGATCGCGTTAACGCGGAACACGTTTCAATAATCTTCAGATTTGATATGGGGACCACAATCGGCACCCCTGACCCTTTCCGCATCGCCTTGCGTCTTGTCTCCTTCTTATCATGGATTCGTAATCTGCTGGATGTTCATCCCCTGCGCGACAGGGGTGGTAGGTAAGGCAGTGGTAAGGTGGTGTTAAGGCCCGCTCGTGCCGTGTAATGATAATTCATGACAAACGTTATTCATACCAGAAGTTCGACCGAGGTTATCGCGGCGGTTCGACTTTGGGGGAGGGGGGGTAGGGGGTGGTCGGGGGTTAACGCAGCCCTTGCGGGCAGCTCGCTACGGGAGGCCGGGCCCGTCCCTGGCCATGCAAAGTGAACCAGGGGTTGTTAGATTAAACTCCAGCCCCTCGCGACACCCCGGATGCCTCCGACGCCGCGACGGGTTAAAAACAGACAGGAAGAGCATGAGTCATCCCCGAGCGAGGACTCGAATCCCTCGTGAGAACAAACAAAATCGTGTGTGGGATTTCGGAGGGCAATCCTAACTGACAGGTCGACGGTGTCTCTTTGTCCCTTCTTTGCGCGAGATCATCTCTCCTCCGATCATTCTTTTCCTTCTAACTTCATGAATTGTCCCTTATCGACTCGCAGTACGATTTTTTTTTATGGTCACTGTAATTACAACTTCTTTGTCGTTCATAACTTCCTACGAGAAAAATGTCGTTCTGAAGCATTTTAGCTGCATACAATACAATAATACATGTAACAGGCCGCAGGGTGAATTGCATCGCCGAGTATTATGATTAGACTGCGGATTTTTATGCACTTATGGCTTCTAAAAATTTTCAAAAATGCTAGAGTATGAAATTAGACGAAATTCAGTACGATTTTAGTTTATTTCTGATCTGAAAAGACTACTACCACAGGAAATAAGATCTGATTTGATTCGATTTTTCCAAAATTCGTCTACGATAATTGCAAATTCCATAAACATCCGCAGTCTAATTATGATAAACTATATTTTCGAATAATTACACATTTCCGTTAAGATTGAAGATAGAAGAAAATGTTTAAAAACGGAAAGTTGTACTAAGGGAGGCCAGTATGATGATATAAACAAATTTCTGATCGTTGTTGTCTTCAAGGTCATTTGTAGGTCATCGATGGTATCTGAAACGACAGCACATATTGCTAACTTCGCGTTGTAGTGGCCGATGTGAAGATGAGTCCGACGATGTGGTATAACATGACCTCCGAGTGACCTTGGACTCGTAAATTGTTATGAATCGCTTGCTCGGATCTCGCGACCGGTCAGCGCGGTTGCTAACTTCGGCGACAGAGTCACTGACAAATTTTGCGTATCTGCGAACAAAGGGGCGTTCGTGTCGAATACTAAAGGGGTCCTAAACAAGTGAGTCCGCAGGGGTCGATTTATTCCTCAAGCTGTTCTCGACATTCCACCCATGAGGTAGACTGCATGTATCTATTATTACAAGAGGGCACTAAAGGGTTTCGGCCGGTTTAGTTTCACCGTGGCGTTCCCGTTTCGAAATTCCCTTCGAGTTTCTTGCTATTGGTCCATCGATTCCTGGCGTTGTACAATTTTCATGCTGGACCGACATCTTACCGCGTTTACAACCTACGTGGCTAAATGCATTATGCGTGGTACCGTGGATTCGAACGCGAAATGACCCACCTTGCGAAGCACTTGAGGTTTTATGGATTAATCAATTTGTCGATTTTTGTGCATTTATAGTTAACAAACGTTCGCAGAAATTTACCATTTACTTACTATTATGTATTTTATTTTTATGCATTTTATTTTTATGCATCTGTAGTTAACAAACGTATGCAAAAGTTTATTTACTATTTTATTCTCAAAGTTATATGAAAGTTATCGAGAACAATAAAGACGTGTACATAATTAAGTCGCAGTATTGCAGTTCAACGAATGTGTTCGTCTGTGATTAAAGAATGCTTTAAAAAACACCTATTGATCTCTCTTCCTGTCTTCGCCGTTTTAATTGAGGTTACAACTTCGAGGTTCGAGATAATTAAAATTTTTCTTGAATAGACTGCATTACATTTTCTCATTGTCTTCTATCTAGAACATGCCGCACGAAGTAAGCTTCCAAATCATTTATAAGCGCGAAGAATTTTAATTTCGTTCCAGAAGGAATATCTTTCCTTTATTTTCCACTTTCTTACGTAATTCGCTCTGCCGTGAGAAAGCTATAACATTTAGTTAGTTAATACCTGGGATGATATCCACCGTGCTCTTAATCAATTTATAGGGGAATAATGGGGTCAAGATAATTTCTCAAACTCACTGCTGAAAATCATGCTTCCACTGTTCACATATTTTCAACGATGAATTTCCAACTTCCGTCACCGAAATTAATTGAAGTATTATAATAATAAAACGATAAAGAGTACGTTAATATGGAGTGTATATGGTATTTTAACACAGAACCTACAACGAGGGGTGAAATGACCTATTTTAGATTTTTAATTGGACAATTATTGAAATTATAAAGTTGTTTTCGTGGAAATTTATTGAATATATTTTTTGACTCCAGTATACAGGGTGTCCCACGTAACACTATTTACGATTTTTCAATTAAGTGCTTGCGACAATCTGACAAAAAAATATTTTCAACAAAAGTCGATCAGTTTTCGATTAGCAATAAAAAAAAGTTCGAAACTTTTATTTTTAATTATTGCCAAGGCCATATCTTCATGTTTTTCAATGGTACTTCAAGGTCATCCGAAGGTCGTGGTATACTAGGTCGTTGAATTCGTCTTGATACGGGCTATAATGCTGTTAAGTCAAAAATACAAAGTGTCATTTAAAAAAATGAAGGTGGCCTTGACAATACTAAAACAAATATCGAACTTTTTTTTGTGTATAGCCAATCGAAAACTGATAAATTTTTGTTGAAAGTATTTTTTTGTCAGACTATCACAAGTACTTGAAAAATCGTGAAAAGTGTTACGTTGCACATCCTGTATATTATAGTAAAAATCGCACAAAATATAAATAAATTTAATCTTGTTATTTTTATAATACTATACACATAAGTCACTTTTGATGGTCGGTAGGTTTAGTGTTAATGGGTTGTTGCAAAGGGGAAGCTTCAATCTTCAAATGTATGATAGATTTAGTCCCGAAAAAATTTTCCAATGTTCATACGTACCATACAGACAATGTATAAAGACGTTTGTAGCATTTTCGAGAAAAGTATGATGGTCCAACAAAATGTGGACGGGTCGGTGGACGGGACAAAATAAAACTGTGAATACATTAAAAAAAGACTCGGAGAACACAGCTGGGTCAAATTGTGAAAAATAAACGTATCCACAGACTAAAAAGAACTAACGAGAAATTATTTATGCAACTACCGAACAAGTACTTATACAAAATTACCTTCAACAAAATATTGGCTCGACAACAAATATTACACAATCATGATAAAAATTCAATAAATGCATCCGGACTAGACGAACTAACGAACAATTATTTATCTGTTTCAGGTGAGCGATGAAAGGAAGGTGTGCGAAGTCACTTCCGGAGTCGTAAGTAAGACTGTGGCGTTCTGTAAGCGTGTGCGGGCTCTTCTGTTCATGAAAGATCAATAGATTTCCGATATCGGTCGTTGAATATGTGACACCGGCGTGATCCAATCTGGTAAAGCCTTTTGGGAATCGGGCCGGTAGTACTACAGGACAGGACCCCGGCTCCTCAGCCCCTAAGAAAGTGTTTTAAATCTCCCTAGCAGCATCGCCCTGTTCCGGCGAGTCTCTCCACCCTCCCTCGAGCCCTCAATTATTCCCATGGAAACGATTGCCGGGCGAAGCCTTTCAACGCATCAATCTCGTTCGAGCTCTTACCTAATACACCGCGCGGTTAATTATTCCGTCGGCTAAAGAAGCTGCCGCGAAAACTTTCCGGATGATCGATAATCTCGGAATTTTCGAGTTGTGTTGCCGTGCTACGGAGAGGGTCAGTTATCTTCTCGTCTCCTGTCTCGCTCGCGATGGTCCAAGAGGGCCTGGAAGAGCATGCGAAAGCACTTATCCTTTTAATCTTTTAATTACACGCTGTGCCGAGCTCCTCCGCTAATTTCTGGAGAGGCTGACCGGTATCCCAGTAACCGGTGCCTATCGCGCTGCTCCCACGGATCAGTTCCATTCGCCTTTGTCCCGGTTTCTCGCGGGCTACGGGCCGAACATAATTTTTCATGCGTCCCGAAGATGCCAGCTCCGCTTTATCGAAGCATGACGAGGCGGAACAGCGAAATAAAAGCGCCGTGCTCGGCGCGAATTATCTCCAAGGGATCCAACGCGAGACCGTGATACCCAGAATCAGGCGATTCAACGTACTCCGATGATCCTATTTTTCTTTGTTCAAAAATAATACATCCCTTCTCGGGATACGTTGGTTTAAATAAGGACACCTAAATATCTCCTCAGGCTATTGCGATGCAAGAAATATTTGTTACGTAATGTGCATAGTGTCAATGGACAAAATATCTGGCAGGAATATTTTTTCCGAGGACCATTTTTTTCGGAGTTGTCAAGGTCATCGAAAAATCGTGAAAAATTGCAATTTTTACCATCATTAAACGTTCATAGATCGTTACAACGTCGACCGATTTTGATGAAGTTTTCAGAATATGTTTAATTGATACAGATCTACGAAACATGTATTCTAAATTTTCAACATGAGCCCACATAAAAAAGTTGAAAAATACAACTTTTAGTAATTTCTCTGCAATTCCGACAACTTGCAGTTTCTTGTAGAAAACCAATTGTTCGAACTTCTCAAAAAATTTCAAGTCGTATATTCCAATATTAAAAAGGTTATGGTGTTTTTAAGATTGTCCGAATATTAGTGGGAGTCATTGTAGATAAGAAATGAATGAATTAGCATTTGTACAACTTTGTTTTCTTTTGCGTTTAGATAGACACATTTATGAATATACAATACCAGTAGCTGAAGCATTAAACTTTTCACGAAGAGTAAAGCTTCAAAATGCGACAACAAGAAATGCTCGATATATTTAAGAGCTTCAGCAATGCAATAAAGCTATTCTCCGGAACACAGTCGACAATTTCCAAGCGAATCTCGGGATAGAAAGTTAGGAACACACCATCGAGCAATGTTTCGCGGTGATCTGGAACAGAAACGGCGAGCGGCGATTGTCCTTTTGTGGCCGAGAATACCGCGGCTTTTTATCATTAGGCGAGAGCACGCTATCAACGGAATGGAATCGGTAGAAAATGTAATCTGAAGTTTCATTACGCGCAACAGTAAATGTGGGACGCGCGCCGTAGGAAGTTTCCCAAAGCGTCGAAACTTTTTTCCACGTTCCCGCCCACGTTCTCTTACGTTCTGGCACTCTCGTTTGTTGTACGAGCAACTTATCTTCGCCGGGCGTAATTCAATTCCCGCGCGCATAAAAGGACCAAGGAAATTGCTCGCGGAACGTAAAGAAGCGGCGCGGTACGGCAAGAAAGAAAGAGTTTCCTCGACAAAGATTCTTTATACGGCCGTGTGGCGTGTCCGACGTCCACTCCGCGGCTCCTCGGGAAAATCTTCGCAGGTCCTTGAAGCGAGAAGATGATGGGACTGCCTCGAACTTCTTTCCTAACGATCGCGATGTTCCTCCACTTCGGGAAAGTTATTTTCAAAGAACTAGAACCCGAGGGTTGATGGGATTCCGTAAACAAGCGGATGTATTGTCCTGGGACACGAACAACAATCGAACGGGTTCTATTCCTGCGCGAAATGACTGCAAAGCTTCCACTTCTGTCTCCTGTAACGACTTTCCAGTCTCAAAAGTAGTTCGGTGCATTATCGATTCGCTGGTTGGCGGATCTAATCGTTTTCCAGGCTCCGAGCTATTTTGGGTATTTGCGATCGCGGACGGCAGCACTGGCACCATTTTGCATATAGATTGGAGCTGGATATATGCAAGGAATAAGTTGATATCGGCTAATTTCTTTTAACTGTTTATTTAACATTTATTGTGCCATTTTGTACAAATATTTTGTTAAAAATATTTGTAGCGGAGAATAAACAAGAACGAACATATACACTAACGAGCATAAATTGATAAATTACCTGGGAGAGTTAGAAGTTTAGAAAAGTTAGAGTCGCTTCTATATGTTCGTTCTTGTTAGAACAGATAACAAATCAAATTAACATGCAGCTTGTTTAAAACCCCAAAGTATCTAAAAACAAAGACACCGAACAGTTTCCATATTCCACGCATCGTCCCAAAAAGTAGGGGAAGCGAGAAAATTCTCAAAATTGGTTGGCAAACGGTTCATCTACCACACGCGGTACTTGTTCTTCTAACGCAGTGTCAGTCTCCGAGACTGAAAAAGCGTAATCTGTCTCGAGAACGGAAACGTTTATCATAATCGCCTAGGAATTGGACCGTTTCCTCCCGCGAGATTGTCTTTTTGTTGGCCGCGAATAAAAAGCAGCCGGAATGCGGTGGAAGTTTAATAAATAAGCGGATACATCTGTCACGCGGACAATAATGGTCGAGGCTGTCTGGTCAGACGGACTACAATGCCGGCCGAGGACGAGGAAGACGGTCTCAAGGAAAAAAAAAAGAGACAGAGAAAGAAAACGAGAATTGCGAGGAATCCCGAAGAAAGGACATTTGCGAAGGATTCATTTCGGGCAGGACTTTCATTCACGCAGAGAGTAACGTGGCCGACGATCGCGAAAGATGAGAGCCGGTTGCCGGCTTGCGGCACGGAAAGAAAGAAGGCGGAAAGCCTGTCTTACGAGACCCTTGCGCACGTCACCCTCCCATTTACATTATATCTTTCTCCGCGCCGCCCCCTTTTCTTTATTTCGTAATGCCTATCCACGATTCCCGCGTGATGTCTGCCTTTATGCGGCCCCGGTATTAAGCAGAAACCGTGCAGGTTCCCTTCGTTAGATTTTCCCTGTGGCCTCTTTCGAATTGGGAAAATCCTGAGATCTCCGACGCTGCGCGCTTTCTCTCGCGAAGAATGTTTGAATTGTTCTCCTGTTTTCAATTGCGCATTCTAAGTGCATAAAATCTATTTCTGAAGGCTATTTCTAACCACGAAGATTCGCTACCTCGAACCAGATATTTTCAGCGTTCCCCCTATATCAGGGTTGAGACAACCTTTTTTTACAACGGGCCAGCTACTTTAATACTACACTGAATGATGAAATCAAATTATCTCTTTATGAACACAATGAACCTAGTATAGAAAAGATTGCAGAAATAAAACACTCATTAATAGCAATACTATTAGAAAACGGCGAAAGATATGTGTGTCTTTTGAGGAACAGCGGGACACTGTAGGAATTTTTAAAAGTCAAAATGCAAAATCTTTGAAGGGCCGCACGAGAAAGTGTGGCGGGTTGCTCATGTCCTATATCATAAAAAGTAAGCGAAATATTTAGGATGCCTCGATTAAACGGGACACGAAAGTTAATAGGATTTATCGAAAATCCTATTAGCAGGCTCCGGTAGATAAAGTGTCTACCAGCGCAATACACGTCGAGCGTCGATCGACCGCGGCGAGGTTCCAGTTAATCAAAAGAAGTGTCCGTCGATGGCCGCGTTATCAGTGCGAAACAGAGAGAGAGAGGGAGTGGGGTTGGCTTATAAGCGTAACCATCGAGCGGGTCCCTGCAGATGGCACGGAATTAAATGCATCCGGGGAATGCGGCGCAGCATTCATCCAATCCTGGGAAAGTCTTGGACGTCCTTTGTCTGTCGGCGGAAAAAGGATCGAGTGGGATGAGAAGAGAATTCCGGAGCCGAAGCTGCGGAGAAGCCAGTCTCCTCGACGAGACGAGTGTTTACTTTCGCTCTAGGATTGCAGCCCGGGCCTAATGAGGAAATACACTTTCGCCACGACGTGACAAAAGGGCCGGGCGCACGCATAGTGTCAGCAACGTCAGCAGCGAGTCAGGTTCATTCCTCAAATGAGAATTCTCTCTCTCTCTCTCTCTCTCTCTCTCTCTCTCTCTCTTTCTCTCTCTCCGTGTCGTTCCCCTCAGTCCAAGCCGCACTCGCGAAAAGACCTCGGTTCGAGCACGCACACGTGAAAAGGGAACCTTCAGCCCCACGCGACGCCGATAGCGGGATCGAGAATTCGTTTAGACCACCCCTTGGAAACAACCAAGCCGTTTGCGAGTCGCCTAACAGACACTGTCAAATTTTTACGCCATAAAATGCTCGGGGTGGCTCGACACCGTTCCCAGTTCTTTCCTCTGAAACCACAGAAGATATCGATTTCGTTTCCTTTTTTGAACCCGCGTGCTCTGTGACACCCTCGCCCTGCTGCGGGGTCACGTGTTTCGGACAGTCTGATATTGGCTGTGCAGAAGTCACGAACCTAGCTACTGCGATCAAATTATTAGAGCCACATGTTGGCGACTTCACTTTGTAACAATCAACTTTGAAACGGTAGCCCGTCTACACTGAATTCTTGCAAGTTTTTGTAAAGTATCGATGCACATTGCAAGTGCACGTGTTGGTAACAGTGTAGATAACATATTATCCGCCACGTGTGCGATAAATATATCATTCAACCTGTGACTCTAATTGCTCACTAAATATAATTGCTTTCTTCAAACTTATGTTCGCTTCTATCAATTTTCACAACAATACGTAATTTTGTGGAATTTATCACAGACGAACCAAATAACCCATAGCTAAAAATCACTCCACAAAGTGTTCATGATTCAACGCTACAGACACATTTTTACTCCATTTCTTCTAATGTTTTCACTGTGTCGAATTACACCTACTCAGTTTTGTCATAAATGCATAAAATCCTTATTTAAAAAACTTATTATACATATGAAAAAAAGTAAAGCTGCCTGAACTCGAAAAATGAAACAGATTCTTACAGTGCTAGATATAAAATATGGAAATGCGACCGTCATACATGCGTCACGCCGATAACGACCACGTTAGAATGCTGTTCTGTGGTCAATACCTAATCTCGTTTTCCCCTTCGGTGTTTGGTCGAGTTAATATCGCAGGAGGTAATGCACTGCTGCTTAAAGGTATCGAGCACCCTTTGTTCTTCGAACAAAAGAAAACCCTTCAGATGCTTAACTTAATCATGTCATAAATATTCTCAGGAGGAGATGCTTTTTAAAGGCTGAAGTGTGCTCTCGGATCATGAACCGGCGAGTGCAAGCAGAACGTTAACTCTTGCTTATCCTAATCGATTTCGAAGGCAAGAACCGAAGCCAAGAAACATTATTCCATTGACATCCTCCTACTTTCTGTCTCCGTCGACGTATTCGTGTTCAATGTCGCATAAAACTGGTCCCGACTCTTTCTCTGTGTTTCACGGCGAATAGCAGCCCGGCTAGACTTCTCGACAATCCCATCTGCATGACTGCTACAGTTTTTACCGTAACCTCGTTTTACAATCGTAGAAGCGAACGCCGCGTACTGCTTCTATTTCCCCCAAGGTTTTTGTCAAATACTTCGAGGACGAAATAGAAAGCGTAGTCTCGAAGTCGCGCTGAGTTAGAAGGAAGTTTTTCAGCCGCGATCCAAGGATCGCTCCCAAATCTATTCGGAGGCATTGTTTCTGCGCTTTAGCGGGAACTTGAACGGATTTTGACAGCCAGAGTTCGCTCGTTTTGGAGTCGAAGGAACGCGAGACCGGCTCGCGACGAATGAGCAAAGTTCGCCGAAAGTTTGCGGGCAGATCGTAAATCAGGATTTTGTACAGGACTCTCGGCGAAACGGATTTGTTAGCCGTTTCAACGACTCCATATCTAACTTGGGACCACCAAGGTTCGCTCCTGTTCCGTGTTCGACTAAAATTTTCGTTAATTTACTTTTAAACTGTTCCGATTTTTGCTAAAACACATTTTTCAAACAAAAAATTCGTATGCGCCCCACGTTGAACTTTCTGTTCAGGTCGATTGGAATTCTCATTGGAAAACGAACCATATGCGTTTGTTAAAATAATTCCTTAAAAATTTAATTTATCGCTTTGTTGTCTAATGCGTATTAAACTCTACACTCTTTTCTTGATAATTATGGTTTCGTCAGAAGCAAGTTTATTTAATCGTAAAATAGTAAAAGTGTGATACGTATACGCCAGAGTTCGGCAGTATTTAAATACTTCTGTACCACTTGAAATGTATTGACGGGCTTGAATTGGACAAATAGAGAGCCTCGGCTCTACAACGCCATCTCTGTACTACGATATGGAGTAACTAATAAACCATTAACCGACCTAAAAATTATTTAAATACCGATTGGAATGAAAGATACACAACTTTTAGTCGCCATTCGAAGGCTCGAATAAAAAAGCATCTTTTATTCGACTTTTATCCAAATAATCTTGCACTGCCGAGAATGCACTCGATGAACACGAGACTATTTAAATAAAAGTCGAACGAAAGACACCCTCGTGTCTTCGAACCCCCAAACAACGAATACAAATTTTGTATCTTTTATTCGTTATTCGAAATTTGTATCTAAATACAATTTAAAGAGACAATGTATTTAAATACAATTTAAAGACAATGTATTTAAATACAATTTAAAGACAATGTATTTAAATACAATTCACAGACAATGTATTTAAATACAATTTTTCCCAACTCTGGTATGCGCCCCACGAGTCCTGAACGGAAAGTCTAAAAAAATCGGTCCGGCACGGAACTTGTTAAACGGAATTCTTCCAAAATTTTCATCACACGGCATCTGGCAAGTTTTCTTCCAGTTGGCAGAAAAACTGAAATCGTTCGATGTATTTATAAAACAATTGTTTCGGGGGAAAACTGCGCGCCATCAATTACGTGACTGACCGTACATCGCGAAGCAGTTTTTAATAAATTGCCGTTTTATAAATACAAGTAAATCTCGTAAATCTTTTTCCCCAGGGCTGCGCCACCTGTTACGAGACACCGCGCGCGCAATAACGAATTGAATAATTCGTTTTTAATGATGCGGCGTAGTCGATTACGCGTGGCGATGGGTCGCGCAGCCTGTGAATGACGGCCGGAGAAATTGAAACAGCGGAGATCTTCGCGCGAGGAAAGTTTTAATTGCGTTAGACAGCGGGTAACTTGTTACTTAGAAGCCGAAGTAATACTTGAATGCAATTACGGGCCCTTTGAAACGGTCTGCACTCCGACATCAGATATTCAGGGCGAATCCGAGATTCATCAACGCGAGACGTTAGACTTCTTGGCGGGCCGGTGATATACATTTTTATTGTTCCTCGAGGGACCGTATGAAAGTCAATCTCATTCAAGGCGTTATTCGTCAAGGAAAACTTTCCCCGTTAACAGCGAAACTTCGAATCGCATCATATATTCCATTCGGTGGGTGTAACGCGCTTTAAAATTGTGTTTTATCAGAGAGCTTCTGAAACACTGTCTCTTACAATAAGTATTTGATTCGTTGTCCATCTTCAAACATGTATTTTGTTAGTTAAAATTGGATATCTAAGTAAAAATTTAAGGTAGGACCTTAAAGATCAGCGTTGTGCCTTACAATGACATACAGGATGTCTCAAAAATATTGAAGAAACGTTACAACAACTGAGTACACGTATGCGAGTAGAAGTGTGTATCTATGTATTAAGTGTGCAAATAAGTTCCTTCCCCTTTATTTACTACGATCATATCTTCTGACTGAATTCGAATTACTTCTCGATTTTGGTGCCATCTGAACGAGCGTTCCTTTAGTTTTAAGTCTTACGCAGTCCTACGCAACAATTTCAAGCAAAATGTCGCGCGAGGAACATCATTTGCGTCACTGCTTACTCTCTGCTACTGAAATTCGTGCGGCACTGAAAGAGAACGCCGTATCGTACTGAACATGCAAGAAATTTTAATTTGGAAGACGACGATCGTTCGGGTGGACTGAGAAAGTTCGGTGACGGTGAACTAGAGGAAATGCTCAACGAAAATCCGACCCGGACGCAAGAAGAATTAGCAGAAAGATGGAGAGTCATCAGACAAGATTTTATTACATTTTACAATATGTAATTTTACGTAATAAAATCTTGAATTTGGCAAAAAAGGGGAAATAACTTATTTGCACACACCTAATGCTTGTGTAAGAAAATTAATAATCAACTACTCGACTACTCGGTCGCACATGTATTACAGGATCGAACTCAACCGTACGTGCGCAGCACAATTGAGTAAACATAGAGTTGCACACTGACAGCGTGTTTAAAAGCTGCGAAGTCAAATGTAACCAGTGTCGCGGAACACCCATTGCAATTCTCGTTATCATTTGCAAAATCCCTCGATTCGGCCAGGAGCAAGATGAGCACTGTCTTTGTCTAGACCTAATCGCCTGTTCGCAGGGAGAGCCAGCTAACGCCGGCGAGAGGTAGCACGGGTCGGCACGCAGAGGCCATAACTTTCCTCTAAACTCTTTCCATCTGAGCGGTCTTTACGGAGGATCTTCTTTTTAGTATTCATGGAAACACCCACAACACGTGTTCCCGTGCATAAGTCTCGATCGAACACGAAACGAACGAGTCTCGCGTGTTGCTTTTTCAGCGGTTTCCTATTCTCTTTTTTTTTTCCACCGCACCGGCACGACGAGAGCAAACATCGCGAGCAAAGGAAAGCATGGACGCAAACATCCTCGTTGCCGATGCGTCGCGTCGCGCGTCAGTGTTCTCAGGTGTCTGCAGAGGACCACGACCGCCCTCCATCGTTCATCTGTCCCGCTCCTCAGCCTTTGGCCAGGACCATGGATTCCCGACGGTCGTCACCCTCTCGGTGGCATCCCTCTCTGCTCACCCTTCGAAGGGTAATCATTTGCATATCTGCCGGTCGAGCCTATGCGCGCGCGTTCCGCAAAGGGCGGCCAAATTCTATTATCGAACTATGGTATGCGGACTGGGCAGGGGCCGATCGGACCAATCGGTAAAAAATAAGGAAACGCCGCTAAAGGGGTTGGCGTTTACTATCCGTCGCGCCGTTTAGGGTTCCGAAACGTTCTCGTGCCAAAACTGTCCTCTATGGAGGCGTGAATATTGATGGGACGACGGAATGATGAGAACGAACACCGTATCGAAGACGTGGATCGCATGCGATACGGTGATCGCGGTGGTTCCTCTCCGTCATACAGATTTTATCAAAATTTATGTACAGTACTCTGTAGACATTTGTAAAAGAAACTTCCGGCATGATTGTTTCTGCCAAAGAAAATTGTTGTTAACCCTTTGCACTCCGAAATATTTTTCAATTTTCTTGCCGACAACTCCCTTCCATTTTAAGTGTTTCATTTGAAATTTTAGTTCAAAGGATAGTTTCGTATGACGGATATCTATTTTAAACAATTTTGTTTACTAATTATATTAAATGTAGCTCTCAAACTTTGTTGTAATTTATATTTTTGGAACTTATATTTGTTTTTAACTAGAAAATAAGAAATACAAGAAATATAAAATACAAGACCTATTGGAATTGATTAAGGAATCGAAAATCCAGAAAGTTAAACTATGACTCGCTAATAACCATGCAGTTGATGCGACGTAAAACCTTTAAGGGAGTCTTTTCCAACAGACGACGCTCGACAGTTTCACACTCACACACCGCTAGACCACGTATACGTACGCGAGGATTGCAAGGGTCTGGGATTTGTCTTCTGATTTCTTGATAATGCAAAGACGGGGTTTTTTAGTAGTCAAAACCGCTAGATGAAAGATTAATCTAGGACGCTGTTTGCCTCAAAAGCCGCAATGGTTTTGCAATATTCAGCAGCATGATGCCCGTCGGAGAGGCTAGTACGCTGGCGCGACTGCAGCGTCCTCTGACGGGTAACATTCAGCTGAATATTGCAAAACCATTGCTCGGAAACGTAAAAGAGCGACTTTTGAGGCAAACAGCGTCCTAGATTGATCTTTCATCTAGCGGTTTTGACTACTAAAACACCCCGTCTTTGCATTATCAAGAAATCAGAAGACAAATCCCGGACCCTTGCAATCCTCGCGTACGTATACGTGGTCTAACGGTGTGTGAGTGTACCCTAGCGGTGTGTGAGTGTACCCTAGCGGTGTGTGAGTGTGGAACTGTCGAGCGTTGTCTGTTGGAAAAGATCCCCTTAAAATGCCTTAAATAAAAAAAAAAAGAAAGAAATTAAATGAATAAAGGAAGAACATATAAACTTCAGTAATTGCTCTAATTCCTCGTCCTGCAAATTCAAAATTTCCACTACGAATCTTTGGTACCACTTCTCGCGTGTTTTATAGGTTACAGCATTTTCACCTAACGCGGAACAAATCATTTTCGTAGCCTCAGCAGCATTTTCCTTTGACTCAAATGAAAAAGAATACAGTGTCGAATGTGCTGTTTCTTGAACGCCATGATGCATTGTTTTTTCCGATGATATAACAATTAGCATAAATTTATGTACATATTGTGTTTAGTAGGGTAAGGTTGGTGCTTAAAAACATCAAACCGGCGGGAGAAAGTTTTAATTTGAAATGCAATCACGATTGAATATATGTAAAAGCACCGCGAACATATTTGTACACCTAATAAATATCGATGACTGTGGAATAATCTAGAATCGGACGTACGTAGAATAACGGCAAGAAATACAAGTCCGTCGGCGCGGTTGACAAAGGCATTAGCACATTTCGAATATCCCGTTCCCTATCGGTGTCCCGGTAAAGCAAACAGTTCCAATTTCCATTCATAATCTCATCCGGCCAAAGCTGAAGCACATCCGACACCCGGCCCCGATGTTCCTTCATTTTTATCATGCTTACATTCGGAATTTATTTTGCGACGGCGGCGGAAGCTCGAACGGCAGAGCTTGTTCGTCAACGGGGGTGGATTCATTAGCGGTCCTCCTGTTCTCCGCATGGAACCCTCTCGTTACAGCGTATCGTGGAACGCGGTTTAGCAGACCGGGCTGATTCCTGTGTTTGGTCAAACAGACAGCAATGACAGCCTCGGCTCGACACACAACAGGGTTACCAAGTTGTTTCATTAGGCTTCCGGTAAGTCGCTAATAATTATCGTGCCGGATGCTGCGGTTCTCTTTTGTCGACGAAATATATTCTTCTCTGATAAGCAAAAAACACACAGGTGTGTTTCAATAAACGCGAAGGACGAGAAACAATAATTGTAGTATTTTTTTTTTTTTTGCGAACGATAATAAAATTAAACAATCTGGCACGATTTGTATAAAACTTAGTTGATTCACAATATTTTTTGTGAATGATCAGAAAATACAGAAAGGATTCCTTTCAATGAACGATCGAGTTTGCATACAGTTTAATTGATTTACACGTTGATTCACGTGTAATATTTCTTTGTGAATGATAAGAAAATAGAGGAAGGGTGCGTTTCAATGAACGTGGAAATGAAACATGCGAATTCGCATGCAGTTTAATTGATTCGCGCGTTGCAATATTTCTTTGTGAACGATAAGAAAATAGAAAAAGCGAGAGCGCTTCAATGAACCTGGGAAACAGTTGATTCACACGATGCAATATTTTTTTCTGAAGGGATGAACTTCTTGCTGGATTCGCGATATTCGCACGGTGGATCTTCGATGTCGAATTTATAGGTTTCATAGAGTTAATCCTTGTATTTGGAAGACGATTTATCGGGCCTGTATCCAGTGTTCGATACCGAAGCTCGCATTGAAAGATGATACTACAGTTTCGTGAAGGATGACATTTATTTTTATAGGGAAATAGAGCCGCGGTGGATGCGAGGGGATATAAGCAAAATTTATAGGTGTGGTTTGAAGACAAGCAAGAAAGCCGTGAAAGGTGTTCTGAACGAACTTTCTTCTGAAATACAATCACTTAGAATTTGTCGATTGATTTCACAAATGTTACGTCAAATTCAGTAGGAGACAATATCGTAATTAATTCTCGTATTTCTTATCAGACTGTCGGAACATCGAGAGATAAAGTTACTCGAAGTTGTTATATCGCAATTACCTTGATCAGATCGTATCTACTCGAGTATTTATTGCTGTTCGGGAACGTGTTTCGATTATTAACGTGAGCCGAGGATACAGTTTTTATGCCCGGTAACACGAAGCTCAGCGGGGAATAATGTTTACACGCGAGAAATCGAAAGGCATTACAGTAGTCGAGAGACCCTCCGATATTTTCGCCGTTTCTATTTCGCTCAACCCCCTGCGGATAACCACCCTTGCACGAAAATCCACCTGAAGATCCGATACAGGAGATATTTGCACGCAATTTAAGGATATTTGCCGCGAAAACCATTCTCCCCGGGATCACATCTTGCGGATGACAGGGGGTGATACGTCTCGAATCTCAGGAGTTACCGAAAACATGTTTCCATTATACCCGATCGTTTATTTCTTGTCTATCATGACGTCCATCGAATCAACAACCACGAAATCCCCCGGAATCCAAGTATTTTGTGAAACGAAACCCGAAATCTTCAGGTTTATCATAAAAATACTTTCACAATTCTAGAGTTTCACAGATCTTTCCAAAATTTGGTCCAGTTCATATTAGTAAAAAAGCTATTTTTGCTGGTTGGGCGTCGATTCCGATGGATGTTCATTTGAAAAGTTTAATAATGTACACTGGTGGGCAAAATGATAAGGCACCTCAAGGTTTTTAACAATGAACATTCATTTGTACATATATGTATATGTACACGTAGAAAGTAAGTAACAAAATAAGGTACTAACTTTTATATAATATACTAAAAATTAAATAACTCGTTCAAACCATTTATTATTTCTACAAAAATTGACTTTTATTGTGGGCAATATGATAAGTAGACTGCGGATCTTTACGCATTTATATAGCAAAATCGAGTAAATGGAATTCAAAATTTTTGGAAACTTTAGAAAATAGAAGACGTCAATATATTCGACGAAAATTATTCAAATTGTGCTACGGAAATTTTTCATGACATTGAAAACAATGGCGACATTTAGGTAGTTTTTATTAGTTGGGACACCCTGTGTATCGAAGCTATATTTTCATAAGTAGACTGCGGATTTTATGTCTCTATATTTCTTTTCCAATCTTCCAAAAATGATAAAAATAAAATGATTTCCCAATTGGCTTCTGTTTCTTGCAGTCAGTATATTTCATATAACAATATTTCGTGTAATTTTGCCAAGTAGTACAATGAAGAGCTGTGGGTTCTGTACAAACTTTCACATTCCGTCGGATCGGACACGTGAATTCCGTCACGCGCGGGCCGAACTCGTTTCATCCGCGCAATCCCCGTGAAGAGAGGGGACATTTTGGCAAATTGGCTAAGCAGGAAAGTCGAAAACTCTTTTCCGTCGGTGGAGCATCCCTTGGCCGGTGGTGCGTCGGCTCCGTCTGCAGAGCCACGAAAGTCAAATCCAATCTCGGGCTCGGCGTAATTCGCTAAACCATTTAGACGAGAAAGTCGGCGTCTGCGTGTCCATTTCCATTCTCCTCGTTTTCGAAATTTCCGTGATTCCCTGGATCGGTTGGAACGGGGAGAGGCTGACGTGGGACCGGGGGTGTGAGGACACGGGGTCGCGAAGGGGTGGAAAGTCAGTCCTTTCGGTGGTCCACCGCACGCAAGACGGGGAACAACGAAACCCCTTTGCTAATTCTACGGCCAATTATGTCCCAACGTCGCGTGGCTTTGCTACCGCCGGGATATGCTCTCGGGGATTTCCTCTCTCACCCCTTTAGGGTTGCGACGGAGACATCGCGTCGCGTCGTTCGGATTGTTCTCCCGGCGAGCCAGCCTCCTTCGCGTTTCAACCTTTTTCAACGTCGACTCAATGCTCGGCCCGCCTGCTTGTCTTGCGCGCGCGTCGTAGGTCGTGGTTTTTGCTGTTTCCAGGCGGATATAAAAGCCACCGAAAAATGCTCTCGATTTTAGATAGGGGAGAACAGGGTAATCGCGGTCAGCGAGCAATGATGGTCGGTATTATTGTTTTGCGTCTTTTACCGTTCGCCGAAATGGAAAATAAATGCAATATTTTCTACCAATTTGGTACCAATGTACAGGGTGGTCCATTTATCTGGAGACAGTCAATTATTACGGAAACCAGTAGGAATATGAAAAAATGTTTTATATAAAATATTCTTCATATGAAAGGGCACATTTAATGACGCTATGCACATTTTTCCATAATGATTCTTTAAGGGTCAGATGGAGGGCAACTTCAATTTTTTCAGATGGAAATCCATATTTTTTATTTCATATTCTTATTCTACATCGAAGAATAATAATATTTCGTATAAAACAGTTTTTCCTAGCGTGCACGGTGTTATTAAACAAATTGTGGTGAATATCCCAATATTTGTAATTCACGTACTTTAGTAGGCATATGCAGATAGTAGAATTGATTGATTATGGTCAGACGCGGTCTTTTCACATCCTGCAATAAACTAATTGCTCTAGCTACCCAAAAAGTTTTAATCGTACAGTCCAATATTAAAAAAGTTATCGCTTTTTTTAGAACGTCCGAATATTAATGACGCCCACTGTATGTAACGTTTTCATTAATTATTGCTGTTTTTATTTGGTGTTATTTCAATCAGATTTAGAAATAAAAGTGTCGTTAAAAGGTCAGTCAATTTAAATTGAATGAATTTCAACTACGTGTACACAAACACGTAACGTGTAGCACGTTATGTGCATCATCTAGATTGATAACGAGAGAAGTATTAACTGAACCAAAAGTTTTCGAATGATATATAAATTTTGCAATTAAACTTGAGTAGCCACTTCGCAGACCCCCGATCAAAGCGACTGGAAGTATTGAACAAAGTTGTAGATTGCATCTCGGGATTAAAAGAATGGAGACGGTGTCTCGGCCAGAACGAGAATTAGATTTTCTTGCTGGCCCCGCGTAAACTCCTTAGTTCTGCCTAAGTGGCCATCTTGGAAGCTTCCGATTAAGATCAGAAGGAAACCGAGTGTGTCACGAAGTTAAACGGAACCCAGCGACAATGAACGTTCATGGGAATTCTCTTTAGTATCATTAGCGGCCTCCGTCTACCTCGAGCGTTTTTTCGCTTCGTCTTAAATCCTTTAATCTTTAATCCGACCGTCCTGCGTACGTGCTTCTCTGATTTAATTTTCCATCTGCCAACCGCAGAAGCGTATACAGGGTGTGCCCGAACCCTGCCTGTCACGCGACGCAAACGTTTCCTTGAATTTGATAGGTGCTGCTTTACGGCCCGATAATACGCAGCATTCTGGCCACACGGGCAACTTCTAAAATTAGAAATTCGATTTCGCGGTATCGATAAGCCACTTCTCGGTTTTTCGTACTCTATGAATAATGACGTCAACTATTTCCTCTGTGTTCGACCTAACGAGTCCGGCGCATGCGACCGATAGCAATGAACGAACATTCTCATAATTTTTATCGAAGATCGGGCGTTTATTTCGATCTTCGTGCAGAGCTAATTTAAAATTAACCCTTTGCAGTCGGGGCTATTTTAACTTGAAAATTAATCATTTCTTCCTAGCTAGAATAATTCCATTGAAACTGACTTTTTCATTTTATATAGATATGCAATTAATATAATACTAAGTGCGTAGTAATTGATTAGTACATTCCGGATTTTATGCATTTATGACATAAATGGGTACGTACAATTTAAAGCAGTGGACACGTAAAAAATATTGCATTACATCAATCTGTTCGTTTCAGCTTATTAGAATAATTAAAAGAAGAATACAATTTTTATTTGGCTCCTGTGTCCTGCAATCTATGCGAAAATTTTTTATTTCGCACAAAGATCCGCAGTCTATTGATTAGATACCAAACGACATTGTGAATAATGGTACAGTAATTTTTAGAATTGACGGAAAAATGAAATCGTTCGTTTTGAAAATGATCAATAGACTGCGTATGTTTCTTTGCTATTTTCAATTTTTGTACGCTTTTAAGAAAGACTTCGTGCGAAATAAAAAAATGCTACAAAAAAAAATTAAACCGACTTCGAAAAAACGCACTAAAAAAATACACTGAAAAGTATGAAATAATTTCCATTTAATATATGTGAATACACACGAACTTAAATACAATACAATCTTTTCGGAGGCGGCGTAAAATTGAAAATCTTCCAAATGACAGATTGTGCTGATTATGATTTCATAGGAATATGGTGTACTTGGAAATCAGTAGGTGGGAAGAGAAGATACATTAATATGTGAAAGCATGTAGAAAAATTTAAGGATTTTCGTAATTTCCAGTGCCGAAAATTTTCAATTTTGCGCCGCCTCCGAAAAGATTGTATTGTATTTAAGTTCTCGTGTGGAAATTATTTCATACTTTTTTTTACAAAATTTTAGAACTGAAATCAATTAAAATCGTACTAGATCCTGCCATATTTTATATCCTAGCATTTTTTGAAAATTCTCAATAGCTATAATTGCATAAACATCGGAATACAACTGATCAATGATGTTAAATTTGAAATTAATTGAGGTCTACGTGACACCGAGAATTTGGTAGTGAAAAGTTCTGTGTTGTTGTACAAAAATAGTTTCAGAATATATATTCGTGGTGCTGAATAATATCAAAACAAAGGAGGCGGTTTTGAAAGATGTTAGGAACAGCACAATCCCTGCTGACTGATTTTTTATATACCCTGTACAAAAGTGTGCATCCACACAGACGTCTGGCTGGTGGGCGGTTCGAGGGTGGTTTAGGGGTTGAATGCACGAGGGGTTCGCTGTTCCACGGATGCTCACAAACTGGCCGGAACTAAATGCTGGAACAAAAGCCGCGCCAGCGGCTGCGCGAATTAAAAATGTCTTCGGGTGATGGTGTACCCGCTGGCATTCTGAATTATAGCCTCGGATGAATTCGAATCGAAAGTCCCCCATACCTATTTCCCACAATTTCCAACATTTTTCGAAAACCAACCAGAAAGAATACAATCCGCTCGAGTCTCGATTTTATTCTTACGTGAAAAACGCTGAAATCCCTGAAATATTCGGTTGCCACAAAAATTTTCCAAAGAAAACAATGCTTGTTTCCTAGTTTAAAATAGATTCTGTGCATTTTACCATCAACGTTAAAACAATCTACTACAAAATAATCTCTTGTGCAATGTGACTTGGTTTTCATTAACCTAACTTTACATATCCATCTTATTTCACACATTCGGTCCATATCCACTCTCACTCTTTTTCATTGTCTCACTCATTCCTACCCTAACCTACTCTGCTTGTATCCTAATTATTACTAACCTAATTATTGCATTCCTTCCAGTTCCCTAACATTTGTTTTTATAATAATTTGGTATAATCTTTGGAGTATTAAAAAAAAAACATTAAATCAATATCCGTGTTTCGGCTTGCAATACATTTTATGTGAAGAAATAAAAGTTAAATTAAGTTTTTGGTATACTAAAGGAACCAGTAATTAGGAAGAAATGACTGTATTAAATAACTTCGTCCCTAAAAATGTTTCATTACCTCAGCGAGATCTTTAAACGAAGTTTGGTCTTGTATAGAATCCATTCTTCATTAAAAAGATGATCGTATCCGGTAGACAGCAACGTTCCTAAAATTGTTTCACTATCTCGGGGATGTTAAAATTAAGTTTCACATCGTATAGATAGAGTTTTCCGATTTTTAGCTTTTTGCTTGTCTGGCGGCGGTGGATTCCTGTTTCCTCATCGATTATTTTATCCCGTCGCGGGAGCCGTTTAAACGACCGACCGGGAACGAGAAATTTCATTACATTTCACGGTCTACATTCCTCTTTTCGTGTCCCGAAGTACAGAAAGAGAAAAAGAAGAAGGCGGGGGCGACTTTATACGGGTCTACACGCACAGCCCTGTTCTTCCTGTGCGGTTAAAACGCTGCGCACTCGCATGAAATATTTTCAACGCTTGACTTTACGGCTTACAAAATCAAATTAATGAGACTACAAATAATTCTGGAATGTTGAACGTCGAGAATTTTCGTAATTTCGGGGTATAGGGCGGTTCCATTGTCACCAAAGGGCGATTTTCTTGGTTAGCTGTATTCCCATCGGATTTTTATGGCGTGGGCACTGCTAGGAAGTCGTAAATGTCGAGGAAAGATAAATTAATCATAAAATAAAACAGATTCTTCTTGTTAATTCTGGCGTGAAATCCTTATCGACAGTTGTGTTCGTAGCTTACAATTGACGCTTATATTCCATTGATAAAACTAGTCGAAAGTAATACGTAGACAGGTTCATAAACTTTCTCAATAAATCATAAACATATACAATTATAACCAAGCTTTTCGCTATGGAAGTAAATGTACAATTTAACCCTTTAAGTGGCGTAATTCCCAGAAATAGGAAATGGAATTATTTGTCCAAGTCTAAAAATGAATTTTTTGTTCAGATCTGCAAAATGAAAGATGATTGAAAATTATTTTATTTTTGGATCGTCTCAAAAGTTTTTTATTTTTTTAAGAAGATGACACGGTTTTCTTTTTCTCTGCGTCAGGGAATTGAGTTTTGTGCTTTTATTGGCGTTTTTATTAAATTCCGCCCTTCGAACAGTCACGATGAGGTCACCGAGGGTTGAGTACGGTCGGCCGAAGTTGCGAATAGAAGGTAAATAGACTTCCTGAAAAATCGAGCAATTCAACCTGTCCAGTTTGCCTGGGAGAGAATGTACGAAAGAACGTGGCATCCGTTACAGTCACTCAACAGAAGGCACAAATAGCTTCCAATTTGTATCCCCGGCGTCCTGTAGATTTAGCCGGGATCTTACGACTTCGTATTCATTTTTATTCTCCACTTGCGTCACAACATTTCTTCTCCTAAAACAACCATTCGAATAAGAACAACACGCTATTCGGTCTCGTAGCCTCCGCCATTTTAAGATATTACAACATTACTTTATATCACTAGACAATTTTTAATTTTAGCAGACAAATTTCAAGAAGTGGGAACAAATAAACTCTTATTTTCAGTGAATCGTATTAAATTTTGGGAAATTTTATATTCTATTGGGTTGGCAAGAAAGTAATTTTGGTATTTTAAGGTGAAGTAAAACCGAATTTGTTTTATTCAAGCGAGATGAACTTTAATCAATAAAATATGTTCTTGTTTTTTTTTCTTGTAAAGTGTTATAGTAATGTATGCTATATAAACCAAACTAGATTTATGGCATCAATAAATAAATAATTAATTAATTAATATGTTCTTTATTCTTTTTGGCAAAATGGGAAAATATCTTATTCATTAAAGTTCATTAAAATTAAAATACCGAAATCACTTTCTTGCCAACACAATAGTATTTTTTGAAAATGTTTAGAAGCCATAAACGCATAAAGACCCGTAAAGGTTTATATATATTATATCTGTTTCATACTGAAAAAAATTATTTTATTCACTGATGTCTCTGGGCCCATTACCGTGACCGCACCCCTTAAAACAGAATGTGTACCGGCTAAAAATGTTCGCTAACTTCCAAGGGTTAAATTCTTCGAGAGAGGAGAGCTTTCTGTAGGGTAAATGATTTAGCGTATGCAACAAGAGCCAAGAGCAATCAGGTAGAAGACTATGTACATCATCAGTGCGGTGCCAGGTGCTGGAAACCTCCTCACACTCCACGGTTTTCCGTTTCACAGTCTGGGCTACGAAATCAATGTACTTTGTCCAGTTCGTTACGTCTCTCGCTACAAGATCTCAAGACGCTCGTTCGTCGGAACGGGCTTCTTACGTCTTCAAGGGCTGAAGCAGCCCTCTCCCCTTACCACGGCGAACGAAGAACAAGCGAGCTCGTGAGATAGGTTTTATTTCGTGGCTTAGCGTGGGCGAAAGAGACGACTTCGATCTGAGGGTGGCTTTATCCGAACGATACGACGTTTCTCTTTCTCTGTTCTTTTCTTTTTTTTTTGTTCTTTCCCTTTTCACCGCGATGGGCGTCAGCACGCGGACGAATTTGCATTAGGCTGCTCGCGCGGTCACGAATGCTTGCGTGACGCGACTGATAAGTCCGGATTAAACGAACGCTTTACTTGGGGCGCTTTCCTCTTTTCTTTTTTTACTTACAAGTGCGACGAACGGTCGTCTAAGCAGTCTCGAAGTACGCTGATACTTAAAATATAGTCGCAGAGCCGTCTTAGCGTCTTGCGTTATCAGTAGACTACTGATATTATTTTTTAAGACTACAGTATAATTTAAAATAGCAAAAATATTAGAAAAATTTAAACATACTATATCACATTATTCTCAACCTACTAAATGTAATAGCGAAGAAAATAAATTTCTAATTCACTCCAGTTTGTTGCAATTCAAGTAAGACATTTTTATTTTGCATAAAGATCCGCAGTCTAGTTATCAGTATTATATTTTACTGGATTCAAGGAACTTGCCCTACGATATTGTGTTAGATTCGTGATCAAAATTCTAAACAGAGTTTAATAAATATGTATCTTATTAATTTCATTTAAACAGAAATAGAAGTCCAATCCATCATTAACTCCAAAGTTCAATACAAGCTGTTCTTTAGTCTGCAGATCCAATGAAGACCACTATTATTGCAGTTGTGTAATTGGGTTGAAGAAACTTGACAGAAGCTGTGATTTGGTAGTCTACTGAAAACTATTCTGGATCCAAGAAGCTCGATGGAAACCATTAAGCAATTTCGGAATTCAACCAAAATTACTCTAGGTTCAAGAAACTCTCGAGACCATTCTACTATTCAAAGGTCTGTTGGAGACTGTGCTGGATCCAAGACTAAGAACCCAAGAGAGACTACTGCAAGAACTAAAACTCATAAGTCCAATGAGTCCTAAAAATCTTGAGTATCTGATGAAATTGCAGAATCTTATGAGTAAAGGAGTCTTGAAAAATTGAGTACTTCATTTATGAGGACTTCTATAAAATTTTACTTCTCGACGATATAATTTTATAACTTTATAACTGTAGCTCCCATCAGGCCTAATAAAAGCAAAAACGTCGCTACTCTCTCGATTTTCCAAAGATTGAGATACTGCTGTCTTCAGATTGACGTCATGCTACGCGTGTACGTTTCGACAGTACGAAGTACTATTTGTCAGCGATAAAACACGCGGAAAAAATATCGCTGGATATTTATTTAGGGCAAGTTCTCAGAGGTAACGGTGCTTCGGTTCACGCACTTTTAACATCCCCTACATCTATTTTTCTTTCAGCTGGCTCTCCGCTCGTATCCGGTGATTCCACTTCGCTCCTTACATTTCCCATCGTCTTACTCGCCTCTGCTTTTCTCGCGCTTGTTTTCCTCGCGCTTGTATCGTTTCACGTTCCTTTCTCGCGCGGCTTTTTTTCTCGTTCGTTTCTCCCGATCACCCATTCTTCTTTCAACCTTGTATGAACTTCATCGATCCCGAGTTCTCCTGCCGGGACGATCTGTTACTCCAACAACAGGCAACAACACCTCCAGCGTTCTTTATTTCCATTAGGGAGGTTCGAGCCATTTGTTATGATCCTGCAGATTCGGGAGAGGAGCGCCAGGAGCAAAAACCTCACTCACCTAAATTATTCCTCCGATAGCTTTTAACGTGGAGGAGGACTCGTCTCTCTTAAGCTTGCGCACACAACAATGATTACGTAATTTATTATTCACGTAGAGCGCCCGGGCTTGTTAGCATTCTCTTATATCCATTTAAACCTCGTTTTACACGGTATATTTTATGCATAATTGTTAAGCACAATCTATTCGGGCCTGTAGAGACGATCAATCGCCAGAAATAATGGGTCTAGCAGRATAAGTATGGTCCAGTGGCCCCCAAAAAAATTTTTATTGATACATGTATGTTAAATAATGTTAATACATGTGCAAAACAATGCTTTTAAGTCCCTAACCCCGCATTGAAGGGTAATATGAGGGTAAAAATCGTAAACTTCATCTTTCTCTCTCGATTGTTAATTAAGATATTAAGATGAAAAAAATCGATATCTTAATTAACAACCGGAAAAGATAAATATAAAGCTGAAGATTAAGTTAAATTTTCTCACATATTATCCTTAAATGAGGGGTCAGCGACATGAAATTTTGGAGGATTATCTTTCAACCTAAAACAGGGCATTGTTTTGCACACGATATCAATAAATATTGTTGTGAGGCCACTGGATCGGGCTTATCTTGCTAGACGCAAACTTCTCTATAAAAGAACATTTTATTTTAATGATTCTAAGCGCGTGGTTATATACATGACAATTGGTTTACCACCAGATGGAAATGTGAAAGTTTTTTAATTCAATCGAGGACCAAGAAAATCCTTCTTACATTTTCCCTTTCATTCCGTCTGTCGAATAAAAAGAAAGACGTTCAGATACGAGTATCAAAGCTATGACAGTCAAATTAAAATCAACCAAACCCCCTGACGAACTAAAATTGGCTCATGACAGCACCTAATACGGTTTCGGGGTATCGGCGTACCATTCCCGCGTGGCAGTCGACGAAATTTTATTGTTTCTTCTTCGCGTGGATTCGTTCTGTCGTCGTCTGGCCGGTCGATAACCGCGTATTGTTGCCACGAAATGAAGGAACAGTTTCAATCAATTATAAACGAAAGACGAAATACATTTTAGAAACAGCGCAAAATTTTTCGACGTTTCAAACATCTTCAATCAGCAATTTTTTAAAGTAATATATATACATGTTTGTTAATATAAAACGAGACTTTGTAAAGTCAATTTCTGTTTCTAGCTGAATTGCGATTTCACATGAAAATTTATAATGTAATTCTCTTACAGATTACAAGGAAAAATTAATAATGTCGTTTAAAAAATATTAATGAGTAATGTTCTTTCCAGGCCAAAATTAATGAAGGTTCAAAAATGCTGATTAATCGACATGATCCTATAGAAACGAGAAAAGTTACAATAAAATCTTGGACTAGTTATAAAACGCTTATGCATTACCCAGGAAAGTTGGGTGAAAAGAAAAATGTGCAATGAAATGTAACGTTCCGTGTTGGAAATTGCATCCAATATTCGTGAATTGAATTTTTGTTTCTTCTTATTCATGCATAACAGTTTTACGTGGCACTATTCTCTTTTTTTTTACGACAACATGGAATTTTACGGCAGGTACTTCCACCTGCATAGTTAATCAACTCGTGACTCATCATCAGCGGTAGAATCCTGAGGAAGATTCTTGCAAGATGTATACGTTCAAGCTCCACCCTCCCGCGCCACCTGAAGTCCATGATCTCAGACTATCAGGCTTAGGACTTTGAGACAATGGACGGGCGCTCGCCTTTTATTGAATTCTTTCCTTTTACCAGCCAGTTGCTCGAGCGGCACTCCGGCTGTATATGTAAATGTAGCTTAGGGGACGTAATCCCATGGGAAGACGAGCAAGGGAAGCGAATGGCGAACTGCAGCAAGCGATATTCCGTCATTGGTGGGCGCACCCTTATCTCTTCTGTACACGCTCCTATATCACCCTTCGATCGCAAAAATAGAATCCTAGAATCACGAAATTAATGATGCCAGTTTATCCCTGCCCCGAGGACTTATCGGAAAAATCCTGATCAATTGACATCGTTATCCTGCAGCCTTTGAATATCGCGCGAGCAACAAGTCGATTCAACTTTGATAGCTTTTAATTACTACTTTCAATTTCAAAAAACGAGGACGAGTCGGCTGATGATTTTCCACTGTGAGTGGACTCTTTGATGCATTTCAAACGATTATTTAATAACAATATTTACTGCGACAAATGTGATATACAATATTATTTTTTAAAATATTTTAGAGAATATACATGTAGTATATTTTTAATTTAATCAAAATCAGAATTAAATTAAAACGTTTCACCAGAATTAAATTTAGAATAACGTTTAACCCAAATCAATATAACATTTAACACAATATTTAATCTAAATTAAATTTAGTAGAACGTAGTAGTATAAATTTTTTAAAAATATTTTAGAATATACATGCAGTATATTTTTAATTTAACCAAAATCAGAATTAAATTAAAACGTTTCACCAGAATTAAATTTAGGATAATGTTTAACCCAAATCAGAACATTTAATAGAATATTTCATTTAAATTAAATGTAACAGAAGCAGATATATTTTTTTTCTTAAACTGGTACTTTACTTCTGAAGTTCCTTAAATTACTTTATTCAACAAATTTAACAAATTAATACTGTGCTTTGGCATTCGATTTATTTAGTCGATTCAGCGCCGACTCATAAGATCCGAAATGGCACTTTCTCGCAAAAAGGAAAAAGGACGTCGATCCGGTGCTAATCCGCGAAAGCCTTCCAAGATTCGAACCTCGGTGATTCACCGTGCCCTCGGAAGGGCTAGTATGTACCACATAGAACCATGTACCCCGTGATATAAGTCCGTTATACTCGAGGACCTCTTTTCTTCGACGAGATTATTGGCGCCCGCGAAAGAAGGGCCGCCGCCATTGACAGAAAAGAGTTCACGTGGCTCTGGCACCGATACTCGAGAACATTCGAAGCTCTCTTGCAAATTAATTTGGCTTCCATCCGTTTGGCCCTGCCTATTTCTCTGATAATTCAGGTTATCGAATTTTACGGGATAAGTTATTGGATATTAACACAGCAGGAGGAACACCACGTCGCTTTGACATTTTCATTTGTTCTGGTCAATTAGATTCCAAGTATCACATTTAATATCCAGTTGCTAAATGGTGTTAAAGTTTACAGAAAATACTGATGTACTTGCTAGATTCAGTGTATTTACGATCACACGTGTAAGTGCTTTTATCGCCATCCTACGCATTCTGTACAGATTTTAGAGTTGTTTATCGCTCCAACAAAATTCATATCCTCCATTTCTGTCTGAGAAAGCTTCGATAACATACAATTTTTCCTTTATGCTTTCAGTGTATAATTTTTTTATGCATTTATGACAAAACGGAATAGATGGAATTTAAAACAATAATACTGTTGTCTTATTTTGAACTCATTTAAATGATTTGAAAACGAAATAAATGTCTACGTACACCCTGTAGCTTGCAATTAATGTAGACAACTTTTATTTTGCATAAAACTCCGCAGTCTAGTAATCATTAAGCACAATGAGAAAAAAGAGAAGATGAAATTCAAAATTCTTGAAAAATTTTCAAATTGAAGATGTCAATAGATGATTTCTCGTCTATTAAAATCATTAACTCTATTAAAATCATTTTAAGCTAACTTCCCGAAGAGCTAGAGACTTGAAATTTAAAAAAAAATTTTGTACTATCTTGATCCTTGTAACATAGCGAGGCATTTTCTTATTCAGAGAATTTCGGAAGTACATCGATGTGCCCGTAACACTGTAATAATAGAAGTCTGTTGTCGTAGCTCGGAAGGGTTTCAACTTTATCGTATCGTGAAAATGGATAATATTGTCTTTATAGAAATGTTTTCAATGGCCGGGCCGAACACGTGTATTATTTTTGTAAGTTTACTCTTTAGGAGACCAGTGGAACAGTCCGATCTTCCAAGGACGGTGGAGACTGTTTTCATTGTTTGTGTAGCAATGTACTGAAGTGGAAAATGTTTTTGGCGCGTCACGACCTGACCTCGACACGTTTAGTCACCCTGTATGCTTCTTGCCACGAGAATCCCGATGACACCGACGCGACGTGCAATGTCGTCATCCCTTGGCGAATTCCATAGAGACTTTATCGCAAGCCATGCTTGCTGTTTTATCTGGTTTCTTCACTTCCAAATTAGTCCCTCATTTTCTACATGTATGCGGTGCTTTAATGTTAATAATGGAGTTCTGCGACAAGATTTAACACGCTGCATAGTGGCCTCTTCGAATTGGCTGTTCATTTGCTAAAAAAAAAGCGCATTATTTCAAGTACTAAGGATTTGTTTATTTCAAAACCTGAATAGCTAAGATAGAAATCTGGAAGTTGAGAGTAAGAAACATTTTCTCCACGAATATCTTGGATACTACCATAGATAGAAGAATGGTGTAAATGGTAAAGTTGTATTTTTATAATGAATTCACCTGCGAAGACAGACTTCAAGTATTACCATTTGTTTAAATAATATATTCAATATCATTTATTATTCACATGTTATCGCAATTTTTCAGGCAATTCCGGTGCTCTGACAAGAAAATGTTTTCAACAGAAATTAATCTGTGTAATCATTCTTCTATAAACTTTAATATAAAAAATGAAGAGAATTTTTTTTTATTAAATAATAAAGATCTCAGAAGCCCCAGCTTCAGACTTTTGAAAAGAATTTTTATATGGATAAGATTAAATCAGTTTCTTTACTTTTTATCCTGTTATTCTTTATTCCAAATTTATTAAAAACGAGGTTATTTATGTGTTATTAGACCATACCTTGCGAGGGTTAAGACTTGGAACAATGCTAAAATCGTTATGAACAGCTAATCCCTCGATTGGGATTTAATACTTTCACATTTAAAAAGAATTGATTTTTTAAGTATCCATTGGATCATAAAATATATTTTTTTCACAATATATCCTTTTCGACTATCCTTCTAAATTCTTTCGTTTAAGGTTGAATATTGCTAGAAGTATTTACACGTTCAGTCTGCGGGAATCCAGTTTGCGATCTAATATTACAAATGCATAAAATTGCTAATGCACAGCGTTCTAATGATTCCCATAATATATTCACGTTTGTCACGTCTCCCGAGACTTGATAGAGAGAATAATGTGCTCGTTTTACACACCCCTAAGGAACACATGTAGTAACTGGATGCACGTTGCTGAAGCGTCTAACTATGACTTCCATTAACTTAATTTGTTTCTATCAGGCGCTACTGTACCTGTACAAACTGTATCTCACGCTTTGGAGAACATCCTGCTTATTGCATTACTATCTATACTATTTAACCTTTTTAGATCGTTTTATATGTATTTTCCAATATGATCCTCAAAAATCCTATTATATATTATGTAAACTCAGTTCAATAAGTATTAAAAAGTAAGCCTTTCAAGTAAGTAGTAGTTTCGAAGTGTTCATAATAAGTGAATCACTCTCTGTATTAATATGCAGAGAGAGAGAGAGAGAAAGAGAGAGAGAGAGAGAGAGAGAGAGAGAGAGAGAGAGAATTGGACAAAAATTTTTATTTGAATAATATAGAGTGATGTTTAAAAACGAAAACTATAAGTACGGAAATGAATATTTTTGGTTAAAAATTTTACTCGGGATTGATACGAAGGTTCAGCGTCTGACTGCGGTCGAATTAATTAGACTAATTGAAAATTCGGCGACGTTCAGGCAAAGTCAAGCGGCCCATGGCGTCTCTTAAAATCACCGGTCGCCGGCACCTGTGCCGCCTTTGTGAACGTGACAATCCGGAGACCCTCAAGTGATGTTCATGGGACATCATGATCCGTGGGGTCGGTTTAATGGGTGTCCCCGTGGAGCGGTCACGTGTACTGTATACACGTATGTCTATCGAGCGTATATAAGCAAGGCGGCTGCCTATACCGTACGGGCCGACAACGCCATTAATAGCATAGTGAATGGTCGAATGACGTCACATCGAATGTTCCATTGTAAAGCCTTAGTCTCAACTTAATTATAAAACGTCGTCTTGCCAAAAGCTATGGGAAAAGTCTAGGGGAAAATTAAAGGCGGATTCGGAATCAGCGCAAAAAATTCTATAAGAATCGCATAATGAAAATCGAAACGTTTTTTGGCTTTTGGATAGTGTAATTTAACCCTGCGATGGTATCCTGTGGTCTCCCATGACCCCAATGAAATTTTACTTTATTTGAGATCATAATATAAAAGGGAATGCCAAGCTTCTTTTTCGCGCAGCACAATTATCGAAAACTCTATTAATAGGCTTCCTAGGCAGGTAAAGATTTAAAACTATTTTAGTAAATTTTTATGGGATTTTAGAGAGAAAAATGAACATGGTTACGTTCACGGGTTAAAATAACATTCCTTAATGGGAGACCATGTAGTATAAAGACTGCACAGATTTCTATGCAAAATAAAAATTGCCTCTATCGATTGCAACATACAAGAGCTATACAGGAATTCATTGTTTTTCTTAATAGCTTTATAGCAATAATAAACTATGAAGATTAAAATTCTTCGTCTACATTTTATCTTGGAAAAATACAAAGCAGGAATTTCGCATTACCTGATATCGTCTTTAAAAATGCAACTTTTAATAAAATACGCCATACCTTTCGTCGCTACATCCAATATCGAAGAAGAAAGAATGTTATCCAATTTTTGTTCTTTTACAATGAAGCATAAAGATTCACGGTCTGAATATTTATGAAAATGTTTCATCGGTGAGGCCAATATCGAGATTTTATCAAATTTTCATTCGTTGGAATTCTTTGGTGAAAAATATGTGAAGTATGCTAGTTTGAATATTCATGAAAATAGTTTTGGTATTGTTTGTCGGTGTGTATGTACGTGTGTGGTGATGAAGTCAACGAGGATTCCGTGGGTGTAGGGTAAACGTTAGAAAACGTCGGGAAAAGAGGCTATGGGATGAGAAAGTGAGGTAGGGTGGTAGTTGTCCCCATGGGACGGTCACGTGGCCTATATACCACGAGAAACTGTAGGGGCTAGCGCAACGGCAATGGGTACCACATGACGGTGTCCCATAAATAGTCGGCCGGACGCCGGAATTTCCATTATATCGTGTTCCCGTAGGTAGTCTCCATAAACAATATCATCGAACTCCGCGCGGCGAAATGGCATTCCCCATTAGGTGTTTGTGTGCAATATTTATTACGGACACGGTCATTGTGATACGCAGGATTTATGGGGGTTTGTCGGCCGAAAATCTGCAGCTCTCTCCTCTCTCTATTTCTCTCTCTCTCTCTGCATCCCTCTCGCATCGACGGAGGAAAAGAGGGACGAACGAATAGAAGTGCAAAGAGGAGAAAAGCGTTGAACGGGGTAGAAATGTTTGAAAATAGTTGAATAACGCCGACAAGTTTGGTACGCCGTTTCGCTGCGAACATTTCAGAACTCTCCGCGATCGCCCGAAAATTCCGACGATCCTGCAGCCGATATTTCACGTCGAGTTAACGCGTCGATGCACGTAGTTCGCTGCGATAGTTGTAATCACCTTCAATTAACGGACCGAGCAGAGTGCGCGTAATAGCCAGATATATATTTCAAAGTTGCCGCTGGAACGCCTGCAACCATCGTTTACACTGTTTACGCTCTGTTAGGTTAGTTTTTTCGCATGGCCCGCGCGGGCTGTGGTGAAGTTTATTTAATGGGCGACTTAATCCGTACGCCCCCGCTGGAAATTTGTTGCAATTCCCGCTGCTCTCGTGACAGCTGCGGATTCTGCAAGCTGCTTTATTATTTACGAATGGGGCGAGCAAATCTGTTTCTTTTTAGTGATAAATTAAGCTGCGGAAATGGTAGACCCATACCCTTTTTTAGAAAAAGAGTTCGCATACAATGAACTACACAATAGTACCTTATTATTAGACTGCGGATCATTACGCAAAATAAAAATTTTCTTCGTCAATTACAAGACACTGCAACCATATAAAAAATTCTTTCTATTTTTAACGATTTTAATAAACTGCAAATAACATATGGACGTTCTTAAATTGTTCTAATATGTTTACTGTTTTAAATTACATCCACCCGTTTTTGCCATAAATGCATAAAATCCGCAGTCTACTTATTATATAATTACTATTTATTGTATAATTGAAGTGCCTTGTTAGATAATCATTTCTAAATACCACTTGTGTGTGATAAAAACAGAATTGTTCATGTAAATGCATACAAGGTTAAAAAACTTATTATAATTACCGTAACCACACCAGTGAATAGAACACGGCCTATAACTATAACAGGCGCCAGCCTGCATAAGAAATTCCATGCTTAACAATACAGCGAGCTCTCCAAGATTCCATTCCGACCGCAGGTGTTGATGCTTTCGGCTCAGTTGGTTGTTGCTCGAATATTTCATGAGCTCAACGAGTAAGTTCTGCGTCACCCTCCTTGAATGATTCATTCCGCGAGGGTGGTTCTCATAGATGCTCCGCACAATTGCGGTTTTTTTTTTAAATGATTACAAGGGCGTTGCTACTTCCTCTGTGTTCTCGTGTATTCGTTACACCGTAGCTTTTATGTATATTCATCGTACGATACCTATTTGGCCAAAGTATACAGGGTGAGTCACTAAGAACTACTGTATGAAATAACTCGGTATCTATATATTCGCTGTATCGAAAAACTTTTTAATGTATCTGACGAGTATAATTTCATTTTTATATCATAGTTTTTCCTAGACATCGAGGTGACCTTGAGTATTTTGAAAGGACTGAATTCGTTCTTCCCATCGGTAACAAAAGGAATAAATAGTTACGTGGCTCTTGTAGCTTGAAATTAACGTAGACAATTTTTATTTTGCATGAAGGTCCGACGTCTATCGATAATAATTCGGTCTGGTGCGCGAGCTCGACGCAAGGAACTGATAGGTCCTCGCAAGGCTCGGTCTAGCATGGAAGTTTATGGTTTGTTTAGCAGTTTCCATGATCCACCATGCGAATATCCCCCTGATTAATGTACGCTCCCAGTTTGGACTTAAGCTCCTTCAGGATCGAGGGGGGAAGGCTCCTCTCCCGAGACCAAATCATGGAGAACTTGTATCCCTGGTGGCGAGGCGTGGTGCTCTCTGAGCAAACAACCATGGCGAGGAAGGCACCGTAGTCCCCGTGCACTATGACGTGCCTGAAAGGTCCTGGGAATATAATAAAATTCGAAAGTTAACGGGAGAACTCCCGATTGTTGACCCGGGGCCGGATCCGGAAACTGTCCCTTTCCGAGGAAGAGAGGCCATTGATCACCGTTGTAGATTCTGTGGCCGAACTTCCACCGGCGCAAACACTTTTCACCTACTAACACACGGAACGGCGGCGACGGCGGCGATAACGTGACAGAGTGAAAATATTAGTTCTATTGATTTCCGTGCCAAGGTTCTCGAAGGTCTCGCTTTATGTAACGCGCTTTATTTAAAAACTCGTTTGCTCGGGTGCAAAGTACTGCGGCCGGGACGCAGCTAATCAAAGAGACTGGATTTGCGAAAGGTCAAATTCGCGATAAAAACGGAGTCTTGCGAGTTTTCGCGACAGAAGTAAAGGGCGGAAGTTCTCTGCAAACAGGTCGGAAACATGGATAAATTTCAGATTGGATTTCAGCGAATTTAAACTAATTAAATAGGACCTTGAACAATTATAGTCTCTGAATTCGTAACGAAACGGACTATCATTGTACGTTTTAGAAAATGGAGGTGACCTTAATATCTTTAAAAAACTGACATGGAAACAACAATTTCTTTGGTATCGTGTGTATCTTCGTAAGCAACAAAGATATTTGAGGTACGAACGTTAGATGACTACCCCTGTATATTTATGTTTTCTGGATTAAGATTTCACTAAATATTTTACTCGCACTTACCCAACTTCTTCCTCGATCCTTGTAGTTGCCAAATGCCGATGATTTTGTTCCCTCTCACTGTTCCTTCCACATTAAAGGTGACAGGAATACTTTTTCTATGACTAAGCGCCGTGTATTTCATATCGAATGTATTGGTAGATTTGCTTCTCACTAAAAACTGTCCGCATCTGCTCAAACTTTCGTTTATCGGAGTACCAGCCACGAAGAACCATTTTCCTGAGAACTGAAACGGTCAAATGAAGGATAAATCGGATGAAAGACTTCTGTGAAGGTCGGAAATGATAAACATGCGAAATGATAAACATTAGAGCATAGCTCTAGGTTAATGGGTCGCCTATTTGAGAGAAACAATAACAATTTAACTAATTAACACTTTACATGTAGTATTGAGGCTCAATTCTTTTTTGTAAGGTTAAACATCGAATGTCTACCAATTACATAGAAGACTATGTATTTACGACGAAAGTAAAATTATCGACCTGCTCGTTCCCCGCAATTCCATATTGGGCACGCCATAAATGAAGATCGCCGTGCGTAAGTTCTAGGACGTCCTCCCCTTGCAATTGGCGCACATAAATTCGGACGAGGATCATGCGTGTGCACGCAAGTTTGAAAATTAATGTGTACAACTGTAGTGATCCAATATTGACAGGTTTCGGCGCAAGCGTGCAAACCTACGACCAGTTTAACCGACACTTCACCGAATTTACGTGTGTCCGTATAGCTGCGTCAGGCTCATTGATATTGTGTAACCCGATGGCATTGTATGTTTCTGGTTATCGTGATCCGAATGAATGATTCTTCCACATGATCACGCAAACATAATTCTCGCGTGAACGTAATTCAAGGACTTGATGCTGAATAGAAATTTCGTATTTCTAAACACTGATCTAAAGAGGTACTGATATAATACCTGATGTAATTCCTCAACACTTATAAATGAAAAGATTACGAGGTACTGTTTAATATATACATTTTACAGGCGAAAACATTTTTAGAATAAAGTCTTACAGTTTTTGGTGAAAAAATTCTCAAAAATTACTGTTATCAATCTCCTGACTGAGGTTAACCCTTGATTAAATCAACTAAAGGGAACAATACACTTTTCTTTTCAATTCGACTTCAATTTTGCTCATTAATGAATGACCTTCAACTGAAAGGCTAGATGGAGTACTTTTAAGACTATACTTAACACATCGCCGACCGGTGATTATTGCATAATTTTGAAAAATCTATGGTGCATGGCTAAACACTGTTTAGTGAAACCTTCAATAGCAACAGCAATTTTCATTGTGAACTAACAAGTCACCCTCAATAACGTCATCTAATACTTTCATTTAAGATTGCAAAGTAAAAGAGATTTTCTATGCTTTCTTTTGGTGCAGTACAATTATTAAAAATCCTATTAATAGGCTTCCGATAGGTAAAGTGTTAAAATATTGATAAATATACAATTAATTATTATTGTTATACAATCATCAAAATTGTCCACTTTTTACAGATTAAGGGAGTAGATTTGTCTTTCCAGGATTGCAAGGGTGCGGGATGCGCTTTCTCATTTCTCGATAATGCAAAAATGGGGGTTTTCAGTAGTCAGAAACGCCAGATATAAGATCGATCTAGACCGCTATCGCCCTCAAAAGTCCTATTTTTCCGTTTACGACGCGTAATTTGCATTATTCGGCAGCATACAACTGCGCATTGCGCATGCAGCTGTTATCACAGCTGCATACTGCCGAATAATTCAAACTACGCCTCGTATACGAAAAAATAGAACTTTTGATGGCGATCGCGGCCTAGACCGACCTTTTATCTAGCGCTTTTGACTATTGAAAAACCCCATCTTTGTATTCTCGAGAAAGGAGAACGCGAATCCCGCTTCCCTGCAACTCTGGAAAAACGAGTCTACCGTCTTAAACAAACATCCCTGAGTGTGCAGAAACTTTCTGAAAATTGTGATGGTACACGCGTGCTTTGAAAACGTCAAATATGTGCTTGATGCTCCACGAGCGACCTAACGCTTGCAAATGGCGGTGTAAATTCAATTCGATCCGATCCCCACCCGGTACAGCTCGTACGAGAGCCGCATTAACAATAACGGATTACCTGATTCAAGTCCGGTGGCTGTCCAATATCCGGTGTGCACGCGGTGCAATTGCATATCAAACACACCGTGCAAATCAGCGCCGGAAGTACCATGTAGAAACACAACATTTTCTGGCTGGCTCGGAGCTTGCGTCACGTCGTGCGCTCGACGATCAACGGCCGCGGACTGTTCGGTATATTGAAACCGTAAACGCGGATTCTGACGGGATTCCAGTTCGTTATCTACGACGCATTACTCACGGGGGTTTGCCGAGTCAGTGGTGGTAGGATGGAGCCATGTACAGGGTGGAGTACCTAAACCGAAACATCCGAATCTCTCGGATATTTATGGTCGCGCGAAAAATCTCTTCCGGACAGGCCAATGCAATTTCATAGAGAAGTTTTCTATCAGGGTCAGCTTTTATGGGGTTCCAGGCTCGACGATTCTTTTTCCACTAACGCTCTTTTAGTCGATACAAATTTTCAATCCTTCTAAAAATGATTTATACACCAGTGACATTTCCAGCAGAATCTTTATGACCATGTGTTCACAGAAACATTCATTTCATTTGCCAGAAATGGCAAAGTTCCGTTCATAAAACATTATTTTCTTGTCTGCACTTCATTCGAAAAAAAGATTTTCTCTCAATTCATGCAACAAAAGTTTCCTTCGGAATGTGTTCGTTTAACATTGCTAAATAAATATAGTGCAAATTGATGTTAGGAAGTACTAAAACATTAACACAAAGATTATCGCATTGTTTCTATTTATTTAAAAATATTAAAGGAACGCATTACGAAAGAAACTTTTCGGACCACCTAGTACAATAACTTTGTGTAAAAGTACTTGTTCAGACGACAGTAAATGACAGAACTATTCGGATGTTCTCGTGCGAGGACTCCACCCTGTATATCGACAGTGGCAGTGCGTAAACACTATAGTCATGCTTAAATACCCGTGTTCCTCTTGTTTGACTCCCACCTATTTACAGTTGTTAGTGTGTCGAGAATCGGTGTATGAGCCACATTTGTCTCTTCTCTTACTCCCAAGTGTCTAAAATTCATTGCAGCGCGGTCAATATTTATTTTATTGATATTTCACTTCGGTTTTATTGACTCAGGATTTTAATTGTTGCGCCCTGCGATGTTTGCTCGTATAAAAGCGATAGTTATTTTTACGACAGGAATTGTAAAAGAACGTTTTATAGGTCAGTTAGAGAATATGAACGAGTAGAAATTGTATTTATTTGTGCTGTTTTAGTGCACAGTTTGAAACCTCTACACCTCTTAAAAACATTTCCGGCTTGTTATTTTTGTGTATTTTGGTGAGAAACAATAGTAAAAATTGATTTTTACGACTTTTCTAGCTGGGCCAAAAACGAAAATATAAAATATGTGTTTGGCTAACTTGTATAAATTGTAATATACGCTCCGAAAATTTCATTGAAATTCGTTAATTGGTTTACGAGTTATAAACGATGAAAAGTGATAAAAAGGCCAAAAATCTTAAAAATTGCAATCTTTACCACATTTGATCGTTTATAACTCGTAAACCAATTAACGAATTTCAATAAAATTTTCGGAGCGTATATAATTTATACAAATTGACCAAACACATCATTTAAATTTTCGTTATTACCACAAGATGTCACCCTGTATAATTTGATAATGCTTATATGACAATTCACTGTTATATTTATGAATTAAACGATGATAACTTAAGTTATTCTAAAAAGAAGAAAATTTCTGTATGGTTCCCATGTTTTACAAAATATTTTTTACAACGAGCTATAGTTTGGGAAATAATTGCGGGCGAAACTCCAGATGAGATACCTTGTGTAGTTGTAAGAATTGACCGCCGTTCGAAGGTTAAGAAAATAGAATTCTAAAACGGCAATGTTTAAAGTTCTCGAGCAGGGTACTATGTACTTTGTGAAAGTAATTCCGTAATCTCCATCGACGGAATGATTTCGCAAGATCCACGGCGCCGTTCATAGCTCCTGGATGTTTGCCGAGGAATGCATAAACCGCGTTTACCTTCGGCCGGGATAACTGTTTACATCCCGGGTGAAAATTATAACGGCAACTGCGCCGGGTTACGGAGCCGATAATACGGATTTACGAGGCGCACCCCTTGCGATCGGGAGCTACACCGCGCCACGCCGTCGATTCATCGTCAATTCAGGCCCGATAAGTGTTTATCTAGTCCGACAGTCGCGGGACTCTATGGTGAAACTATCGCGTGAAACTCGCCTAAGAATAATAGCCTCCATCCCCTGCCTGGATATTTACGTCGATAGTTTTGACTGCATTAGCCATTACTCTCCGAGCGCGCCTATTTTCTTCCCCGTTCGATTCTATCGACGTAAAATACGCTGCAGTCGCGATGCGATTCGCAAGTCGCGCGGGTCTTTCGCAGAGTTGAACAGTATTTAAACATCTATAAACTTCTACATATAAAACTTCGAAAAAAAAAATTTTCGACAGTAAATAAAAATCATTTTGATTTTTTAAATGTTAAAATGCATTTTTGATGTCATAATGGTATAGCTGACGTTAAGACAAAAATTCTACGACCCACTATATTACGACCTTGAGCTCGATCTTAGGGAACGTTTGAATTAAGCTGCTATATATATCTATATATATATATATATATATATATATATATGAAACGTCCGATTTTTAACAATAACATTAAACAAACATAACTTTTACCTAACTAAATCTTGTTCACCAGAGCACCATTGTATTCATCATATTCTATCTTTCTTGATCGCATTACTATAAATGTACTATAAAATCCTTAATAAAAATCAATGCATATATTTCAACGTTCTTAAAAATAATGTAATATCGTCCTCTTGACGGCAAAAATTAAAATTAAAGGTAGTATAAATCCACGAGGAAGGACCAATAAAAATAAATTCATATCATCTACATGCTGGTAAAAAATTGTAATAAAAATGGTTGCACAAAAATAATATATCTCAATATATTTAAAAATAAATTCATATCATCTATCTACCGTTAAAAAATCGTAATAAAAATGTAGTATAAAATGGGGTTTGATAAAAATAATATATCTCAATGTCCTTACAAATAAATTAAAACCGACGTTTCGTTACTAAAATAATATTTTTAAAATACCATATGAATTTTTGTTTATTTATTCATTCTACTATGAATATCATAGTATCAATCATATCATCTGCTTGACCGAGTATTTAAAGTACGAGAGAAATTGCTTTTTATCGGAACGCAAAGTTCCAAAGTGCAAAATCCAGGAATAATTAATGGAATCACGGGGGCTGATATCGAGGTTTTGCCGATCATAATCTCGCCGGCCGTGGAATACGGCTGTTCCCGAAGTTTACTGAATCGTTTTGTCGGCCTTTTGTTTCCGGCACGTGATCTTTCTTCGAGGGGCGGTTCGAACGGACAGCATTACGGTCCAGTTTAATTTATCTGCCGTCATTATTACGTCGTGATTAAACCAACGGTCTCGATTGTCGGCGGACGACTCTGCTCCACGGGGATGTCTGACTTTCGGTTTAATTAAAAAAACGTGATCACCGTTTTCAGAAGTCCCTCGGTTATCCCCTTTTTCTCGTTCACCCTCTCGCTTTTTCTCTCCCTCTCCGTCTCTGTCTTCGATCGAGCCCTTCACGCGGTCTCCGGATATTTTTAGCAATCAACTCGAAATGTTTTTCTATTCGCGGGGGGCAATTTGCTATCGGCCGTCGAACGGATCTTAAATTAAGGGGAAGAGAAATGTCCGTGGAACGCGTGAACACGTACCGGAAATGAGACCGCCAATCGAACGGCGCCGGAGTTTAAAGGAACGTTAGACTTTAAGTAAATTTGGAACTAGGGTCGGAGCCTTCAAATGAAGATTTTCGAAGAATTATCTACTTAAATGTTGACTAATGAAAAATGAACTAGAATAGGACGTATACCAAACCAACCTTCCCAAGAAGAAGGAACGTAAAAATGATTAATCCGTTCTCATGTAAAAAAACTCCTACTGATATTATACCTACATTAATGGGATTGTAAAATAATTTAAACACCGTTTAAACACATAAATAAAAAATTAGATTTTACGAGAGATTTTTAAATTGTGCTGCTAAATTCACTGCTTTAACTTATGCTTACCCATTTTTGTCATAAATGCATAAAATCAGCAGCCTAATTATGTTATATTACATACGTCATTGTTTATTAACATTTATAATTCCATCCACTGCTTGAACAGTAATAGTCCCTTGTATATAAATTATAGACAAGTCCGTATTTAATATAACATATTTGAATTTCACTGAATTCCTCGTTGAAAACATTGAAGACAAATTCTATTAAAGGGCAGATCATTAAATGAAGAAAATTAAGAAGAGCAAGTACGAATGCAAATGTCATATGAGCAGAGGGCGAGGGTTAATACGCAGATATCTAATTACGATTATTTCGCGGGCCTCGCGGGAAATACAGAAATTCGTGTCGGCAAATTAGTGTTTAGTCTGATAATGGGTTAGCCAGTAACGATACGCGTGTGTGTAGGAGGATGGAGAAAGGTTCATTCTCCAGTCGTCGGGAAGATACATTTTCACAGTAAAGTCGACGAGCTCTCTAACAAGGTGACCGCAATCTAGTACAGTACAGCACCCAATTAGCGATGACCCGAACCGGCTCAATTCCAGTGGCCCTTAAAACTATGAAATTAGTTCTCCCGGCCGGAGGACGGTCGTTCCCTTCGAATCACCCTTTTCACTGTTTTCCTCCGGAACTGTCGCCAAACTACGAACAAAGATCCGAGACGCTGTTCTCTGAACTTGTTCTGTCGCCAAGCAATCTTCGCAGTTCCGACAGGTGAGGGCGAAAGTTGCACAACCCTACAAAATCGAAATCTTTCGTTATTCTTTTCTCGCGAGCATTGCAAAATTTATGAACCTACCAGTAGAACAATAGTACGTTGGCTGCATGTTTCGGCAGCTTGTTTAATGGAACAAGGTAATTAGTACACGAATATTTTGAGAATTGATAGATTTATGCCTTTTTTTGTGAATAAACAGTAAACTTATTTTTAGAACGCACTGAATTAATTTCTACACCAGTAAGTGCAATTCTGACATGCATGAGTGAAATTCAGAATGTTGTAACGTACCATGAAATGTGGTTCTGACATGTAATTACCATGCATAATTTAATAGTCTATATACACTAGTGGAATTAATTTTCTCTCTCTCTCTCTCTCTCTCTCTCTCTCTCTCTCTCTCTCTATCTGGACACTTTTAAATTTTTACTTAAATTTTGCATTTATTCAAATTATTTAATATGTAATCTTTTATATGTATTTTATATTGTAATTATTTTTTTCTTAATTTTAGGGCGTAGCTGATATAAAAAAGATCAGTAGAAAGACCATTTACAGCCATACTTTTAATATGCAATAAAAATTACAATTTCAATACGTTTCGAGGTATTCGAAGCCATATAGTCGTTATTCACACTTTCAAAAACTTTACTAAAGTCCTCACTTCTGAAAACGCAATGCCTGACTAAAACAATGATGAAACTATTTGTAAAGACCGTCAAAGCCTTCCTGATTGGTTGTTACAATGAACCCACGCATCCTGTGATTGGCTATTTCATATCACGCGTCGTTTGCCAGGCGCAAAAACGAAAATAACAAAACACACACAGTTTAGATTTTTTAAATTTTTGAAACATTTACAAACCAAATCATGTGAAAATATTAAGTATGAACAACATAGATTACAATAAAATAATTACGGTATGAATTTAGCATAGCAAAATATTCCTGCACAAATACGAAATAAAGAATATCTTTATTTAAAGTGTCCAGAATTAATTACACCAGTGTAGAGAATGGTGGAAAAATATTATCACAGGAAGCAAAGGGGTTACTGAAAATGCAAACGAATGATTTTAATGTTTAATATCTAGTTAGGTAATTAACAAATTCAAGAGTCCAGCGTGTAGCTGGCCAGTGGAGAAACTGCGAAACCAGTTTCGCCCAGAGCTACCGTACAAAGGGATTCCGGGATGAAAAGAGTCGTTGTTAAAACGATCGTCTCTGAGGGGTTGGGTTGTCTGAAGCACGGAACTTTTGCGAACGGCTCCACTCTCTTCTTCTCTCCTCTCTCTTTCTCTCTGAAAATGTTGTAGTACAATGAAATCGGGGAAAGTCGCCGGAATAGGGAACAACCAAAGAGAGAAAGAGAGAGAGAGAGAACGGACGCCGTGATTAATGTAGAATGCGGTTCTGTATAATTACTTAATTAAATTCATACATCACGCGGTATTATGCGTGGTGCGTTGCGATCCGGCCCCTTTGTAACGACCCTTTTGATGCGAAGGTCCCTATCTCGATAGCGTCCCCTTCGGAACGGTTAGTACCTACGGTCTCACATCTGACTCATTGATATTGGACCAAGTTTCTAATAGACGATCGTATCAATAACTGATACCGCGGTCCAGGGACGTGTGCAATTACACCGGCCGATACGGCCGAATTACTAGAGGGTGTTAATGACGGACGCGTCCAGTTACTAAATCTTTTTCATTTCGTGATTCCCTATTATTTTAGTTGAAATTTACTTCAAAGGACACTTCCTTTTGACTGCTGCTTATTCTAAACAATTTTGTTTATTAATTACATTAAATGTAGCTCTCAAACTTTGTTGTAATTTATATTTATCGAACTTATATTTGTTTTTAATAAATAAGACAATTAAATAAATAAAGGAAGAACCACATAGATTTGAAATCTCGTTTCATTTACATTTTTCTTTCTCTAATGTCGAGTCACACTCGATTAGAGGAATGCTGAAGTTTCCATTAGAAGATTGTTTGATTTAATCTAAAATCGTCAATATGTGTAAACAGCTCTGATAATTCCATTAACCATCGTATATTCTGTATTTTAACATCGCAGTGTTAGGGACATTCCTTGTGATTTTTGTGCCGCAGTAATGAGCCCTTCCTTCGCTTTAATGCACGTAATACTGTGGGCTTAATTTTTTTATTAAAAAGGCAAGAGAAGAGTTTCTTTTCATATTTTTATTGCATCGAGAAGTAGGTATCTAAATAATAATAAAACTTTCTATCAATGTACAATCACGTGAACAACAGCCCTTCAGTGATCGAGATAAAGGAAAAATAGTCTCGTTTTTACCTTTTATAAAGAATGTGTTATCTAATCTTGAGATTAGACAAATATGAGAATGATGGAAAATTTTGTTTTCCTCGCCAACGAGAATAAATTCTCATTGAATTGTACAAATTTATTCAGGACAAAAAGAATAAATATTTTTACGTATTTCAATCTCATTGGGAAAAATATCGCAGTAAAACGTACACTCGCAGTAATAGGTACATTTACCCTATCGTATAAAATATTCTGTGCACATCCTGAATTATTTTCGACAATTCATTTCCACATGTACAGAATACTTCAAGAATGGTATTACAAGTCGAGAGAGATTGCAATGCAGTATAGAAAGATAATTTTAGTACCTGAAATAAAATTTTAAAAGCTGATTGTCTTGAAAACAGAGCACCGTAAGGAACCGTTGTTAATTTGATTTAGATAATGAATGGCCATCTTTTGGCTAGCATAACCGGTGCCAGCAGACGTTAAAATTTGCCAGAACATTTGACTATAATTTCACGCCCACGGTCTGGTCCGCCCGGACACAGAAACCCGAACGATATTGGGCACACGCACACCATCTTCGGCGGCCAGTAATACCCTTGAAGCATTTGAATCAATTACTGCCTCGGGGTTCTTAGGCGCCCCTATCCCGCATTACAAACGAGGAGTCCGGCGTAAAGTGAATTAATTAAGTGTCCGTAGGTACGACCGATGCCGGTCTCGGTTCATGCACAGTCTTGGACAGGAATATTCGCGATCGTGCGCTATCAACGTCAAACTTCCTAACATTTCTCCGTTGGAACGAAGATCGGGTGAAAATCCCTTTGAATGCTTTTAATTAATCGGATACGATCAAATATGTCCTGGACCTTTTCATAAGCTAATATTACAAATGAAATATATTTGTAATCTCCTCTTCCTCCTGAAAGGTACGAGTTAATATACGAAAGAAGTAAAATAGTTGTGATACTTTTTAATAAATTCTTGGGACATTATTAAAATTGTTAATAGAAAATGACGTCTCAAAGATTATTATTTGCTTGATCATTGTGAAGTTCCTATGATAATCTAATGTATGTAGTAGCATCCTAACTCCCAACTATGGTACATTGATTCTGAAGCAACATAAATTATTTTATTTTCCATCGATTCGTCAGACAGAAAATGAAATGGTGTATTTTAATCTGAAATCTATAAATTAATTTATAAGGCAGTGGGTAAAGACATTCTTTAACTATTTGTAATGTTCTGCGTTTCTTCTAATTATCTTTGTTATACATGTATGAAATCTGCAATCTACCTATTAAATAAGTTTCTTATTTCACAATTTCGTTTTATAAAGTGTGATGACAGTTGAAATGTCGATGATTCTTCGAAAATAGGGAATTTAGGGTACTTTTGGAAGGCGCTGTAGTTGTCAATGTATACGGATAGGGCGTTTTAGGGACGGGACCCCTGACCAACAGCGACCGTCGCCGACGCTCGGTTGATTGTGCCGCTTAATCGTTACCGCGGGCTCAAATTGCGTCGCCGATAACGACGTTATCGTCGAGGACGCGATTATCCTTGGCACGGTCTCACGAATCCGCAAAACATGCCCGCAGGGACACGGCTGAGGAGATCGGAACCAATCGGTCTCTGAATCCTCGTGTCAGTGTCTTCCAGTGGCTTTGTTACGCTTACGGAAGAAGAATGGGCGCGATCTGGGACATTCGCGCCGGCAAATTAGTCCGGGGAAATGAATGCCTCGCCTCGTTTAACAATGCCTTAAATCCCTCTAAGAATCGACAATTGAAACCTCCAATGAAAATTCTTCGGAACGCGATTCTACCCTCCGTAGTCTCGTATTATAGGAAATGACCTGCTTCAAGCGTTAAAAGTTATAAACTTATAAACTTAAAAGTTATTAATATCTTCTTGTACAAAATTTTACAAAAAACGTAATAAAAAGATGCACTAAGAAGTATGAAATAAAAACAAAAATGCAACAAAAAGTATGATGTAATTTCCATTTAATTTATATGAATACACACCAACTGGTAATATAAAACAAAAAATGCACTAATAAGTATGAAATAATTTCTTTTTGATTTGTATGAATACATCAACTGTTAATAAAATTGATTAAAATAAAATATTAAATACCATATTAGGTAATACCACGAGGCGGCGAAAAATTTTCGACACTGGAAAAATTATTATTATTGTACTCAATTTTCGTGTCGACATCATTTTGATTGATTATATCCGGGGAAAGGTTGATCATTTCAGACGACGCGTGGTTTTTTTAAAATAAATCTCCTACAGTGTAGCTTGGACCTCGGCCAACTTGCTTTGTTAATGTTCGCCGCCATCGTTTTGTGCTACTCTGTACCGTAATTTATCACGTGCTCACTATATTTTACGTTTCCTGTTAATTCTTTGGTATAGTTTCCAAACACACTGTATGATTTACAGTGGGTGTACAAAGTATTCGCATACATTTTAAAAACTAATAACTTTTTTATAATTGTACCAAACGACCTGATCTTTTGTAATCAATTGGAAGCATTGGTTTACGAAATGACATGCAAGAAAGATTTTCCAAAAATTGTAATTTACAATGTTACATTCAAAAATAAAAAAGGCATTTTTTAAAACTTTTTTATTTGGGTCCTTAATGGAAATTTAAAATATATGTTTTGTAGATCTATATTAGTTATACAAAGAAATCAGATCTCGTCAAAAGCGATAATCCGGAAATATCAAGGCGCGAGATATCTCGTCAAAAGCGTTTATCGGGAAGTATCGGGGCGCGAGATATCTCGTCTAGGGTAACCAAAGGGTTAATAGTAGTGTAAGACCTTTCCAGATATTCTGTGTAACAGCTCGAAGCCAACACTTACCATCCCTAAGCGACAGTACCGTCCCCGTGACACACAGTTATACCTTCATTCGGTGAATTTATTAGGCCACCATCTTATCGTTGCCATCTCCATCAATCCGTCGTTTCGCCGTAATTTACGTACTCCAATTATTATCCCGTAAATGTTAGTACCCTTTTATCCGAACCATCATCCATCCCCAGCTATAAAACTCGCAGGATCGAGCATCCCTGCGTCACACGCGCCAGCCACCCCTTGCGAAAACAGGCTGTCGGCTCGGCAGCAGGAAGTTGCCTCTCATCGGAATCGGCTTTGCACTGTTTAATCTATGCGAGAGAGCCTCCGCTGCCTTCCAGGATAACTCAACTAAAATATTATAGTACAGACTCAGCCTCCATATTCGAGTTTAAATCTATGGATTATGTAATGGAATATACATAATCAACAGAACCCCCAATTCATTTTGCACAAAAACTGCTACCACATAATACTAACTTCTTCCATAAATTTCCAACATCTGACAAGAGAGCTTCCAGCTGTGCATTTCAAATCGTCCTTTTAACACTAAACCCCTACCGAGCCTCAAAAGTAACTGGAACATGCTCCCTTATAAAACTGACAAGATTAATTTGACTTAGACTTTGTGCGGCTCCTATTGTAATACGTGCTCTATTAAAGACATGTATACAATAATTTCTTATCAAATAATTGTTATTATAATTCAGATCCTCATTCAATTAAATTACAACGTATCTGATAATTGTTATCTGAATCTGATAACGATTCTTGAAATCTACGTAATTGTAATTTGTACGGTTTATTATAAGTCAGTATAAACAAAACTGTCCTTTCTACTTCCTCCGTGCACTGTGTGCATGGCGCGCCCGCCGGAAGGTTAAAAATCATTAATTAGAGCTACGAACGGTCCTAACCATAAAAATCGTCCGCTGTCCGAGGGTTAATCTGAAATTCCTGCAGCCTATCGCCATCATTCGTGCGTTCAAACACGTATAGGTCTGTTTAATGGAGTTATGTGACGTACACAAGAAAGAGGGTACAGTAATCGCTCCTTCGTTGTCCTGAATCGTGGGCACGATCGTTGTCCAGTGCCTACCCACTCCACCGCCTGTCAGCGAGAGGATTAGGCCTGTGTGGATCTGGTCGCCAGATGTGTCCCAGGCCTGTCCAGACCGCGCAGAACGGAGAACAATAGGAAAGGAATATGGCAAGGAGAAAAGGAGTTTTCTAAAGCCAGACATTCGACTGCTTTTGACTGCGAATGCTTTTCTTTGTCATGTAACTAGCCGTTTCACTAAAGACGCAGTCATAAATCAATAATAGTGTCCGGGCACGGTCGTTGTCCGCTGAAACCCCCGGCCTTTGGACAGCGAAGGAGCTTTTACTGTAGTATGATCTCACACACAATAAGAATTGGCAACAAAAAGTCCATATGTCTCTAATCGAAGAGGCCGGTTTATAATGAAGTCATGGGACGTATACACGAAGGATTGTTCGGTGACCATGATTCCCCATGGTACCGTCGAAGTGGGAAACGTCGAAGCCTATGGCGTTGTGGTTCACCGCATTCCCGGTGTTAGGCAGTCCGTGTTGCGGCCGCGTTCCGAAAAGTTCCCGTGCCGGGGAGCTGATGCGTCGTTAGCATGATCGTGTCGCTGCGGATTCGTACGTCAAAATTTATCGTTCGAGCCGCGCGGCACGTCTCGTTAATTATGCACGTATGCGTGCGTGATACGCGTCGATCCTGGAAAAGCCTGGTAACAAGCTCAATGTCGGTAGTCGGAGGACGTCTGGGGACGTGGAAATCAATGCCCGACGCATTCACGTCCATTTTGATGAGATTCTGTTTCATCAGGGAGACTCGACGAGTCGAGTTGTCTATCCTCTCCTCTCTACCCCCATCTCTCTCTCTCTCTCTCTCTCTTTCCCTCTAGCTCCCTCTCCTTCTAGCCCCCGACGATTTGTATCCCGCGAGCGTGTATGAAAGTTAATGAGTCAAAAGAGCCCGGAGTTTGATGGTTCCATTAGTATCGACGTAAAGTCGCTGATTAATTTTGGAACACGCGCTGACGGGGACGCGGTTCGAAATCTGCAGACTAGCTAACGATAGCAATGGCGCCGCGAATCGATTTCGAACTTTTCTGGGAACTTGCATTTTTCTGGTTTTTTCCAGTTTCTTGACTGCTTAAGTAATATTTGTTCGCGGATGACCTGTAATCTTTAAAAAGTAAAAAAACGTGCAAATGTCATTTATTACATTGTTTTATAAAAAAACCATTATAAAAAAAGATAGTCAAACCCGTGACTATTGCGGACTAGTCACCTAATGGGTAAAGGCAGAAATTACATTTTGAAAAAGTGCCACATATTGTTTTGTAGTTGTGACTGAAAGGATTGTGATGTTAGCTGTTGTGTATAACTTTTCCAGTTCTCAAGATAAGAACGTGAAACTCTGTGTTGAAGGGAACGGTAATACGTCACTCGCAGCTGCTGCAGGCTCTTTTTCCTGGCGTGGCTTTAAAAATATCACTGGCTCGCACACGATCCTTATGAAAGCCCAGTAATTTCGTAGCCTCGAGCACCTCGCTGCGCGTGATCATTCGTCATACTTACCGATCCCAAATTGGCCGTGTACAACAGTCGAGATAAAAAATATCGCTCTAATCCCGCGGATTCGTGAACATTTCCAGACCTATTGCGGGCTTTGCAAATAATCTTTCCATTATTTTGCAGCTATTTATTCGTTTACTCTTACATACTCGTAACGTAATGCGCGAAGAGATTTATATTGCAATAATTTTATGGTGCTCCCGCGAGCTTAACCATAATTGCTTGACGTACCAACTCTGGACGTGTATTCCGGTGTAATAAAATTACTCTCTTCGTTCCGTTATTATCGTAAATAATTTAAAAACGGGCTGTTTAGCTAGACGTTGCTAAGAGTTTTCATCATAGCCAGGTTGTGTAAGTTAATATTAAAGTAAATCAGATTTGATTAAAATTAATTATTAGACTGCGGATTTTATGCATTAACACGACATCAGTGTATTAATTTCAGCTTAATAAGACAATTAAAAGAAGAAAGAAATTTCTATTTGGTCCTGTGTCTTCCAATCAATTTCTTTTTTGCTATCTTTATTTTGCATAAAGATCCGCAGTCTATTAATTATAGACAGAAGTATTCAAGGAGTGACTAGGATGATAAACTTCATGTTTCCAACTTAGGTTCGAGCGACTAAATTATTTTAATTTTGTGATTACATTATCGAACCATTTTGATGACGAGAATTTCTTCACACAGATTTTCTATTCAATTCCAACACAAAGTGATAGTAACTTTCTCCCTCCATTTTACTTCTCTTCACCGATACCGCGTCCAAATAAACTGTACATAATTTGGTTACAACATTGTTAAATTGATTTGTGGGTCGAGACCCCGAGAGATCAGTTTGACGAGAGTATCTTCGAATCTCCCTACGCTCGCTAAACAAAGGCATTTTTAATTTCAGTTCTCGAAGCACGGACCCGGTCCCATTGAACCGAACAAATTAAACGATCGCAACCAGCTGCGGCTGGCCGCAATTCAGGCCGATTTCATTTCGCCGATTGAATCGTAAGCTGAGATTTCTTAAACACGTCACGCCGCGCGCCGCTGCTTTTGTGCCGCATTTACATTCTGTAACTTTTGACTGTGCGATCGAGCCGATCAACCTCAAGGCGTGCAATTGAAAAGTTTACATTATGTGATAGTGTTTTCTTTGATAATTGCAACCGTCAGTCGTTCATAGTTTCAGTTCAGCTTAATCTCCTCCACCGCAGTTTTTTCCAAACTGCAATTTTTATATGGATTACTTTTACTGTTCCACAATCGTACATGTGATTGATATAAATTAGAAATCCCTATTTCACGTGTATTTAAATACTAAAATACATAGAGGGTGTCTCAGCTGAAGGAGGCCACCTAAATATCTCCTTTATTTTTAATGGCACAAAAAAAATATTTTTGGCATAATTTAAATGGTATCGAAGGAGGAATATCGTAGAAGAACAATTCTTTTTGTCCGGTTATTTTTTCATAGTAATTCAAGGTCATCGTTATATTTAACAGGGAAATTTATTTTCTTTTATATTCCATTTTATTAATGACTTAAGCATATTCAAATGTATTTTCTCAGCCACTACAAGATGGAATAAAAAAAGGTAAGTTTTCGCGATAAAAAAATAACGATGACCTTGAAAAAAACTGAAAAAATAACCGGACAAAAGGAATTGTTCTTCTATGATATTCCTCCTCCGATACTATTTAACACTTTATCTACCGACAGCCTATTAATAGGATTTTCAATAATTGTGCTGTGTATACCACACAACAGAAAGCATGGAAATTTTCTTTTACATTACAATTTTAAATGAAACTATCAGATGACATTATTGAGGGCGACTTGTTAGTTCATAATGGAAATTGCTGTCGCTATTGAAGGTGCCATTACAAAGTGTTTAGCCATGTAGCATAGATTTTTCAAAATTATGCATTATTCGCCGGTCGGTAATGTGTTGAATTATGCCATAAATATTTTTTGTGTCATTAAAAATAAAGGATACATTTAGGTGCTCTGCTTCAGCTGGGACACCGTGTATATCGTGTACTAGAAAAGTAACGTATCGGATCGGGAGTATTGAAAATTGAATCGTGCTGCTTGCACACGGTTTCCCCCCTCGCAAACCGTTACAGCAGCATGCGTTGCAGGTGGCAGGCCATGTCGAATGATTTTTGGTGAACCCGCCACGGGATTCTGGACATGTCACTCGAGTAATTAGATCGTATCGGTGTAAATATACGGTGTGCTGCCGCGCAAAGCAAATCGTTCGACCTCTTTAACCGGCCGTTTCCCCTTCCTCTACACTCTACACGAGCCACACCACAACACTGGCGAATTAATTAACGAACCTCGCCGCATTAATGATGTAACGACAGGATTTACGACGTTTCCTGCATCGAGGGGTCGATTTCCCTCTTTTCGACTTTCCCCCCCGTTCCACGCCTCCTTTTCATTTCCCCACCACCTCTTGATTAAAAGCCGCGCGAAAACTTAACCTCGAATTGCTCGGTTTCCTGCGAACGACTCTATATTGGATTTTTCACGAATCCTTGCGACTTTGCCATGTTCCTCATTTTCGCTCGACTCCTTTTTCATGCTTCGACGAAAAGTGGAAAATATAACTTAACATTTTTTTGGTTTCCTCCACTCGACTCCATCCTGGTTTTTTACAAGCCCACGGGACTTAACTACATTTCTCAAAATTTAATTTGGAAAATTATTGGATGATTATATTTAACACCAAAATATGTACTAATTTGTAACTTTTTTTTGTTAAATGTATATCTATTGTATGCCTATTATATTCTCCAATGAGCTGCACATTAACAACACCAAAGTGGAATTTTATTTCGGTTTATAGGAAATTAATCGCACACATATTTATTAGACTCTGTTCACAGAATCTCGAACACGAGTCGGACAAGATATTGTAGGGCAAGGGGTTAATTATAAGTAGACTGAGGATCTTTATGCATTTATAGAAAAATTGAATAGATGAAATTCGAAATCGTTGGAAAATTTGAAAATTGAAGAAGTCAATATTTCTCCTCTATTAAAATCATTAAGGGAAGAAATAGCATCCAATTTGTTTTCCCTTTCCTGTAATCGATGCAGGCAATTTTTATTTTGCATAAAGATCCGCAGTCTAATTATAAGCGGCATTACTAGATCGAGAGGGATTTATGGTATAGTCCTTGACAGATGGTTGGGATCATGTAATCCCGTAGAGGGACTTTATGCGGCAATGCAGATTTGATATTTTTTAAATTCTCACACACAATCTCAGTAAGTGAAACATTTTCTATAAATGTTTCTTTACAAATTCAATCATCGTTCAATCTTCGACGGTCCAAGACACTAGCAAAAATCATCGGTCTACTACAACGTCAAAAACTCTCGTAAAACAACGAAGTACGAGGTACACACATAGTATAATAAAGAATGCCGAGCATTGTGCCATGACTTCAAGATCCTTTTATTTGCGTAAAAATGGCACCTTTTCGGGAAAACGCGTTAGACCAACGACGGCCCGAGGCATTACCAGAACCATTGGTCGAAGTGCTGCACATTCTCGTCCATCTCGGTCTGAACCGCGCGGTAATTAGCAATCAGAAGGCACCCTCTCGGTCCCAGGATCGCGCGACGTCACTCAAAGCGGAGCGGCATTAAATGTACCGCGAGTTATTAACGACGTTTGGCTTCCTCGGGCGCGATTTCGTGTTTCCGCCTAAAGCGGATTCTACAGCGACGCGAGAGAAGGGTTGGCACCGTGTTCGACGAACTGCAAACGAACGATAACGCGAGTGGGCCACCTGCGTCTCGCACGACTTCGCAGAAGTCGCCGTTCTCAGGGTGGCAATCGAGGGACAGAGGGGGGTGGCAAGGAGTGAGAGAGTGGGACGACCCTTTTAAGTGGTGACAAAGGTAGTACGCTGTTCCGACCCTCGTGGATTCGCCCTTACGTAATATCTTGCCAGTAGTCGGATCGCGGACCACCCTCCTTTTTTTTTCTCTCTCACCCCCGGATTTCTTCTCTCCCTTTTTTTTCTCCCTCTTTGTTTCCCCGTCGAAGGATATTTTGAAGGGTTCAGTGCGCCTTAATGGACGATTTAGCTGTCGCGAGGTTGCCCAACCGACGAGTGCGAAGATAAGAGAACCCGTTTTCCGCCTGCCGCCGCCGCGCGCGAATTCTTGATAACTGTGCCAAGGTTGACGCGGCCATTTTACACGGTGCGTCGAGTGACGTTCATTCCGAAATTTCGGGGATTATTGCGTGCCGGAGGTTCCATTGTGCCGGCTAATTGGAGGAACCGAGCCACCCGGCTGTGCGAGCCATTGTCTGCTTCGATATAATGTTCGATAGAATTTATTCCCGCGAGATATGAACCCCGAAATGTGTGTCGACGTGGGACGAGCTGCTCGCCGAGATATGGTTAGGTAAATACGCTTATCGGAGAATGGACTTCTTCGTATACGGTACAGCGATTGTATAGTCCACTTATAGTTGTTCAACGCCTATAGAAATTTTTAATGAAATTAAAAGAATATACAGGCTGAGTCACCTGACGTTTGGACAAAGTTGAATGGTACAGTGGGGCTGACACGATGCAAAAAAAATGTTGTTTTTATGTTATTTATTTAGAGATGTCAAGGTCACCTTGTCTTTTTTAAATGGAATGTCCTATTTTTTATACCATAGATCGATAGAGTATCAACATCTGAGTATAAAAGTGTTAACCTTGATATGACCTAAACCTAATAGAGTTTACGAGGTATTATCAAAGGCATCGTGTCAGCCCTATTTTACCATTCAACTTTGTCCTTACCATATTTTACGTATCATTAGAAACAACAAAGATATTTGAGGTGCAAACGTTAGGTGACTCATAACAATTATTAAACGTTAGGTGACTCACCCTGTATATTGGAGTCCCCGAGTGACACCCCTTCGCATGCGCGGGTTAATAAAGATATTCGACGGGTTCTATAAAATTCATCAATATTTAAAAATTATATGAATTTTTCAATACATTACTTCCTCACAATGATATTCTATAAAATTCATCAATATTTAAAAATTCTATGGATTTTTCAATAAAATTATTTCCTCATGATTATATACTATAAAATTCATCAATTTTTAAAAATTACATGAATTTTTTAATAAAATAAATATCTTGTTATAAATGAAATATCCTGTGTACACTACTATTATTATTATTATTACACTAACCTTGGCCCATTCGTAGGGTCACCCACCACCGACCGCGCGACACTAGAAATCACTGGTAACATGTTGTTGCAAAATATGTATATCGACCGTTCGCATTCGTCGCGGACTGTCTCGCTCGTTTTCCGTTGCGGTGAACAACATCGACGGAGCGCGTTGTCAAACCTCGGAACCTCGAGCGGTTTACAATTGACAGTGACGTGGAGCTACCGGAGAAACGTGTGGTGGTGGTACGGGGGGGTGGATTTTAATAAACCGGAAGCTTATTGTGCGGTCCGTTTGGATAGCATACACGCTGGCGTTATCAGAAAGGAAGAGAATGAATGCTGCGCGTTCGCCACGACAGCGAAGAAGACAGCGAAGCGACAGCACGATGTCGACGTGTTCGTTGACAGTGGGTGTACGGGGGTTGTAGAAAAGTACGTTGGCGTTGAGGGGGGAGGGAGGTGAAAAAAAAGAGAGAGAGGGAGAGGGAGAGCCTCGGGGGTTGCATTGTTGCAGTGCCGGTGATTACGACCGGCAAGCGAACTCCTTTCCACTTTTTGCTGCAAGTTCACTGCGAGTGGTTCCCCGCTCAGTCGAGATGCCCTCAAGGTCCCGTGTCTTGTTATCACCCCGAGCCCGTGTCTGCGCGTTTTAAGTATCGTGCCTTTCCTACGATCTGCTTGATTGCGTCGTTAAACCCGAGACCCCGCAGTAGCCATCGCTTCGCTATTACTCTCCCGATCTACGCCCTCTAACATTCTAAAGAAAGATACAGACAAAAAGTCGTCGTTACGACTTGTTCGGCTTCTCTTAACCCTTCATCGGACGTCTGAATACGGTCTGATTGACCAGCAATGAGGCTGCTGTCCTGTAAAGCGACCTAACTTGAAGACCTGCACTTGACGACTGAGCAAAGCCACATTTTGAAAATTGACGGGTTTACGTGCCGGTATTAATTAGAATTAAACTAACATCGGCATTTTGTTACAGTAAAAGCTCCTTCGTTGTCCAAAGGCCGGGGGTTTGAGCTATTTTTGATTTGTGACTGCGTCTTTAGTGAAACGGCTAGTTAAATGACAAAGAAAAGCATTCGCAGTCAAAAGCAATCAACTGTCTGGCTTTAGAAAACTCCTTTTTTCCTTGGCATATTCCTTTCCTATTGTTCTCCGTTCTGCGCGGGTCTGGACACGCCTGGGACACATCTGGCGACCAGATCCACGCAGGCCTAATCCTCTCGCTGACAGGCGGTGGAGTGGGTAGGCACTGGACAACGATCGTGCCCGCGATTCAGGACAACGAAGGAGGTATTACTGTATTGCAAATCAGTATCGCCAGAAGAGAAAATCGTTCCGCGTCTCGTCTGATCTTCCCACGCGCTTCGTCGTAGTTTGAAACGTTCCCGGCGCGCCTCTGTTGTTAATAGTCGATCGATCAGTTCGAACAAGTTGCGGAGCGTACAAAGAGAGCGCAAGGCGGATAGCGTTTTCCTGTTATGGCGATGGGAGAAGTTCGATTTCTCTCCGGGATAAAGAGAGGGTTCTCCCGTGTTGAGCTGCGTTTAACGAGAAACAAGGGTGGCCGAGGATGCTGGTATTTCTCAGGGAATCCACTAAGACGACTTAGGAGAACAGGACTCTTATAGCATGACGGTAGGAAGCATGTCGGTGTCTTTCACAAGAAACTCGGCTCCGTCGGCCCCGTCCGTAGGTGTATGTATCGCGACGATGCTGGCGGAGATGGCCCGGCGGAGGAACTTCTAAAATCAATTAGCAGCCCCTTAGGCAATGGGGTTCCGTTCCCGCGACTGCGGGAGGACCCTCTCCATCATAGGATAAGGGGTGATAAGGAGGGGTCGACGTTTATCCCAATAGAGAAACCGGCGGAACAATCACGACGTTTCTACGAGTATCTACACGTACACGGGAGGGGCCAGAAGGCGATGCGAAAGATTGTGTGGGTGCCACCTGCAGGGGTTGCAGCGCGATTCAACCCTTCCGACGAGCAACTAGTCCCGTTGCTGCGGGCTGCTGAGATTATCCTCAGACGACTCGCTCGTAGATGCTAATGGAACCTTTTCCACGCGATTTCGACACCCTCGCGTCAGGTTTTATTCCCTTTCAAAGGAGCAACCCCGACGAACAGCGAAAACATTCATATTTTTAAAAACTGATAGTCTGCTTTAACCCTCGAAATACGGTCTTTCGGAAATGATAGAGGCATGTCAGCATGATGCATTTTGTATGTTGCAGATTTGACTACCCTTTTATGTATTTGAGTTGTAATTTTTTAACACTATTTCTTTACCCCAATATTTTTGTCTGCCTCTTAGATGAAGTAGGGCAAAGTGTCCAAATATGAACCATTTTTTGTTTAACTTAGAATGCTCTTTTTCGACCAAAAAATTACCAGTTGTAGATGCATTTCCTCCCTATAAGATTCTGGGTCAAGTTTGTTCAAAAATTAATACGGCTTGGGAAAAATATTTGCGATGAATAAAAAATAATAACTTCGCAATCGATCGTTGAAATTTGCATACATTTCACGATACGCGTGTCCTCTTTCCTGCCAAAACTTCCCATTTGCTCGGCCGTCTCGTTGTTGAAAAAAGTTAATTATTTCGCCTTGGCGGGGGCGTCGAGTGCAATCGCCCGCGCACGCATTCATCGCGGTGAATTCGAGCAGTTATGAAGGGGCGTTTAAACTTTTACCTGGAGGGATGCAGACGAGGGTGGACCCGGTTTTCGAGCGTCTACCACGACCCGCGCGACTCGCCTCGAACTCTAACGACCAGCAGTAATTCGTCCACCTGGAGTTGGATGACCGATGAAGTCGACTTACGCGATGCGTAAGACCACGTAGCCGAAGTTTCGAGATCTTCGGGCTCCTCTCCTTGTGTCCTTATGCGCCGTATAATTGAGCGTCGCGGTGAAGATCCCTTTGGGGGTGGCCCTTCAACCCTTTGGAAGGAGCTGATGATGGTTGTCCACGCTACGCTTTGTCCAAAGTTTCGGTCTTCGAGGACAATCACACGGAGTAGGAGACCACCTGAGAAAGTAGAGAAAATTTTGAAACAGGCTGTTCCATAATTTGTTCAACGAATATTTATCTTGGATATACATATGAATAAATTGTGATCGAAGCTAGTGAAAATAAAATATGGGTACTTAAGAGTAGATACACAAAAATTGATATAATCCAATAAATCCTTTGGGGTCCATGCCAAATCGATCACATTTTACAGGCACCATCGTCGATTTTGTTCTAAATGAAATATGTTGTAGTCCACGTGAAAATAGGGGGAGGTTTAAGTCATCATTTTGCTGGTTTCGAATTTTTTTAGAAATGGCAGGCTTTCAAAAATTTCAATTTTTCCCCATTTTGGCGAAAACGGGCCTCACTTACGAATTTTTATCTCAGGTTATTGGGCAATTACAAAATAATTTTTTTAACCTCGGCAATGAACTTTGTAATGCCGAAAAATTTAAACGAATTCTTTCTTTACATTTTTTTCGATGATGGTTTCCTCTTTAAAATGAGTCATTGAAAAAGATGGTATCATTAAAATTGGCATCACAATGAGCTGGCAAAGGACGCCGGTATCCCCGTTTCAGGTAGAGGCGAGTCGAGCGCACCGCTATCATGATCAGTTATCTACACCGCCGGTTTCAAAAAAATATCAGCAGACCGTATACGATTAAATCGAAAGCCTGCCTTAATGATGACTTAAACCCCCCTATTTTCACATGGACTACAACATATTCAATTTAGAACAAAATCGACGATGGTGCCTGCAAAAAGTGACCGACTTGTCATGGAATGACCCTTTGACAAATTAAGAAGCAGCCGCCACGAGGGTTTTCGTCACACGGAGAGCGATTTATTTTATGTAATAAATGCTATTACATAAAAAGCAGCGCGACGTGGGGCGATATTTCACCGGAGGAGCTGTGTACCAGGTGACAATGGGTGAAATTGCGGGTGATTAAATAGGCACGTAATATTCAAGAGCCGATCTTTCATCTCGGCCTGGGGCGGAGGGTCTCGTTAAAGAACCTTTGTCGGGATGTTCCGGGATCGATGGCAGATCGGCGGAACGGCCAGAAAGACGGCTAAGTCTGAAGATACCGGCCGATTAGAGACCGTTCCCCTGTCCGCCATCTTATTGCATAGACCTGTTTCCACTCGGAGAGACCGAACTGCTCTTCTCTCTGACTTTGAGCAGAGTTTCGTCCCGTCTTTGAAGAGTTCTCGGCCCCGCGACCCTTCGTGACCCAACAAGAGGGAGCGGCGGAGGATGCGACAAAAAGGCCTGTGGTCCTTCCGCGGCACATTTCTGTCCTATTGGAAGGACCAAAGGGCCGAGGGACACGCGTATTCGTTTAAATGAAGACGAAGGGACCTTCCAGACGGTGTCCTCTAATCGGGGAATCACGGATTTCTTTGCTCCCGCTTCTTCCACCGTCTATTGACGTCCCGCAGTATTTGTTCCGCTGGATGCTGTATTGACTCGTTCCATCTCGATTAAGTTCGGACTTTGATCGTGTGTTCGATTGTAACTTCTTCGATGCCTCCTCGGAATGTCGGAGTTCAAGACCCGCCGGAAGAAAGATTCCCTCGGGCGGCGTTCTTGGTGTGCCTGCAATTTCTTCCGTCGCAGAATTCGGAAATCTTTAAATCCAAGGGACCGTCGCTATCCTTGCAATTCTGCTTATTTGGCTTATTTAGTGTAATCAAGAGGTCATTGGTAGACTGCGGATCATTATGCAAAATCAAAATTTGTTGTATTTAATCCGAGAAACAGAAGTCTTATTTTATTTTAGTAGGTCACAATTAATATATTGATACTTTTCAATTTTCTAGATGTTATGATTGCTCGGACTGCAACTACTCATTTTTGTTATAAATGCATAATATCCGCAGTCTAGTTATAGCACACGGACGTATGAGCAGGTAGAATTTAAATCAAGAATTCGAAATACTGCTCAAAAATGGTTCTTTGTATTTATGTGCTTGTGGTGTGACGTAGCAGCGCTGCTCATTGGATAACGCGTAAGTACCCATGTACAAAGCAATATGGCGGCATTCTAACCAGTCAAAAACGCTTGAAATCGGTCAACTCGTATATTTATGTGTCTTATTTGTTATTCTTCAGTAAATGCTAAACGCAGAATTGTTCATACTCAGAACAACACGCGCAGTCTTCATTACGTGGTCTGGAACGATCTGATTTTTCAAGCCATCGGGCGTCGCGCGAATGTTACCCACGAGACCGACTAATATAGTACAGTAAACGAAGAAAAACGAGCCGAGAGAAAAAACGGAGAAACTTGAGGAGCTCTTTGTAGAACCAATCCAAGGGTCCATCGCGTACCTACCTCCGGAAAACGATGTTGAATAGCTCCGGGTAAGTTCGGTCTTGTGTGCAGACTGGACCTCGTGAAACTTTAACGCGTTTACCCTGTTAGTGGACCGAGGACGATATATATCTGCGCGCGGAAGATGAAGATCCTTCTCCTCCAAGGATTTCGTATTGGAGACCTTCACTTGTCATCGATCATGATTAGTCGTTGTAATGGGCCCGTCTCGTTGACTCACTATTTCTTGATTTTCGCGGGACAGAGTGCGTCGGGGAATCTTGGGGGAGATAAGTGCAAAATTTGATCATTTTGTGGAGACGTTGATAGTCACTGGTCATCGGCACTGTTACGTTAACCATCGACCATATATACTTATAGACCCGGCATATACATATAGAGACATAGGATATGCATAGAACACAGTGGTCCAAGAACGGAATCTCTGGTGACCACAACTGACGTCACAAGATAATTCAGAATTGTGGATAGCGATATAAAAGCGAGGTATACAGGTATATTTATGCATTATTTTTTGTAAACATTTGGAAAAATGGTGCGAACTTGTTCCATAAAGAATCGTAAGGAACCCTTTGCACTCCTTGTCTCGACATCAGAGAAAGTAAAACGTAAATACAACGGGTTCTTAGATGTATTTGGTTCATCCATTATTTATTTGTCTTATTTTTTAGTTAAAAACAAACATATGTTCCACAAATATAAATTACAACAAAGTTTGAGAGCTGTATCCAATATAATTAGTAAACAAAATTGTGAAAAATAAGTAGCAGGCACAAGGAACTGTCCTTTGAAGTAAATAAAAAAAAAAAACACTTAAAATAGTATGTAGAGAGTTGTTGGCAAAAACATTGGAAAATAATTCGGAGTGCAAAGGGTTAATATCGCATATATATTGTCCTTACTATTCTTTTTTTTAAATATAGTAAGTTGTGAGGAAATAATCAACATTTCAATCAACAAGATATTAAACACATCAATCAATGTTTACAATAAACGTTTACATTAAAATTTAACTTTTTCCAAATTATAATTGACAAAATGTGAGTTAGCACTATTTAAACTAATTAGAGTAAAGTAGAAATAAACGAGTGATAAAATATATACGACGACGATTTCCATTTTCCCTCTTACAGTTTAGCTTCGCAACACTGTGCCTTCTCAACAGACTATAGCACTTTGTCCACATCCGCCATCTGGTAGACGATGTAATCTTGGAACAGAGCATGTTATCTGAAGCCGGGTCTGTAGGTATATGGTGTAAGACGATCAAAGACGATAACACTTGATCTACCGAGCCCTGAACAAGATTGATGTATACTGAAATGAGATTTCATAGAATTTTTATGGTAACATGTACTTGAATGAAGAAAAAAATATACACACTAAAAAAGTGTAATTTCAAGAATTTTAAAGAAGAATTTGAAATCCGCCATTTTGAGAGGCTCGGTAGTGACAAATGGCGAATGTCCCAAAAATGTATCTACTTGCTTGAAAGGGATGATCCCTGACGTCATTTCAAGTAACTTTTTCCGTTGCGAAAATGTTCTTCGTGGCTTTCTTAAGAATTTATCAACAAAAAAACACGCACCAATCAGAGCACAGGTACGGCTGAGCGTGGCGTTGGCATCGGCCAAGCCGAGCTCCGTCCGCAGCAGTCGCTCTTATTACAATATTAATTTCATGCTTTAATTCTCTGCGATGTAGACGCGGTCGAAGGATTTAATCCGGCAGTAATTAAATTCTCCTTAACACAGAAATACACTTCGAATAATGGTTGATTTTCGTAAAGAGGATAACCGGCAGGTACGATCGTTCGTCAATTCGAGTTTTCTTTCAGGATTATCCGCGAAATCTTCTCGAGAGGCAAGTCGTGTAAATATTGTTGGGAATTCATTGGTGTTTATTCTGCGGCGTTGGGAGCTAATACGCCGGGAAATGTGATGAAACCTGTTATCTTCGCATTTCACTCCTTTCTTACACTTCTTCGTAGACAAAATTAGGACTGTGTAAACTCGTGAATATTAGTCCCTGGATTTTGCAGATTTATGCCGTATCCGGATTTGTAAAACACATTTTGGAACTATTTTCGAACTTCTGCTCCTCCTTCACTTCATTGTACGTAATTCTGAGGGCTTAAGTATTTTATTAAAAAGGCAAAAGAAATTTCATTTAATATTTTTATTGTATCGAAAGTAGGTATCCAAATAATAATAAAACTTTGCTCTATGCAATTCGAAGCAATATAAAGAATGTACAGTCCTTTGGTGATCGAGATACAAGAAAAATGGTCTTATTGTTACCTTTCGTGAAGATTCTTTCTTCAAACCCTGAGATTATAAAAATACGAAAATGATTGACAATTTTGTTTGCCTTGCCAACGAGAATACATTCTCATTGAATTGTACAAATTTATTCGGGGCAAAATTTTATTTTTAAAATGCCGCAGTATAAAATGTACATTCGCAGTAATAGGTACATTTACCTTATACAGAATAAAACCTTTAAAATATTTATAAGAGCATTCTAGTTTAGCCTGATGCAAGAGCACATTATACAGCTAAATGGGCAGTTGATAACAATAAATTTTAATCAAATTTCTGTTACTGAATCATCGGAATGTCAAAGCAGATTACAGAGACAAATCCGCACGGACAGGAATTTCCGATTCCGATCAGACTCTTTTGTGTACCGTAATTTGCGTATCTGGATTCAGATGCAAATTGCCAGTTGAGATGCTAGATTTACAGTTTACTAACGAGCGTTTAGGGATTCCGTACAGGCATCAGCGTCAGGACCCTTAGCTATTCAAGTTGCAACCCTTCCAAGTTAGGGGTTAATTGTGTCATCGTGATCGATCTGTTTGCGCGTGATTCGGCTATCCTCCCGTTTGAAAATATGCGACTAAAATCATATACACCGACACTAACAAAATTACAATTGTGAAAATGCTACTCTCGTTCTCAGGCTCGACTTAAATGAAAGACATTCTAAAGTACAACGGAATTATACCGTGCTCGAGAATTATGGAACGCTTAGCACCATGTTTTATGGCTTCTGTCTCGCGTGATATTCCGCTGGGTAAATAGCTCTGAGCATTTCACGGTCTCACGGAACACGTTCTCCGCATAGTTAGACGCAGGAATGGAATCATCCATTCACCCTGCTCTATCATAGTTTTATGAAACTCTCGCTGCAAGCCGGCAGATTGTTTCCCCTTAATTTATACTCGAATATCAATTAAACTGTGTGCCCTATGCGGCAATAATTTCCGCAAGCAATTTGTAATCGGAATTGTTAACTACCGTAATTTGGCGTGATTTAATAGGCGAACTATTTAAAGCTCCGGTTTAATGCTTATCTTTTTAACCCCTTGCCGTATTTTAACGAGTCAGACACGTCATGAAGATTTTATCAAAGTATAACAAATATGAATGTTACGCGTTTCCTTTTAGATGAAATAAAATTTGATTCGTTTGTAATTAATATCTAAGCATTAATGCTTACTAAATAATTAGTAGACTGCGGATTTTATGATTTTATGATAAGAATGAGTAAGTGTAATTTAAAACGACAAAAACATTAGATGAATTTAATGCTACTGTTATACCCTGTTCAACCCATTAAACAATTTAATAAAAGAAAAATCCGCAGTCTAATTATTAGTAATAAATGTATAAATTTTCTTTTCCTTTCTACGACATTTTTAGGGATAAAGATGTTTCAATCACTGTAACTGCAACGAGAATGGCACGGCAAAGGGGTTAATTAAAGGTGACTTCAGATTTTTGTTTGGTCGGTTAGCTTTTCATCGAATGAAAATAATTGTTTCACAAAATTTAATCTTTAATTTATACTATTATAATTTAATATATTATAGTGTAATGTTTAAGTTTAAATCTTGGCATATTTATTATCCGATTAAATGTTTCTTGAATGAAAACAGTTAACAGAAATGATTTTCAGAAAAGGTACACAGATATTAATTAAGGGTCTTGTTGAGAATGAACACGTAGCTGTTATATTAAAAACAAATGGGTTTACGAAAAGTACCTTCAAAAGTGCGTTTAAAAACATTTACAAATGAAGCTGTGCATGGTCCTAAGCATCCGCGATTGTACAGTTCTAAAAAAGGCCCGCGGTCTGAGGATTAGTAATATCTTCGGTGTGTTATTGCATATTTTGAATCGTATCAATATTAACAGCGGAGGTAGCATGTAGGGTCCGATGCAAGATGATAAGTCACAGGAGCAGGGGTTGTAAACGCGAATGACCAGTTCGAAAGTCGTAGGTAAATCGCGAGAAGGGGGCCAGCCCGTTTCCCCGGGGCAAATTTCCGATTTATTCAAGCCCACTCCCGAATACTTGGGAGCCCATAAAGAGAATGAATGGGATTGTGGCGGTTGCAGCAATGCTTAGGGTTGCTTTAGGGGTTCATGAAATACGCGGCCGCTACCCTCTTTCGGGCTTTGCTCTCCACTCCCCTCTCTCTTTCTCTTGCTCTATTCCCAGCTCCTTCTAACGCTATCATCCCATTTCTATTACTTCGTTTTCTTATCTCTCACCTCTTTTTGTTAATAATTGCATCAACTATGCATTTTTCAATATTCACTATATACAATATACATTGAAAAATGTGTACAGTAGCTGCGCGAGAAATTTTTCATTTGGTACGAAGCAAACGAAATTCATAAAGTACATATTCCCTCAAAAATTTAAATCAATAACTGCACTTTCGAAGAGCGTGTAAGGATTAAAAATACATCATTTAACGGCGCACACAATGCATTCTCGAGAGATACAAGGAGCTCGTTTTTATGAATCCCATTGGCCTAATTCTTGAATAATACTCGAAGCGTTTCGATCATAAACGCGTGCCCCTTTATCCGATTGTCCCTGTCTGGTCTCTGTTCGTTTGAGTCCCCCTCGACTTTGTTCCCCTCCGCCCACGTATCGAAGCTCTCCTCTCCGCGGGGCGGCCGAGCGATATTACCATGAATTTACATAGCCTCGCTCCGAACTCGGAACATATTGCGCCGCTTTGATTTATGTGAAACATTTGCTAAATATTCCCGCTTAATCTCGGCCGCGCGGAATGCCTTTCTGTAACGAGAACCCGTCGTTGCGTCTCCTTCGACGAAGCTGGGGAGGCTCTCCCGTAGGATTGAGGGGGATCATTCGACCCTTGCGCCTTTTTTCTCTCTGCCAACCGATGAACGGAATTAACGCTCGTATATTGCCTCGATACTGCCGGAAAAGCATCGGTTTGCAACGTTCGCCCCGTTATTTTACTTGTATCCGATCCTTTTCCGCGGAACCCTCGCCTACGATATAGCCGACTGTAACGTTTCGCGGATTAGAGCAGTTTTTTCCGACCGAAGACCACTCTGCAAAATTGAAGGATCACTCTAAAGGATGAAGTCTTTGCTGTCACATTCCTCAAGTTCACTTTTTAAGATAATTTTTTTGGACAAAACGAAACTAGTACAAGTAGTTGTCAATTGAAATTGAAATCAATGTAGGGGTAGTTACCCTGATGCCGAACGCTTAAGGTTTTCCTTAAATAAATAAGAGAAGATAATGTTCCAGTCTTTTTATTCTGCATTATTCATAAGGTAATTATAATTATTAAAATTATCAACATTATATAATAGTAGTTAACTTAATCCTTTAGGTCATGGCGTCCTCATATAAGGACATAAAAAAAATCATAATTTAATTCAAAGAACTGCTTAGCAAAGCCATGATTTTTTTTGCAGGAATAAATAATTCGTGTCCGAATGCGTTAAAGAAACGTTATGCTCTGGTACATGATTTTGAGAGATTAAGTAGCAACTAGTACCGGACACAGTAAAACCTTCAGTATAATTTACAGTAATCACTAGACTGCGGATTTTTATGCAAAATAAAAATTGACTGCGTCGATTGCGAGAGAAATAGAAACCAAATAGAATGTTATTTCCTCTTTTAATAATATTAATGGTTTTTCCAGTGTTTTCATCTGCTTAAACTTATTTCATAAGTTATTATTCATGTTGTTTAGATGTGTCATTTATCCAGTGAAACCAAAATAATGAACAGTAATACAAATAGGGAAACACATTTAGATTTGCACTGTCCGACAATAGAGGAAATCGTTCTGTCGGGAACTAGGGGACAGTGAACGCATTAAACAACAATATTTTGTGAAAACCAGTGCACTGTATACACAAAACCCAAAGGTGATTTAAAAAGTACTTGCAACAAAATTTAATAACACAATTCACCGCATTTCCGTAAAACGCAAAAATGACTCGATCTCCTTAGCTGTGCACACGCGAACGGAGCGTATCGAAACCTAATCGCCTTTTTTTCTATTTCCTCCACTATTTACGTCGAATAACGACTCGCTAGCATATGAATGTCCGGTATTAGGTGCCAGCAGGCGTTAAGGGAACTCCCCCTAACTTAATATTCTCTCGTCCTGTTTTATAACAAACCAAAGTCTATGGGGAAAAGTAAGGACGTGAAGAGATATTTTTATTTTTTACGTAAAGTTATTATAGGCGTTCAGAAGTTAATTATTTTACAGTGCAGAATTGTCTAAATGTGCATAAAAATTGTCAAATTACTTACAATTTTGTCAAAAGTATTGGAAACTAATCGATTCAGACTTTTTCATAAAACATAAAGTGTCATTCTCAATCGGCATTTGAGTTTTAATAGACGATGTTGAATTAGCGCGTCGGCAATCGTGTCGTTTGTGGAACCCTCGCAACAAGAATTAAATCGTGCCCACAGAAGAAACAAGCTCGCGTAAACAACAAGGCTGCCAAAAGTAAATATGTATTTCAACCGCGAAACTGACTTTAGAGTGTTCGCCCCGTCGAGGTGTGTCGAGATAATTTTCGTTCCACCGGAAACGTCGTCGACCCCAATTTTTTTTTCTGTCGCCGCTCCCGGTTGCTTTTTAACAATTTCTAATGAAAGAACCGCTATTGTTTCGGCGCGAGGCGAAAAACCGCCGGGCAACGTAGCCACTTCATAAAAGTCGGGCACTCGCCGACTCTTCCGAGCTGCCACGGAAAATTTATACGCTCCCCGAAGATTTATGAGAAAACAAATCACTTTGAAAGACGTCAGAAGCGTGAATGGAATCTATTAAACCCGGTTCAATCTGCCGCGGTTTATTATTCACGATAAAATTCAGGTTTGCTTGAATGTAAAAACAAAAGATTCAATTTAATGAAGAATATCGTGTTATTAGGGGCAAGGCTGCGCGAAATCAATATAAAGGTCGGATCAATGAATAAAATTTGCTTAAAAATATTCTAAAGACGTGTTTCGTTCGTTTCATCCTTACGTCGAATATTATATTTTATTCTTGATAGTGTAATATTTACATAGACTGCGGATTTTATGCATTTATCACAAAAATGGGTAAGCACAATTTATAGCAGTGGACATATTAAAAAGATTTAAAGACATTACTGTATTGGTGTATCAACTTAATCAGATAATTAAAAGAAGAAAGAAATTTTTTTTTATTTCACTCCTCTGTCTTGCAATCAATGCAAACATGTTTTATTTTGCATGAAAATCCGCAGTCTAATGATTACCTTGTTGAACGATATTTTATTCCAAAGAGATGAAGTCCGCCTGTATCGATCAAATACAGACAATACTAATACATGATTTACTATGTTCGCTACAAGTAGAAGAAGCCTGTTATGGTCAGACATAATGTGCTTACTTTATTCGACATTAACACCATCTTTTCTTCTTATAATTAAACACTTTATCAACCACTCGACTAATACATTTTAATCAGTATGAATTGAAAATGTATTTAATGTAGGCAACAAACTCTATACTATAAAAACCTTTAATATGGAAACTAAATTCACGACTTTTTGTTTCGTAATTCTTTTATTGTATCATTATAACCTCATTCAGTGACCATTCCATTTGAACTGTATATCATTGGAAAGCTCTGAATTTTGCCATTAATTTGATATAAAATACTCGTGCTTAGAAAATATATATATAAATGACTTTGTTTGAGAAAATGTGGAGGTCGCGAACTTAGTTGCCAACCTAATGTAATAAAAGAACTTTACGGGATGGTGCAATGATTCTTTTTGGCTATATTTTCTGATTGTATTAAGACTAGGGGTGGGCGTGTACCCGAAAAATCGGGTTCGGGTCGAGTCGGGTATATTCCTTGGGTTCGGGTCAGGACCGGAAAATTCGTGATCCGCGGGTACCCTGAATTTTCGGGTATCGGAAGTCGAAATTAGGTCGGGTCGGGAACCCGGAAATCTGACATTAGGGTCTCCGAACAGTATAAATTTTCGGGTTCCCGACCCGACATCAGGTACTCGAAATTTCCGGGTATTCACCCTCCCCTAATTAAAAGAGAATGTTAAAATTCTTTCGTCAGATGGCGAGATACATGCAATGAACGCTGTTGTCTCTCTCAAATGGCTATAATTCGGGACAATGAAACGTTACGCTTTAGCTGCCGGGTATTTGGTGGTTTCTCGAGATTCCATTGACCGTTCTAGCACGTTGGCCAGTCGGCCTAGTTCGCATTTGGCTTCCTCTAACAGAACGAGAAGTATTCCTGTTGACTGAGGCGGCGGTTACTCTGAAGCCGACCAACTTCATGAAACACTATACCGCTTAGCATCAAACTCGCGATTTCAAACGGGACAATTCTGCACTTCACGCAGACATGTGACTCTTTAAATTTATACTTTCCCTTTAACTTAAATTTTATATATCTTCAATATCGCGCTACACACTTCTATATTTCTGCTTTTGTGCGTGTGCTGTTTAAACAAAGCGGACTATCTAAAATAAGCATAACAGAATTAGCAATGACGTACTTCAGAATGTAAAACGGTAAAAACGTCCCGGAAAGCGCGACGCGTTCATTACATTAACTCGCGGTAACATCCCGGCTGCTCCTGAAGCTTCCCCTGTGTAAATGGTCGCCGGTTGTAATTAATTCCCATGTTCGAGTAATTAATGCAATTATTGTTACATTTACCCGCGCACCTAGACTTTCATCGTTACGCTTCTAGTCTCACGACGTCAAACACAGTCGAAGTTCGCAACGCCATTAAAGAGAAATCAAGTCTCCATTGAAATAAAGATAATATTACAGATCCCAAGAACAAACCTCTATGATTATTTCAAGCACAATACATTCCTTTCATCCTTTCGTAGCCAACGACGCATACAACAACAAAAAATAAAGAACAACGCTGCGTTTGCTAATAATTCCTATCTCGCAGTGGACCGTGCATTGTTCGCAACGCTAACAGCATTCATCGTTAAGCCCGCCCAGTTTTCTTCGTTCTCGAAGCGTAGCTCCCTTCATCCCCATTATTATACTGAAGTCGCTTGAAAACGCGTGGACATCGGCTGGTCCCGACCATTTCCGTTTTCGTTCGATCCGGTAGGTCTTACGGCTTCGCGAGGTACCCACCCCTGCCAACGTTCGTCTTTTTTCTCCCTTCCCCTTTTTGTTTCATTTCCCACTTCACGTATTCATACGGCACTCTTTGCTTACAATAAATGCAGACCATTTGCATGTAGGGCCTCCGCTCGGGAACAAACCCCTTCCCTCCGTATCGTCCTACACCCCACGCTCCCCATACTGTCACTCTCGCCCTCACTCTTCAATCTCTTTCTCTCTCGTGCTCTCACCATTTTATACTCCCTCACCCTTCCCGTATTTCACACACTCGTCCTCCCACTTGCCCGCAGAGCCTAGCTCTCTCACTCGCTCTTACTGTCCAACTCTCTGTCTCTTTCACTTTCTCATTCAGTCACTCGTAAACTCTCATATTCACTAATACATTCGTATTAGTACCTTCTCACATCTTGACTCTCTGCCACTCTTCAAACCCATCACTCAGCAACTCACTCGATCTCCAATGCTTTCATTTTCTCACTCTGTCGATAAAATAAATCTCTCGCTCTCTATCATCATCACATTTCGACTCTCACTCGAAAATTCCAACAGTCCGACTCTCCCACTTTTGAATTTTCATTTTCCGACCCTCCCTCTGCCCCCCCTCTCGCTCTCGTCGTTCTCATTGCTCCCCTCCCGGGCTGATCCACCCGGACTACCCCTCCAACCCCTGACCCAACTCCAGCGCGATAAGCCGCCCCCGGGAAACCGCGATTGTCTCGATTTATATGCATGCACAGACGTAGGCGGTGGTCCGTGGGCTGCTCGCCGACTGCGCGATCCGGCAGCAGAGCCACGCTGTCGTACAGGGAGTGGGAAGACAAGGGGGACGTCCACGGGGTGGTGTAGGGGAGGATAGAGGCCGCGGGAAGGTGGATAGAGTAGATGCGACCGTCAATAGATCGATTCACCGACAGACAGTAAATATCGCTGATGAGCTGGTCCAGTCGTCGACGATTGGGACTTAGGGCCGAGGGGGTTGTGGGGCTCCGGGTGCTTACCCTGCAATTTGTCGAGTGGCAGAAATCCGCGCGCTACTCACGATGCCTCTATGCGAAAGAGGGGTTGGGGTGGTTCCAAACCCCTAGCTGTGCCGCCGGTCCTTTATCCGCCTCTGCGTTCGGCCATTCTTTATTCCCGCGATTTTTGTTTTTACGCTCTCCATCGGAGATTTTTGCCGGCCGAGGCATCCGGTGCCTTGGGAGAGCCTAGGCCCAACCCCCCGTTGTCCCGGGATTAACGGACTATGCCCGACTGCCGATTTTTCCCCTTTTTCCGAGACGCGAGCAGGATATTGTTGCGAACGAGGGACCGGCTCGACCAAGGCACGTGGATACAAGCCGGCTACGATTATCCGATTTAATTCCGAGATGCCTTTTTAACGACCCGACCGTGTTTTCGTTTCCGCTGGAGTAAGGTAATTGCGGACCAACGGGTTGAAACGTACGTGTTACGGTAATGAATTTTAAGCGGGCATCGCGAACCAGGGGAATTTGTACATTCTTAAGGGTCCTTGAACAAATGTCTGTTCTATAAATCTGTGACGGTGAGGAATACTTTGTCAAGAGTCACGTTGAGAACACGCGTCAATAGCGAGCCAGCAAGATTTAACCCTTGTGTAGCCTGCCGGGTACCCGGGTACCCATTTACTGCATCTCTTTCAACAATTTGTTGTTAATGCTCCTTTAAAAATATTATAAAATTTCTCCGAATTCTTTACTCGCTAATATATTAATTTATCTTAAATTTATCTTAAATAATTACCTTAATTAGTCTTAAAATGAGAATTTGTGCAAATATGTTAAATACAAGAGATTTTATGATTGGCTACATAAGGGTTAAATGAAAATTCGCTTTTTAACACTAAACCTACCGCCACCGGTCAAAATGATCGGTTCGAGATGTTTTATTTTACGATTACTGAAGCAATAAAAATGATTTCATTAGAAATTAGTGTGTAGATACCTTTAGTACAGCACATATTACAATAGTAGCCGGGCGAAGTGTAAATAAAATTAATCTTGTCACGTTTAATTACTTTTCAGGTTCGGTAGATCTATATATAGTGTTAAAAAAGCGATATGAAAAAGCGTTAAGGTATTGGCGATAATATTGATCGTCTGGGGGCCGCTTTAGTAGTTCCTTCGAATTGCGAGAGAGACGAATCAAGACATTTTGTATGATATTAATACGATTAGGTTGTAAATTAGCACGTGCATCGCGTGAACGGTTTCTTCAGGTTATGTTCGGCGAGTCTAAATGACATTTATTGTGTTTACAGGTCTCCTTGTGCGACGATTACAGTCTGCCAGTCGACTTCGTAAACAAAAGACGTCCTGTGAGCGCAGCGGCCGCAACTTCCACAGTGCAGTGGGCGCTACCGAGTCCTACCGTCGAAAACGTGAGTACTAAATGGTTGAGTTGTCGCTCGATGAAGCGTGAACTACGGGTTTGGCGGGGCACAGCGAAGTTTCAAGCTGTCCAATAGCCATTCAAAGTTTTAGCGAACTTCCGGAGAGGCCGGGTATTGCTTTATGAAAGAGGTAGATATGCTTGAAGTTTCAGTAGATCGCGTCATGCTCTAGTGTTCTAGAATTCAGAGGCGCAGTTTGTTGAACATACTTCTGGACACGGTGCTCGCGAATTGAAATTCTAGCCTTCGGGTTCCGGGTGAGATCTTTCGAAGTGTTTGAATTTTCTTGAGCTTCTTAGATTTGAGAGACCTCAGTTCCATTGAATAATCAGAATTACGAAAATTTTTTGGACCTTCAACTTCTACGGTGTATTCATTTTATGTGGTTTCTACATATAGGCATTCGTTTCAACGCGAACGCTGACAAAACTTGAGGTTCCAGTTTATAAGTCTGTATTATTTTCTTTATTTACTACCTAGACTTTGAAATTTTGGAAATTTCAGATATGATGTACTTGTGGACCAATTATTGGGAACTACGTCTCCGCTTTAGAAGACTCTTTAGCGGTAGACTCGTTTCCAGGATTGCAAGGGTGCGAGATTCGCGTTCTCATTTCTCGATAATACAAAAAACTTGATGTTTTATTTAGATAAATCTAACACCATGGTCATATTCAAGAAAACAAGACACGTTTTCGAATTCCATCATTTTAAGAAATCCCGAAAGGTTCAAAATCCCGTTCCCGATCCCGAAGACCGTTCCCGTTCCCTCTACAAATTACGCCACGTAAACAAAAAAATAGGACTTTTGAGAGCGATAGCGCTCTAGATCGATCTTTTATCTAGAATTTTAGGTTACTGAAATATACCCATTTTTGTATTATCGAGAAATGAGAACGCGAATCCCGCACCGTTGCAATCCTAGAAAAAGGAATCGACTGCGTTAAGCTAGATGTTCGCAGGATTCCAGAATTCCTAGAGCTTTCGTTACTCCACCCATTTAGATGTGTCGAGGTCGTTTTAATATTCTGGTTACCATGTTTCACGGTTTTCGTAAAGGTTTAGTGACCCGCGGTTTAAACAGGTGTTGGTATTACGCTGCATGTTCTCCGAGGACCTAGTTACCACGTTCCTCAACTGAATGGGTCCTAGTTACCACGTACCACGACTTCATAGGACCTGTTATTGCATTCCACGCCCTCGGGGGACCTAGCTATGGTATTCGTTGTCCTCGAGAGAACAAATTGCCGTGCGATACATCCTCAGGAGACCTAGTTATCACATTTTATAGCCGCGACAGGATTGCTTATTTATAGGCGAGCATTATCTCACGAGTTGCCGCTATGGTATCCAACAATACAAACTAGCCTATCGATCTAGTTGAGTAAAGATCAAACAGCTTACAATTCATATCAATTACTAGATGAGTATCTATAATCTAGATGACATCCATCTTAGACTAGATGGCGGTTATACAGGGTGTCCCGAATTTAAATGGCAAAACTTCAGGAGCGTGTAGACGACCTAAAAACTAAGACAAAAAATCTTTAGTTAACAAAGCGTCATAAATATTAAAAAAAAAGATATCTACCTTAAATAGATGATAACGTAAATAAAATATAAATAAATAAGTAAAAAAATGAAAACTTGTTTTGTTTCTTTTTCTGCGATTTTCTCCAGAACGAAACAAAAACGAGCAAATCTCTAAAAGACTTTTTGTCTTAGTTTCTCGGTCCCCTACGCGCTCCTGAGGTTTTTCCATTTAAATTAGGGACACCCTGTAGAATAAGAACAAGGGTCAGTAAAGAAGAATAAATGTTCTAGCCACGCGTATCGTGAAGCATTTGAGAAAACGCGTGCTTGGGCGGTTAGCATAAAATTTCAGCGACAGCGGGAGACCTCCTTAATTCTGGTAACATCCTCTAATCTTAATCGGGCTATCATCAGCAGAACCCCTATCGTCAGCGTCGTTCGGTGCAGGCGCCGAGTCAGGGCTCGTCCTGCCGCCGCGCCGGTTAACAGCAGTATTGATATTTTCTCCTGGCTGGCGCCCGAAGAATCGGTTGAAGGGAGAAATATAATTACGGTGGTGACAAAATACCCCCTGGGCATGATGGCATTGAGGGGTGGAGGAACGGGTAAAAGACTGTTCGGCAGAAAGAGACAGCGACGGACGTACGAACGGAAGGACGAAGGGAATCGTGCGAGCAGGCGGAACGGGGCGTTGGGTGTCGCAGGGGGTGAGAACAGGGTGCTGAGAGGGTGCGGGGGTGGACTAGGGTGGAGGTGACTTCCGGCGGTACTTATAATTGTTCCAGCACTCAGTTGCTGGTGCTCGGGATCGCCCCGAGCGCGACGCCTAAATGCTTCTGCAGTTGAAATACAGCTCGCGTTCGCTGTGTTTTCTGCTGTCCTCGAAAGTGCGGTCGAAATGTCACACTCCAGGCGTCTCCCGCAGCTCCGCCGTGTCCGGAATCTGGGTTCATTCGGCCCCGAGAAGCGATTTTTCGATGCTCGCGAAGTAGGTCTCGTTAGCGGACACCGGAGACGCGACGGCGTAATGTTCCATCTGATTTTTCAGAATTTCAAATGTGTTTTTCATTTTCGAGCACAAGAAGTGGCAGAAGAACGCGAGCCTCGTTTGAGGGCGCGACGTTCTAATGAGCAGACATATTCTTTCAGCTGCACTTTTCACCATTTTAAAAAGTTTCCTGCCAAATTAGGAAACGGAATCGACCCTTTCTTGCTATTTCATTCACCCATTGTTTATTTTTGACATTAAAATCTGCTATTAATTCTCAAAGTTGGATGATTTTTACGATTTTATGGCAGCCATAAATAGATCATTCGAATCCTTACCTACTTCTTTGAGTTCAACGTTGATTCTCTTATTGCCACGAGAAAACAAGAATTTAGATTTATATAACGTTTGTAATTTAAAGAAATTATAAATAGACTGCGGATTTTATGAATTTATGTCAAATATGCGTATTTGTAATTTAAAGTAGTGGACATTTTAAAAATATTTAAGGACATTAACGTGTTAGTTTCAGCTTAATAGGATAATTAAAAGAAGAATGCTATTTTTATTTGGCTCCTGCGTCCTGCAATCAATGCAAACATTTTTTTAAATGAAACGAAATGAAACAAAGTAATAAAAAAGTTTACGAATAAAGCATGTACGAGTAAGAATACAATTTTCTGCAACAATTTCTGAGAAGCGTATGAGAGTTAGAAGTTACCGAGTACCAAGCATACAGTAATAATATAAACTTTCTCACCCTAGACAAGTTCTAGAATAATACTCATAATAATTAAACTACAGAGTATCACAGAAACGTACAGAACTGCAAATGAAAGAGGAATTACGTCCACCGTCTGCAGTTCTCAGCATATTAACCATTAGTGCTCGAATGGCAACTCTGAGGCAACACTAAAATTGCTGTAACATTATTCAAAATATTGTTTAGATTATTAAATGTATCGGTGTCTAATCAATTACTAAACATTTAGGTATTGTATATGAGATGGTTATACCAATTTCGTATACATAAAATTTAAAACATCATAGGGAATGGAAATATTCTAAATCGAAAGAAATGTTGAATTTTCGAGTTAAAAATTATCTTCGAGTGCAAAGGTTTAAAAATAACTATTCACAACAAACGAGCACTTTTTAATTACCCAACGACGTCGTCGGAGATTCGTTGGTACAGTCGTCAGCAAATAGCCGCGGTCGTTTCGTCGTGTATAAATAAAAAAAGAAAGTAGAGAAGGTTACGGTGGTAGTCGGGGAGCTCGTAAAAACCGAAGAAACCGAAAGAAAGAAACATTGACGGGGGTGGGACACCTGGGAGCGTCGGACAAAAGTTTCCGTCGCCTTGTTGTCACCGAGGGCAGCCCCTGACGAAAGTGCTCCTCGCAAACAACGACGGGGGGTGTGCGCGTGCGGGAGCGAGGAAGAAAGCTGACGGGTACCACTTGATTCAAGAGGGTGAATCGTTATGACTCTCGCCCCGTAAGCCCTACTTAATACTTTAGCGCTTTATTTTATGCGTGAGGTCGGGCGCGGCTGTAGGTTGCATTTATCACTGTAACAAAGAGCCCCGCCGCGTCGACCCGAGTCGCGTGAAAGTTCAGACGCGAGGAGCGGCGCGTGCAACGACGGAGACCGGGTTCGCGGTCTAGGCTACTGAAAGTGAAACACGGAGATTTATAGTTTCCTAAACGGGTAGGGGAGGCGCTGCGTCCACCGGGAATCTTTGATCGCTGGAAGGTAGGTAGGCGAGGAACCAGTAACTTCTTTTGTGGAAGTCGAGCCGCGCTCCACGCGGCATACAAAGGTTCACGCTTCATTTATCAGTATTTATTGAACACATTGTCGGCCAGGAACGTCAAAACTTTTCAATAGCTTAAAACATACATTTATTTTTATAAACCCACTGTGAAATCTCTTGTGTGTGTGTGTGTTGTGTTAGAATGTGGGTATGCAATGAACCACTCACGATTAAATATGAAATAGAATTTATTCTATTTAATATACAGTGGCTCACGCGAAAGTATTCGAACTCCCTTTGAAACTGAATAACTTTTTTATAATTGTACCAAACGACCTGATCTTTTATAATCAATTAGAAGCATTGGTTTATGAAATGATATATGCAATAGAGATTTTCCTAAAATAAAAAAGGCATTTTTTAAACTTTTTTATATGGGTCCTTAATGAAAATTTAAAATATATGTTTTGTAGATCTATATTAGAGTTATACACATGCTGAAAATTTCAAAGAGATCGGTTCAATTTCAATATAGGCCCGCATACAAAAGTTGTAAAATGAAACTTTTAGTGTTTTCTCTACAATTCCAAACAAATGCAATTTTGGAAAAAATTTCTTTTCACATCCTGTAGTAAACTAATTGCTCCAGCTTCCCAAAAAAGTTCAAATCGCATAGTCCAATATTAACAAATTTATCGTTTTTTTGAGAGCGTCCGAAAATTAATGGGAGTCACTACTGTATATTAAAAAGTTTCGTGATCTACAAATCTAGTATTAAAATAATAAATGACATCATTTCAACATAATGTACCTGCAAAAATAAGTTTTTACATGCTTTTCGGTGAAAGCACTCCATTATCACGATTTTTCAAGGGTTTTTCAACAAGAAGTAAAAGCCATTTTGTGTGTGTGTGTGTGTGATTTTTACTGACGTTAAGACGAATTCAACCACCTACTATATTATGACCATGAGCCTATAAATATCGCTAAAATAGTTTTTCCGGACTTGTCTGACTAAATACCCCAGTACAAGAAGGTACAAAAGCTTGTAGTATAAAACAACGCGCAAAATTAATGGAAGGATGAAAGTAGCTTTTGTCCCCGAATCGTTTTAATATATTCGTCTGTGTATCATATTCAAATTCGACGATTCCAGGTCCCCGGCCCTTCGAACTTTGCAATCTAAGCTCTCGGAGCGGTGAAATTCGCCTGTGCTTACTAAAAGAGCGACATTATGCAAGACCACGAAATTTCTGAAGGCTGCGAGCGATTATTTCTGACTCAGCTCGTGGAATGTATTACAAAGGTGGTCGGGTAGGGGGTGGGGTAGCGGTTGCGAAATATTATTGATTTATCGATTGTAATTATTACGTGTATAGGAGAAAAAAAAAGCGAAAAATCGATGCAGTTCTATATTGAACCAATATTTTGAGAACAACGGTGCGTTAAAGCTCGCCGTTGTCGGTCTTGTGTATTTTAGTAATGAGTTGGAAAACCGGGAATGCAATGCTGTGAATGTGATGCGTACGATAAAGTAGCGAGATTACGCAGCAGCTAATAAACGTGGTTAATTATAACACACCGGTCGAATAATCGGATTAAAGTCCAACATAACGATGGGATTATTGCCAATTGGAGGACCGTTAATATAGTTGTTCTTGCCGAGTAATGTGAATCGAGTCAAAGCTGTTTAAAATACCCCGGGGGAAGTTAATTACCGTGTCCGGCTCTGTCTTCCGTACATGCGTAAACGCGTATCGGCAAGCATAATTCTTTTATCTTCTTTACACTTGACGTAATGAAATTTTTTAAAATCGTGAGTCCTTAATTTGATCGTTTCACGTAAAGCGGATAGGAATTGTCCATTTTATAGTATGACGCGATGAATCAGAGGAGAATATTTCTTCTATGAATATTTCAACGATAAAAATTGAAAATGATAATTCAATACCTCGTTGGTCTAAATCCGCGCTGCTTCTGCTTCATACTACTTCGAAGAGAATATATCGATATTCATGAAAACCGCGGTGGTCGGCCGATTTTTTCATAGTTCAGTTTGATAACCGCGTTACTCTTCTTCAAATTTTATTTCTTGACTTTATGTAATAAAAAATCTACCTGTCCAAAAATTTTAACTTAACCATTATGAATTCTTTCGAGAGCATCAAAAGGTTAAATGTTTATTAGCATCATTGCCCCTCGAAAGCAACAACATTTTTTCGTATCGTTCATATTTGTCAAAATATGTATACGTTTCCAGGTAAATCAGACACACTGTATAAAATTCAAAATGTAGCTGTCGCACAACAGAGTTGTGCAAAAATCAATTAAAATTTTAACCACGATTGATTGATTCATGTGTACGATTAAAGCAGGTAATCATTGAAAAATGGACGATTGATACAATCGATTGATGAAGTTAATTATCAATCGTTGATTAAAAGAAGAAATCATCGAAAAATCGGAGATCGATTTAATCAGTTGTTGAAGTTAATCGCCACACGGTCTATCCATAAATTGTAATCAGGAGGGAGAGAGAGACAGAGAGCGGAGATGAAGAATTGACAGAAAAATATCTCAACAAAAAATTAGTTTACATTTTTTTTCAATATGCATAGTTTTTTTGTTATTTTAAGCATTTCAGATCTCAACTGAGATCTATTTCTGCTGCACTGAAGTAAATTACAGTATATACATATTCATACATACGTAGTTTACATTAAATGAAATTAAATTCGTAGTTTACAGTTTTTTAAGAAATATTTGTTTGATAATTAGCAAAATTGCTTTATAATTAGTAATAAACGATTGAACCGTTGCGCCGAAAACATTCAACATTTATTAACAGCAAATACGATCGATAGAAGAAACATATTTATGATGTTGCTAGTTTCGATTCTCATTTTACAGCTAATGTGGCTTTGTAAGGCACTTAGTGAATCAGAGAAAAATTGCGAATTTACGATCCGTCCTTTTAACAGCAATATCTATAGTATCATTTAAAGCGATACAGTTTAAATTTCAGCAGTTTATCATTAACTAATTATCCGATCGACGATTACAATTGAAAAGAATGTAATCGTTAACCGCAATTAACGACTAAAGAAGGAGTTTAATTGTTAATTGCGATTATAACGATTGAAGTAGAAAATTCCTCAATCGTTGATTAAATTTTTTCCCAACTCTGTCGCACAGCGGGTCGGAATGTCCGCCATGCTAAAACACCGACGCACCACAGGCCGTTGTCTGTCAAACGATTCAAGACAGCAGCCCTGGAAAGCCGGAACGCAGCGCAACAAATAAAAAAAAAAACCCGCCATTATCCAACTCCCCAAATTCCCCCGGTATCCGCCACCGCGCTCAATTCTCAAACGAACCAAACCGTCGCTAATATCGTTTCCATCGATCGCGCAGTCCAAACACGGTCTACCCGCTAAAACGTTCGTACATATCTCCTCCGCGGAACCGCCCCCTTTTCGTGCATCAGTCAACATCGTCTCCGACATTCATCGGAATACGGGAGAGGAATACGGGCATGTTTGCGCTCATCGGAGTCGAACCTGTCGCACCGTCATCGGATTTGCAACAGCCGATCGACCCATGTTACCAACGACGACGACGTTCGACGCGATGCTTCTGCCTGCCCGGACAACTCGCCCCCGTAATTTCCGTATAAACATCCACGAATTTATCTGTTCCGACCGGGACGAGAACCGAAACGACGAGATGCTTTAAGAATCAGTGGGACGGTTTACGGGGTGCGTGGGGGACGTAGGGGGCGTGAGGCGGAAGGCAATCGGCTGCGTGTTCGAAACAGCCCCCGGGGGCACGACGCTCAACTTTGGCAGGAGAATTCCAATTTTGGCCTCTTTCAATTTAAGGCTACTTGTCTTCCTCGCCGTCTTCTCGTCCGTCTTATACCAGAGAGCAGGCAGGCAGACTCGTTGCCTTCCTTCCCCTCCCCACCCCTCTCACTCTCTCTCTCTCTCTCTTGCCGCCGTCATTTCAATCCGCCATTCCTTTTCTTCGGCTTCCAGCCGACTACGACTTCTCGATTCGTGATACAACCCCCTTCTCACCACCCCCTCTTCCATAGGAAGAGGTTCCGCCGCCATTGATCAGACGCCTCCGACGAGAAATCGAGCGTTCCTCCTCGTCGATCGCTCCCCGATCCGTGTTTTCCGTCCTCGTTCAGGCCCCAGGCCATCGTTATTACTTTTATTATCGTTGTTATCGTTAATATCGTGGACCTGAGCGGGGAGCTTCCCCGATGATGGCGCGCCGATTGGGGCTGGATTGTTGTGTACGCACCCGATTCCCTCAATAGGGGAAGATTTTGATTGGAATATTTTCAACAGTTTCTCGGGCATCCGGCTTGAAATGCGGAATCAATTTGTTTGCGGCGTATCTGCATTGCCGTGCAATATTAACCATGTTCAAAGTGTAACTTTGTGAGAGAACGTTGTAGAATATTCACGATTATGATCAAACAATTTCTGTAAAAGGTAGTATTATGGGTTGCTTAATAGCTGATGCTTTTAAGAAGTCCTAACTTTTTCTGTAAATACACATAAAATCGTGAATACACCCTCTCATTAATAGACAGCGGATCTTTATGCAAAATAAAAATATTTTAACTGACTTACAATAAACTGAAGTGAAGTAGACATTCATTTTCTATGTTTAATAGATCGAAGATAATGCAACAGTATTTTTAAATTCTTCTAATGCTTTTGTTGTTTTAAATTACACCTACCTATTGTTGTCATAAATACATAAAATCTGCGCATTAATAATAAATTCAAACTAAAGCCTGACAAGGTGTGAGGTCTAATAATGAATTTCATAAATAGCCTCGTTTTTAATAAATTTGGGGTAAAGAATAACACAGGATAAAAAGCTAACAGACTCAATTTTATTCATATAAAAATTCTTTTCAAAAATCTGAAGCTGGGGTCTCCGAGACCCCACATTACCTTGCGAAGGTTAAGCAACCATTTAATTTCTCGAGCGTTCCTCTGCCCCAATAATTGTCGCCGGTACGGTTCCGTGGCCGGAAGAGTTGACGATGCACCGGTGCATATTGAACACAGTAATTCAAGAAAATTGTCTGGGTCATACGAGTGCTCCGGACGGTGTAATTACCATAGGCTATTACGCCCCATTGGAGCAACCGAGAGGAAAACGCAATCTCCATGGATCCTTTCGGTGCTCCACTCGCATTCCAGGGTATTCTGTTAAATCACCAGCATGTTAAGTATCATTACTAAGCACGAGGACCAGAGTCTATCTGATGACTTATCGTAGAGGAAAGCTACCGAACAAGAGTACGCCGTGCGGTCCTAATCGCTCGAGTCAGGGAATAAAGCAGCAGCAAAAAGGAAACGACGTACGGGCGCACAGGGTTGTTTTCTGTGGAAATAACGATCATTTAGGGAGGCAGAACTAAAAATGTTTATCCACCAGCCGTGGCCAAGGCATTACCGCAATTGGCTGCGCTCAGGGCTGGGAATTGCGTCGGACTAACGTGTCGCGTGCTTATTCGAAGGAACTCCGGCAATAACCCTTGCTGATGGCGTCCCCCGAAGGGACGAACCTGGACGTTGTTAGACGCGCACGAGCGCCAAGCGGCCAGCCCGCTGCCAAATTAGTATTGTTACCGAGTCAATAATTTCTTCTGTCCAAGTGGCCGTTGTTTGTTTTCCACTCGCACGAATTCTCATTCCGCGGCTGAAGGTCTCTCGCCGCTGCTGGAACCTTCCGATGTTTACGAAAACACGCTGCCGAGGATAAACATACTCGCCGCATCGTCTCAGACAACTGTATTGCGACGACGTTGTATCAGAAACAGGGTTGCTATCTATAAAATCGCGAATCCCGGACGAACGGCATAAAAAACATGGACTTCTCACTACTTTTTAAGTGAGATATGATGCCATACAGAAAGGTTTCTAACGAGGAATTCGGGGAAAAAATATATATTTATTACGATAATTATCAGTAGATGGGAATCATTTTTTAATTAATTATAGTGCAGAGTTCATCCCGGTATACACTACTGTGCAAAAGAGAGAAGGACCCAGTATAATTACAAGATGAAATTGTATTGAACAATGATTGAGTTATTGCATTTTTATTAATTTCTTTTGATCGAAATGAAATTACATATTTTTATCATCAATATTTATACATTAAAGTAAACGTACCCCATCTAAGAAATTGTTAACAATGATTCGTTAAAAGACGTTAATAGAAGGCCCACTTTCCGTACTAGTCAAATAAATTCGCTAGAAGCAGAGGTTTATTAATTAGCTTGAGTAGAATTGTTTGTTTGCCGCATGGTAATTTTCTCGTTCGTGATATATTTCGATTACGAGCAAGAAACGTCAACGTAAATTGCTTTCGTGGGAATTTACTCTGCACGCGTTCGTTCATTAGCATGCATACTAAAACATAAATCGATCTACATTTCAACGAATGTATTTATGCTTGGCATAAAAAAAAATCAAATACAGTCACTTTGATTACTAGGTACTTCTGGAACACCCAAGAATCACTATGGTAACCACACCATGGTGTGCTTCGAATAATTTTAACGAAAAAATCTAGAGTGCTACAATATTTAAATTGCTTTCCGTTGCTCTTTGAAATACAAATTCCGGAGGCAAAAGCGGTTAAAAGGAAACAGAAAAAAACAGAGGAAAGTGTTTTCTGCATGCGCCTCGCCGACCGCGTTTAATTGCGTTTGGGAGTGACTTTTCCGGCGCAGTCGGGTATTTGCGTGGATATTTTAGTTTCACACTTTTCCTTTCACCGTTTTCGTTCTCGTCCACGACCGATAAAATGTTTGCCGGTGTCAGTGTAAACAATACCTCGGCGTTTCGGCGGAGCTTTTAGCTCGGGCACTGCTGTGCCTCGAGATCCTAACGGAAGGAAACAATTTCTGCTCTGTTTTCAGGCGGAAGTCGAAGTTGTGGAACAATATAGCGACCCCAGGGACAGCAAGTCCAAGGCGTACGTCGAGCCCGGAGCGGAATCGTCTCTGCCGACGATTTACAGCAAAGTAAATCGCAACTATTGCCGGCCGTATACGGGTAAGTGGTCTACTTGCGTGCGCGTCACTCAAAAGAACCCTATTTTGTCTCCGAGATTACGGTCTTCTTATCCCGACTATTTCTCGAAGGTCCCTAAACGCGCTCCGCGAAAAGAAAGTTTCAATGGCCGGCGGAAATTGCTCGAAGAAACGATTCCGTTAAAGGAAACCGATACATTTTTCGAAAAGGGAAAATTACTCGAAGTGTATTATGATTAGACTGAGGATCTTCATGCATTTATGGCCTATAAAAATTTTTCAAAAATACTGGAGTATGAAATTTAACAGAATTTAATACGATTTTTATTTATTGCGGATCTGCAAATGCTATTACGTATTTACTGTTTAATGAAAACAGATTTTTATTTGGTACCAATTTCTCAAAATTTGTCTACAAAAATTTAAAATTGCATAAACATCCACAGTCTAATTATCATACAAGGAAATACAGCTTTGGAATTTGAGGTTCATTTATCTACCGGAACAGTACAATTGTAGTACACTATACTACAAGAAGATTTTAAGTATCTTTATCAAAACATTTTAATCAGTACATTCGATATAAAATGGTCCCGAATGTCAGAGACGATATAATTTAATAATCAAGTTTAAAATAAAGATGTACGACGCAAGATACTTTGTGTATGCATGTCCAGGGACTTTCGAAGATATACGAGCGACAGAGAAATAAATGTAGGGAATGATTAATGCACTGTTTATGCCAAAAGATGCAGCATATTCCAATACGATATGCATGCGTCCGATCCTCCTAAATCCGTGCAAATCCTCAAGTGCAGACAAAGACAACCACTCGTGCTCGTAAATTTCCATTCCAACCAGTACGTGTCTAATGAACCGTTCGGATTATATACACATACATATACGCCGTTCGATCGGACAGTTTCGGCATTATAATAAATAAACGAAAACCATCGCTCGTAAATCGTCGACTTATCCTGGCGTCTGGATGATAGCCACTACCGCGCTTTTCTGACTCTGCTTATCGATTGGCCCGCTAGCTGTGTGTCCAACTTTCAGCCAACCAGCTATCATGCTCTCCCGTTTTTTTAGTCATTTTCATTCGAAATCCTTTCTCGCCGAGTAGTTGATCGGACATAATGCAGCACTGAGTAAATATCATGGTGCGGATGCTGTTATCGGAGCCAAGGATCCTACTCAAAGTATTGATCTCTGGGAGATGGCTAGCTCGATATGTATTCACGAACATCCCCCAATTTAACACTTTAAAAACCACTGATTTAAAATAACAAAGAAATTCTTCATCGTTCCTTATTTTCCAGAATTGTCTTCTCTAAAAGTAGAGACTTACGAGTAGAGATCAGTAGGGAACAGTAGAGACTCACAGTATTACGAAATATTGAATGGAAAATCATTTTTTGGTGGCATCAATTGTAGACAGTGTGCTATCTATTGACATTTATTTGAGCTAAATTTTATTGAAGCGCAAACTTCTTTGGGCGCACCGCGTATTGGGTGCACACTGTACATAATCGCTGGGCAGTGAATGAGTCTGATCCGTCACGCTCCAAGGTGAAACGTTACAAGCGAAAAACAGACAAATGCAATCGCCATAGAAGTTTTCACTTCGGTCGTACGGTCTTATGCGCACTGTATTGGTCTGTTTTTTTTTATATTGGGTTGTGTAATAAATTCCCGCGCATTTAATTTTTTTCCCGCAATTTTGTGTTTCAATGTATCATCTACAATTAGTCACGTCGAGCTTGCTTACTAATTGATGCGGATGAAGTATAACAGATATAAAAGATATGTTTGTTGTATTTATTGATTTCAATATATCGATGCGAACGGAAATATTCCAGTAGCCCTCGGCAGTGTAATAATTTGAACGTCAATCGGGATTCAGAACGGGATTCGGATTTGGACCTTCACCGCAGCGAAATCTATTTCTGATATCCAGCGGGACGCAGCCATATAAATTACCTAGCCCGATCCATTTCTAGTCTCGTGGACCGATGATATTGGCTGTGAGCTACTGCCCTCGCCAAGTCACCATTTTTGTCTCGCAACTTTTTGCTAGTCTACGTTGAACTAAAGAACGAACCACGCGGTTCAAATTCTTAAATTAAATGTGGTATGTAGGACAGCATGTTTTATGCATGTATGACAAAAATGAGTAGGTGTAATTAAAAACAGTGAAAACATTAGAAGAATTTAAAAATACTCTGTTATATTATTTTAAATCTATTAAACATATTTTTTAAGATAGATAATAAATTTCTATTTCACTGCAGTTTGGTGCAAATTAGGTAGAAAATGTTTATTTTGCATAAAGAACCGCTGTCTAGTGGTATGTTATCAAATAGCTAACGAATAATCAACGAATACACAACGAAATGTCGAGTCCGGAATGAAATTAATGCCAATTTTATTAGTATTACATTTATGACAGGACTGTAATCGTTGCGATTTGATTTCACGATAGATTGAAATCTGGGGTAGTGTACGTAAATTTAAATGTGGGTCATAATTGTAGATTTCAATTTGGAATATAATTGTACGTGAATTTAAATTTGGAATATAATTGCACGGGAATTTTAATCTGTGATATAATCGTACGCGAATTGCAATTTTATATGCAAATATACATAAATTTAAATTTTTAAGGAAGAGATTAGATTGAAGTTCGAGCAGCAAATCAAAGCATGCGGCTGATATCCAAAAGATTGATGGGTGTGAACATGAGGGATGCATTCCACTATTGGGAACATGTACCAATCAGTACGAAATTGATCTGTTGCTTAAGTATATGTCCGGGAGACCATAAGTTCTGGATTATAGAGTTAACAGAAATTCCCGCGCCAAACCGCAAATTAATGCGGCGAACCCCCGACGATACAGCCGATACTCCGATGTACGAATTATTGAGGCAACAACTCAGTTAACGCAGAGTGTAGGAGTAAGAGAGGCGGAATAGACCCTCCGTAATTGAACGGTGCACACAAGTTAGCAGATGAGTTCTCTCTATACCAGGGATGAGCAACCCGCGCGGCCCGGCACACTTTCTCATGCGGCCCTTCAAAGATTTTACATTGACTTTTAAAAATTCCTACAGTGTCACGCTGTTGTACAAAAGATACACATACCTTCCGCCGTTTTTTTAATAGTATTTCTATCAACGAGTGTTTCATTTCTGTAATTTTTTATACTAGGTTTATTGTGTTAAGAAAGAGATCGTTTGACTTCATCATTCAGTGTTTGTGTTATCATAAAATTCTTAGTTCGTTCACGATGCTTTTTCTAAATATTCGGATCCAAATCATAGACAGTGTCTTAACTCCCGAGCTCCTTTGTTCGAGTCTCGACTCGAGCTGTCGAACCAGTCCCGAACGTATCCGAAGATAATTAGTTTGTTGCGGGGTGCGCTCTGGCATTCGCAGATGTCCGATTCGCAATCATTTCGTGGCAGCACCGCCTCGTAAACTTTGGACCACTCGTTAACCCGTTTCACGGGAACAAGGGTCCCGGTTGAAGCATCGTCGCTTCGGAATGCCGGAGTTCCGGTTTGTAATTAACCCCTGTAGGTAGTTATCGTGCGGGCGGGACGTGTCCGAACCGAATCCGAGATAGACGAGCGAGCCACGCGTGGCGTTTGAAAATAATCCGTTTCCCGTTGCGTCATCGCGCCGCGTTATTTTAATGGCCAGGCGTATGCAGATTGCCGAGTAACACCGATCCCGGACAAACACCGGTGTAATTTGCATCCTTACCGTATTCATGGGCTTTTAATTCGCCGGGCGTCGTGAATGGCAGCGGGGATCAGCCGGGCGAGAGAGGACGCCTGTGCAAACTTAGCCCGGGTCCCGAAGGTTTGCCACCCTGCTAGAGGACGCCCTAGGACGCTGCCCACGCGCTCTTTGATACGACTTCTTGCCGCGATCCGGCGAGCATTCTAATCGGGTCGAACGATGTTTATTCTGGCCGAGGTGGCTTCCGTTTGCGGCCGCATAAATAATGCATGATCCGTGGAAAGTAATCGGTTAGCCGATCCTAGGGCACGGCAACGACAAACTATGCTTCCCTTCGCCAAAGTCCATAACCGTTTCGCGCGTCCCACTGCAAGAGCCTCCGACTCCCACGGTTCGATATTGCTTTTGATTAGGGCTCTTAGTACCCGTACATTCCAGTACTTGGATTACTCATTATAACTGGAAATCCGGGCGCCGAATATGACGACTAGGGCTCTCGCTATCCGAATATCCGGATATCTCATTTCAGATATTCGGATCCGAATCTCAATATTGCTCGACCGAAGATACTCTGCACAAAATATCATGGATAAACTTCCGAAAAGCCCATATCTCTCATTTTTTTTTAATACTCTGGAGTCTTACGTATTTTTACGTGCTGATTACGAATATGATAGTGAAATTTGGCGCAATTGGCAGTATTTTTATTTACTTCCGTAAATAACCCAGACGTAATACGGACCTATCATTTTTCTCAGAAAGTATTATCTTCATGACAAAAATCGATAGGACATAAAATGTGTATTTTGATGAGGTCTACAGCTTTTATCTGAAGCATTTTTCAAAATTCCCATTATTCACGGAAGTAAATAAAAAAACTATAATTTTGATTTGCGCCAAATTTCACTATCATATTCGTAATCAGCACGTCAAAATACGTAAGAATCCAGAGTATAAAAAAAATCGGAGGTATGGGCTTTTCGGAAGTACACCAGATATCATTTACGACCAGCGTTACCAGATCGAGGGAATCGATGGAAAATAGTGGGGGGAATGTTAAAATTAAAACCGACTGACGTCAAGACCCTATGGCGTAGTTTATCCCAGATTGACTATTGGTACTGTTATGCCGTATCACCCTTCCCGATAAGATTCTAAACAAACTTTATCTTCGCCTCTTATCCAAAAAGCTGACTCAAATGTTTGGCTGGACTAGAAACAGCAGAGTTACGTGTCCGGTGACACATTTTAGAGTAGATCAAAGGTCCTTGTAAAGAATCTATACAAGGAACCCTCTCATTGAGCGGGGTTCACTCCCGAGCCGTCAGTTATGTTGTTAGAACGTATAATTTCTGTAAAGCGCGATTTCTTGTGGACAATCTGTTAGTGTGGCCTACCCAATAATCTTCAAGTTATCAAGAAGAAGAAGGATTATTTCTCGAGGGAACCCCATCCTTTCCTTCTTCACGGCATAACAGTACGCTGGCCGGGACAATTCTCGAAACGTGACTTCATGTATTGAGGTCTGCACGACTTAGCTTTTCCAAAGAATAATAACCGAAATTCCGACGAACCCCTGAAGAGCTGCAATCCGCGAAAGATCCGGCATTTCCGTGGCTTTACGATACTTTAATCGCAGAAGCAGAAAGCGGTTCCAAGTCCCCCGAATCTTAATCAGAATCTAAAACGAGCACCGTACAAATTCCGAGGGGAAATAGGCACGCATTAAATCCAATCCCGGAAGTACCTGAAAAAGGCTGCGTACCATAAACGCGGGCTGCCATAACCCATCATAACAAGAAGAATCTTGGCCAATTAGAGGCTGTAAAGTTGTTGCGTATGAAAGGTAGGCCGGAGGACAGAATGATCGCGTTTATCTTGGGTGCTATTGGTCGTTCGGTAGAAATATTGCGGAATTAGGAGCAGATTTCCATGGGTACCCGTGGCAATGGCGCGTCCTCTCGTTCACGTGAATTGAATCTCCAGTTACGCCGTCGTTAGGGAGGAAATAAGGGATGATAGAGGGCCGGTATCGGCGAGATAGGGGGGTTGGAACAGCGTGTCTAGGTCCGGTCGATTCATAAAAGGGTGCCGGTGGAACGTCTGGACTCTCCGCTGCCTACTTCCGGTCAGTCGGAACACGTGGCCTGGTCCGGTATCAACGTTTCAACCGAAACTTTTCAGTCCTATGGTGTGCGGCTGACGTTACTTGCCGGTGACACCGCGGCGGCGACCTCGTCCCATAATGTGTCGTGTGATATTTAATTAAACTCCCCCTGCCGAGCCTCCCCCGGTCTCTCCTCCCTTACTCATCCACTCCCGCAGCGTTCCGCTCCCGCAGTCTGTGAAGTTTCAAGGGGTTCTTCGGCAGCTCGTATCTCCCACCCACGGACCGACCCGGACTTATTAACCGTTTCAACAAGGCCCCTTCGCGCCGCGATTTTTCTTGCCCCTCTCTTCTCGAGTGGATCCAACGTCCGAAGTAATTAAAAATCGGCCGGTTAAACCTAATGAAGTGGAATGGAACGGAACGCTCCGATCCCCGCGGATTCTCGTTAAGGCAACCTGCCAACGTTACCACCATTTTAATAGTGTTTTTGGTCGCTTCCCTGCCTACCAAACTGCTGGTCGCACTTTATGAGTCTGGTTTCTGCAGCTAATGGACTTTCTAGCATTCTTGGTATACTGTGGCGCAGTAGGTGAAGCCAGCAGCTTGCGGAGAACTTTTGCTTGGCTGCTGTTGTGATGGTTTCTTATCTGATACAAAGGTTTATTAATTTCACCCTCTGAAATCCGCTCGTTCTTGCAATTTCGTTATGGAACATCTGTGCTACATATATTCACATGTTCGTACAAACAAGAATGTGAAATGTATTGTCAACACACGACAATATCTATGTTGAATAGTAATACGGCTGGCCTAGCCCGTCCACCATAGACGGATTCCGCAGTGGGATCCTCGCTAACTCGAATCGGCTCGAGAGGACATTTTTTTAAGGGCGATGGGGAATGCATTTTACGCACAGCCCCCTTCCAGGTGTAATGACGGTTAGGGGCGTAGTGTGGGACTCAACCTGTCTGAGAAAACGAGACTAGAGCATATCGACTAAAACCCCATCGCCCAGGAGCCCAAGAGGGACAATTCTTCTCCCTCTCTCTAGTCGAAGATTATGGAGTTTGCTGGCCCGCTATTCGCATACTACGCAAACTCTTCTTTGGCTCCTCCTTCCACGCCTGTTCTTGGCTATTACGGCCCGAGATGGCTTGGGAAGACCCGGCTAGCCTCAAATAGGCCCTAAGAAATCTTAATAGGTTCCAATTGGTGATGGGCATCTTCCCCGTTTCACTGGACTCGAATCTACCCAACTCTGCCTTCTTTTGATGGATCCAGTTGTGGGATCCTCGAGGGTCCGACTCGGCTCATCGGAGGCTCATCTGAAGTGCTCTGGGATCACCCGATGTGTAATGTAAACATAAAATTCGCTTGAACCGAAATATTATCCACTACTATTGGACCTACTAGAACAAAGTCATCCTTCTCATCCTATAAAATATCCACATATTTTCAGCAAGTGCTATATGATTTTGTTGTGTTCGAAATTCGTCAATGTTAGTACTCGCGACAGCCGATCATTCCCCAAACTTGCAAATCGTTCAGCCGCGAGGATTCGTTTCTTGGCTCGAGAGACCTCGAAGCAATTTAGATCCTTAGCCGTGAGTGATGTCGGCGGTGTTACTTCTGGCGGCAATTATTTCATATGCATGGACGTGGGAGAGTGGAGACAATAAACAGCATTTAGCCAGCGTTTGATGTGAATCAAGCAGTCCCCTGTCGCAGAGCCGTTGGATGAACGGACAAACGGACGGACGGCTTGTCATTTGCATACGATGAACCCGAAGCGGCGTTAACTGCTCGGGGACGCGGAACGAGCTACAAGTCACCTGGTACCGGTAATTGAAACGAGGGTAGCTTCCACGAGGGTCGGTCCAAGAGACAATCAGTATAGGAGAAAGTTCTTTCATCGTTCGAGTAATGACGTAGCCGGTATTTTCAACCGAAAGGGACGGGGCGCGTTGATTAACGACGCTACGAATTTTCAGTTGCTCGTTTTCTACAATTACCCCTGCGGTTTCCGCAACGAATCTATTCGAAACTTTTCCTATTTGCTACGGTAACCGTACCGATTACTACGGTATCATGCTTCGATCGTACTTTATTTGAATACTACTCCTCGTTTATCGTGAAATAATAATGTTTATAAGAATTTTATGGAAGAATGATGTGTTCTGAGTATAAAAAAATTGGAAGAATTGGAAGGCTGAAGTGAACCTGGTTTCACATCGTAGTTGCAATTCACAGCGCAGCATTAAGAACATCCTCCTCCTTCACTTTAATGTAGGTAATGCTGAGGGCTTAATTTGTTTATTAAAAAGGCAAGAGATGTTTCATTTTATACTTTTAATGTGTATCGAAGTGGAGGCATGTAAATAATAATTTGTCCTATGCAATTTAAAGCAAAATAAAGACTGTACTGTCATGTGAACAATCATGTCTGTACGATCATGTCCTTTGGTGATCGAGATAGAAGAAAAATGGTCCTATTATTACCTTTCATAGAGAATATTTTTGCAAATCCTGAGATTCTAAAAACATGAGAATGATTGACAATTTTGTTTGCCTCGTAAACGAGAATACATTCCCATTGAATTGTAAAAATTTATTCAGGGCAGAATTTTATTGTTACGTATTTTAATCTTATTAGGAAAAAATACCGCAGTAATAGGTACATTTACACTACAGCTCTTTGGCCAAACGTTGTTCGATTAATTTTATTTTAACATTGAATCTCGTTGGTCAGATATTCGAACATTAATTTTGTTTCTACGAAATACATTTGACTAAGTGTTCAGAATTGTTTTCACTCGTCTTTCGTGTGTTCAGTTGTTATCCGTTTAAATTCTATGAAGTATATGTATATTGAAGTGGAACATGAGATTATCCATCACCACTAGAACGGATGATCAAGACTTTTTTACAGTGTGTGGTTGTTGTCAATCAATCTGATAGATTCAGACATGTCCAAATGCCACCAACAAGAAATTGGCACGAACTTTCCGGACGACCACAAATCAGGCTCGCGTACGTCTAATTTTCCCCGTTGTTGCGAATGATTCCGAGGATGACTATATTTCATCCGAGCATTAAGCCCGATAGAGAATGAACCGTTGTCTCCCAGGCAGGCGCCCTCTTCTGGAGACATTAAGGGCTCGTCCGCGAGTTATGTTTACGACATCGCGATCCGCAGCGCGACAGTTTTAGTATTCCACCTTGGCAAGGAGGCGGGGGCAGCGAAAGTTTGTTAGATTGCCGTGAAGATGAATAGTTAAGCTTTCCAGCCTCACCAGGACGTCTCGAATTTCCGTCTTTCCTAGCCGAGCCCCTCTTTCCTCCACGCCATTTCCCTTTCTGCTCCACATCCGAGCACGGACCGAACAGCCCCTGACGCCTCCGCGCCGACCATCTACACTTTCTCGCGCGGTAAACTAGATCATTTACAAACTGTCAACGGCATGGCTCCACCTCTGTTCGCCGTTCTGCGAGCCCGCGTCGGATCTCACGGCGAGATCTCAATCCGGCCGCAATGTCGGAGAAACTCGCGAATCTCTCGCGGCCCCGAAGTGTCCTCTCGCGAATTCGCCGCGGATAATTTCGAACAGTGAGCCTGACGTCGAGTGGCTTCCCGAGAACGGATTTTAGAATTTGATTTGTCAAACTTAGACGTCGAGAGTTTCGCTGAATCGTGATCTTCGGTCGCTGGAAGATTGTCAAATGTTTGCAGTTGGATCTGTATTTGTTTGTGCTTTTTAAACTGATCGAAACTTGCGGAGACTGCGCGCAGCGGTGGGTATACTAGTTGGATTGTGGGGTGTGGGTACAAAGCGATTATTATTATTATTTATTTAATGCTTTAATGGTTTATGTAGATTATTTATGAACATATTGACATATTACAGTATTGTCACCATAAACGCATGAGCCTCGGGGGGATCTGTATGCGTTTATCTGAACGGGTTGCTATTTTTTGAGCTTCAAAAAATGTTAACTATGCCTTTTAACTATGCCGGCGATTGCGACTCTCCGCGTCTCTTTCTTTTCCATACGCTGTCCTTCCTTGACGCCCGAAACTTTCATCGTCAATTAAACCACTAAATACAGTTGAAATTATATCGTGTTCGGTCTTTTTTTAATTAGAAAAATGCCACGAAAATATGGATGAAAGTTTCGTAAAAATAGAAGTAATAATAAAAGAGATTAAATATTGGTGTTACATTGTGAGGACGTACGGGCCTTTGAACTGTGTCAACGACTGCGACTCTCCGCGTCGTATTAATAGTGGTTCACACCGATATACTCGAGGCGAGATTAGATTAATACTGTGGAGGGGATATTTTTTCTGCGTTTATCTGCTACAGCTTTTATGCGTTTATAGAGAATTTACTGCAGTTCTCTTAACTATATATAATAGCACCTTGGGTACAAATTGATATTATAACTTGTATTTATTTTGGTTAGATTCCATTTGAACAATTCTTACAAATGTCACGACAATAGGAACTGTGGAAAGCGTACGATTGAATATGATGAGGAACGCGACCTTTATTTCAATGCTCCGCGTTGCCCCTGAAATTTCAGCCCCCGATTAGTTCCAGACCGTAGTCACACAGTAAAATAAAAGATTGTAATTTAGCATGAAAGCAGTTCCATTATCGAATCCCATTCTAATATATTAGAGGACCGTCACTCTGTAGTTACTATTGGCAATCACGATGGCTACTGGCAAACGAATCACCGTCGTAACCCTATCATTTCGTTTCGCGTACCATGAAATCGAGCTCTCCGGAGCAATCAATGCTTCATATACTCTATCGCTGTCTGTATACTACTATTTCACTCGATTGTACCGTGAAATCAGCAAGTTTTCAATTTTATAGGTGTTCTAGTTCCAATCGTATACGTGAACGAGATGATCAACGTCGTTCAAGCAAAGATACATCGTACAAATACGATTTCATATGATTGAAGTATATAGAAAAAAAGTGTGATATCAAAATGTTTTTTTTAAACAATACCTAGTAAACTAATTTTTATAACATCTGACAAAATTTTTAAGTATGCCACTCAATTTTGTCCCCGACAGTTTATCGTCGCTAGACTGCGGATCTTTATGCATTTATGGTTTCTAAAAGTTTTCAAAATTCTGTGGAATTTTATACGATTTTTATTTATTTCTGATCCACAAAGGCTACTATATACCCCACTGAAAAGAAAATTTTATTTGTTTCCACTTTCTTAAAATTTGCCTACAGAAATTACAAATTGTGCATAAACATCGACGGTTTTCTTTTTTTTTTTTTTACTACAACCGCCTCAGGAGGCTTGAGATTTAATATCATAGTCTGAGGCCCCCGCTTTCCGCATTTCTCCTCAGAGCTATTCTTCCTCAGGCCGTAGCGTTCAAACATCAACGGTCTAATCATCACCAAGAAAATAGTTCAACTGTAATCAGATTGCGGTCATGTTCTTCAAGTGTTCAGCGACAACTTGAAGAATTATTGTGTGGTATTAAACAGAGAACACTGCCGTTAACAAAGGAACCATAGAGAAGAGGGGGGGATCCTATAGAACAGACGATATAAAGCCTCGAGACACCGATCTCGACTTTCACTCGAGTCAGGAAAAGTTTGCACGGCTAGATAGGCGATCGCCGGGAACGAGGACTATTTCTTGCCGCGGGTGCTTGCGGAACATCTGACACGGAGATTAGGCTTAAGCGTTCGCGAAATTATCTCGCAACGATATGCAAATGCCGCGGCATAAATGCTAATTGTAATTGGCCATGAAATGAATTCGGGGACCCTTTTCGCGACGGTTGCGTAGGGTGCGGCGACGTCCTTGCACCGAGCCAAAGGCTCTGTGCCTCCTCGTTTAGCAGGGGGGCAAAATGGCGCGGTGGTCTGTTTGAAAATTTTCTTTCCACCTCGTTTGGGAGCCCTACAAAGGGAAAACGTCGTTCCGCCGCGCGATAAAACGGGGACAAAGCTTTGCCCGCGATTAACAAAAGTATTGCCCCGACAAAGAATCCGCATCGGGGCGCGTTCGCCGCCCGGCGCGGCGCAAAACATTGGTTCGGCCGCGCGGGAAGTTAATGCGAAACGACCGGGGAAAAAAAATTCATTATTGCGTCCATCAAAAGGTCATTGTCTGGTCCGTTCCCGAACAAAAGATGCTGATGAGATGCAGCGTGACTGTAATGTAATTAAACTCCCATTTCCACGTCGTCGCTCGACTCGCACCGCGGTCGACTCTTTGAGGTGCTCGACAAGTTGGAAATTCTGTAAAAATAGTGATCTTGATCTGCAGGGTGTCTGCAGTTTCCCGTGATTAAAGTCGAACGAACCTTTTCAGCATTGCCTGGATAAAAAATTTGGAGATGCGTTCGTTATATCCAAAAATAATATTTATATGAATATTTGAATATAAAAAATTTCAAATTGTTTATTTAAATACTATTTGATATTTTAGATTATTGAATTCGAACCGTTATTTTCAGCAATAATATTTATATTTCATTTTGAAATTAAAAATAAAGACAAAATACAAAGATTTTCAATATTCTTCAAATAAAATACTATTTTCAAAAAAATTACTGCTTCAAGTATATAAATTATTTTATTTTCAAAAACTACTGCATCAAATAAAATATTTTATTTTCACAAGCATTTTCACAGCATCAAATAAAATATTTTATTTTCAAAGTTATACACATGCTTTAAAATAAAGAGGACTATTTACTATTTACTATTTAAAATACTATTTTTTCCCCAGCTCTGGTTCACTTCGTCACAGTGGCTGCTTTCTTTAAGCGGTCCCATCAATCTCGCAGCGTTCCCTAGCACAAAAAACAGTGGAAAGTCTGTTTGGTCGTAGAATGATCCGGAAAATAAATAACCTTGTTATCAAATCGAATTTATTCAAACGTGGGTGGTGTCGGTTTCTGTCAACACCAATCGAATTCGGGTCGAGTAAGAGAAGCTCGTGGAGTTTGTGCATACTAGCCCGCTTTGGAAGTCTGCGTTGAGCACACACAGCCAGCATAAGATTAAATATCAAAACGAAAGTAAACCGAACGATTGATTAATCGGGAAAGAGAAGAGCGACGGGCAAGAGGGAGAGGGAAAGTGGGAGAGAGATAGATAGATAGGGAGAAGTTGTGTTAGAGACGACGGACAGGACAGTTGCTTGGGATTGCCCGCGAGCCTCTGAACCGGGATTGATCAGAGCCCGCGCCCTTGATGAGGCTAGCCCCACGGCCGCAAACGATCGTGCTCACGTGTGACCACCGATGTAGATTTCAATTGAGCAATGTCTACCGGTAGGGAAACCGGATAATCCGCGTGCGTCGCTATCACTGCGGGCGACAGCTCCGACACCCTGCTCGGACACCTCCCTCGTTGCCTGGTCTGCCTCGTCTGCCGCGGAAACCCTCTCGCAACGGGCCAAACATTGATTTTATTCCCGGCGGGATCAATCGAACTGAAGGTATGCTGACTGACACGGTGCGCTCGCCTAAACGCGCTCAACCCGAATGCCGGCATGTGACTCGCGCGTGTGGCATCCGGCAACATTGAATGCGCCAGCCGAATGGTACTCGAACGACACCATGCTCGACCGAGTGACTAAAACTTGCTCACGCGTATTTCTTACAGAAATATTTCCACCTCTCCGAGTGAATCGTCAAGTCTGAAAGAATGCTTCAAGTATGCACGGTCTCTGTCGTCTTGCGAGGTATTTATCTTTGCGAGCAGAGGTATCATGCTCTAGCTCAGTGTTTCTCAACCAGTGTGCCACGAGATTGTCAAAGGTGCCGCTTGGTTTTTGACAAATACTTAAAATTGCATGGGTTTTGTATTAAAATATTGGGAGCGCCAATAAGTCTCCTCCGTTTTCCATCTTAAATTTGGCATTCATTGCGAAAGAACGGTACGACGCTGATACACAATCGCTAATATTTCGAGGTTATGTTGTTGACGGATTTACAACCTTACGATATGGCGTCTTACATCTGACACTAGCCGCCGTAACTTACTGGTTGCGCTATCTGATTTCAAACGGCGGAGACTTATTTGTACTCCTAATATAAAATTCTAAAATTTAAATTGCTATTAAAATTCTTCTGCCTTTTTCATCCTCATGGTTCCGTGAATTTGGATTTTCAGCATTGACAGAAATCAAGTCCAAAAAGCGAGAAAGACTTTTAAAAGTTTACGATGAAATGCGAACTTGTCTGGCGACTTTGGAACCCCGTTTTGATTTCATTTGTTCAAGATAACAGGATCACCCCTCTCATTGAATAAATTTTGTAAATAAACAACTTTTACATTTTTTATATTCAGATGTGCCGCAAATAATTCCAGATATTTTTAGTGCGCAGTCAACCAAAAAAGGTTGAGAAACACTGCTCTGGCTTCTGACAATAGCGGATCACTTTTGTCCTCCAAAATATACAAGGTGACTCGTTCTTCTACGTCAGATTATTATTTTTATCGAGATAGAACAGTTGTGATTCATGCTTTTTACTTCAAGGTCTCCTTTTTCGAGTTTTCAAGGTCACCACACATTTCTCCGCAATACATATATTTGCAATTTTATTGTTTCTAACTGTGTCAATGTCGTTAGTCTTTTGCAACTATACTATTGCAGTGACGTGTTTAATGTAAAGTCGCCGCAATGCAAAACTGTCCATAATGATCAACCCTTAGCGGTGAACTGAATACAGGTCGAAACGCAATCACAATCGAAGCGTATATATACTGTCTTGTGACCTACGTGCAAGTTCATAATAAACAGGCGTTGAAAGGTGAAAGTTCAGAACGTAAGCTGTAGCTTGCAAAATATAACAGCGTGATACGAGTTTGCTAGTTGAATATACTTTCTGTACCCATTTGTTCCCTCGGTCCATGCAAGGATGGATTAGGCGTTTAGAATGTCAGGGTTGGGTTCACGAACATGTATGAGGGGTGATGAGGAGAGAGGCTTTGTTTGGGTCCGTGACATGTGTAAATATCTGACTGCTTTGTTCTATATACAGAGGACTACCCTTATACGAAAGAACATTTTATTACATATTTGTAGGTTTAATTTAGAAAATTTGTTTGAGATAGAATGCATTTTAGTAGACAGATCTCTTTCTCTGAGTTACATTAGCATGCAGTTGGACCTCGATCAGAGTAGGGCAATAATCAACTAATATTTAAAAATGACTAATAGTCTTTTTGAATGCCTTTGAATTCAGGCATAGCAAAATAGTAATTAGTCAAAACTTTTTGATTAGTTAGTGATAACTAAATGGCAAATAGTTAGTCACAGCTCTAAGTAATCGATAGCTATTGCTTATTAGTGAATTAGTAGTTCATGATCAGTCATCAGTATTTAGTCATCAGTCACTATTGTGGGATTAACATACATTAATATTAATAATTAGTTATCACTAACTAATCAAAAAGTTTTGACTAATGACTATTTTAATGCAGAAACGAATCAAGCTTTTTCCATATTTTAAATGAAGTTTATTAAATCAAGTATGTGCCGTTTTGATCGACTACCTTTTGCCATTCTTGAGGTAAAACCATAATCCCGCCACTGTAGAACTTCTGTGATTTCTGGGCTAAAAACAGCGACACGTGATTTTCACAGGCCTCTTTTGAAGTCAACTTCACACCATTAAGAGAGTTCTGTAGAGACCGAAACAAATGGTAGTCTGATGGTGCAATATCAGGAATATGCGGTGGATAATTTTTGACGGGTCGCTAAAATATTTTCCGAAAATTCTTTTATTCCTCCTGGATCGTTTAGTACAATATTATCCAATCTATTTTTGATCATGGCTCACTTCAACCACTCATACGTTCCAACATAATAATCAACCATATTAAATGTCAATATAAAAGAAATATCACTAGAGTTGTGTAATGTCATTTTCTAATCGTCGAAAACACTGCAATTGCTCCCCTATAGACAGCTTTGGGAATCACAGACCTGATCGAGTAGGCTTACCCCGTCGCGAAGTAATTTTTCAAACGAACTGTAATCGAGTTCAGCGTATCTGTCGCTCCTTTTATTTTTCCCCATAGAGAATCCTCAGGTGTCGGTGCAGGGAGACGAAAATTCAAGCCTGTTTCGGCTGACTTAAATTAGATCGACCATTCAATTCAGCCGGTGCGCACAGAGTCGCGATATTGGATTTGGACAATTGGGAACGCTCCCCGAAAGTTTTTCGACTCTCGGAACGCCGTGCTACTTTCCGCGAGGAGAGACAGTCTGTCAAATAGAAATCCAGGTGTTATATTAACTACCATGTTATGGTAGACCAGTGCCACGGATAACAGCATTTTATGGCGTTGATTGCCACAATCAACAGCAGAGTCGCCAGATTAACCCTTTTGCACTTGGAGCAATTCTAACTCGAAAATTAAACATTTCTTCCTAGCTGGAATAATTCCATTCTATATAATTTTTTTCGTTTTATCGAAAATAAATGTTTCGTAATTGATTAGAGTAGACTGCGGATCTTTATGCATGTATAGGAAAATTGACAAGATGAAATTCAAAATTGTTGAAAAACGAAGTCGCAGTACAAAAACTAATGTAAAAGCCGTATTGGCACATCTAGGCAGCCAATTCTTTTTGCAGTTGCGGCTGCTTTTGGCAGCCACCTAAATATCTCCTTTATTTTTAATGACACGAAAAATATTTATGGCATAATTTAAATGGTATCGAAGGAGGAATATCATGGAAGGTCATTTACAAGGTCATCGTTATTTTTTCATCGGGAAAAATTTTTTTTGTTATTCCATCTTGTAGCGGCTGAAAAAATACATTTCGATATGCTTAAGTCATTACCTTCAGGTGACCTTGAGTCCAAAAAAATGTGATATATATTCGAATAGCTCAGACAACCAAATTTTTCATCTTACGCAAGATTTGAAAAACCTTTTTTTGCCAACTTTTCGAGGCAAATACTCCACTGTGCGCTGCGCTGTTTCAACTCTACAGTCGCTCTTTACTTATCCGTCGTTCTTCCATCGATGCGCTTCCCCCGCCGAGCCCAACAAATGTTTCCTGGAGATGCATAAGTCACATGACATTTGCTCACCTTTTTCCGGGATTCCACTCGCGAAAGGAGCAACGGGCAAGAGGCACGAAGAACGGAAAAACGGGAGGCTCTCCTTCTGGAATGACCTTCCTCCGACGCGGCGCGAACTTTCGGCGCGACACCTTTCGCCTGGTATTGATGTGTCCTCGACTGAAAACTGCGTAAGATGTTCCTCTTTTGATGGTTGCTCGCCGGCCCGCCGTTTTAAGATAATTTCCGGTGGCGTGAGCCTCTGAAGGATAAGCCCGCGAAGGGAAAAGGGCGCTGGGACCAGCCAGGGGCGGAGGCAGGAAGAAAGCCCGGCGACAGAATAAAATTACTAGAGTAAGTAATTTGAGGACCGACCGAATAATTGCCACTCAAAACGTTCAAAGGACGACGCTTCTTTTCCGCGCCTCTTAAATTTATCGTTCGTCTGGTCCCGTCGCGCACATGTTTCCCCTTCGCCTGGCGAACAAGAAGCAAAGACGGCCAGCCGAGCAAAAATTTCGATGAAAAGAACTGTCTCCGTAATCGCATCTTTCCGGCACCGCTTCCTTGGATGCTGCGGAAAGTGGCCGGGCCGAAACGGTCGCGCAAAGGGTTGATTCTTCATGCAAATCGCGAGTGCAATGCGGAATCTTCTTCTGCGAGAAAAGTCGTTCTTATAGTCTGAATACAAAGCCTCTGTCTCATACGTCGTATTCTTTTGAAACAGAGTGGTTGTTGTTCAGTATATTTTCTTTAACTTAGTTGCTGTTTCATTCCGTCATACCGAGAATCCATGCTGAAGCTCTGTTGCAGGAAACAATTAAGAATGGCTAATGCAACTCATCACTCTCTGAAACACAGTTTTTATGTCTGGCTTCATGGCAAATGAAACTGTAAACGGTTTTATAACTCAACATAACTTCGTGCGATAACGTTACCGTATCTGGACAGCGGAAGCTCGAGAAATGTAATAGCATTATCATTAAATGCAATTTAATTTCCTTCGCGAATGGTTTCGCTACTATACGAGTAAAGTGCAACTCTATGAAGTATAATTGAAATTGTTGTTCCGGTAACTGTACGGAGATTTTTATTCGCCATAAATATATAAAGGTCTGCTGTGTGATGGGGTTTTATCTACACTAACGAGCATAACTGATTCAACACACTTTAAATCAGAATAACTGTTTTATGAATGGACCAAACGACTTCAATTTCTCTATAAGGCTAGAAGAATTAGTTTAGTAAATGACGTCTATAAAGTATTTTGAAAAAATGTATTTGGTTGGAATTGTGAAAAGAAATAGTAAAAATTGAATTTTACTACTTTTTTAGCTGGGCCAATAACGAGAATTTAAAAGATGTGTTTGGTCAATTTGTATAAATTATATGCGCTCCGAAAATTTCATTGAAATTCGTTAATTGGTTTACGAGTTATAAACGATCAAAAGTGGTCAAGATTGCAATTTTTAAGATTTTTGGCCTTTTTATCACTTTTGATCGTTTATAACTCGTAAACCAATTAACGAATTTCAATGAAATTTTCGGTGGGTATATTATAATTTATACGAGTTGTGACCAAACACATCTTTTAAATTTTCGTTATTGGCCCAGCTAAAAATGTAGTAAAAATCAATTTTTACTATTTTTTTCGCAATTCCGACCAAATGCATATTTTCAAAATATTTTTTAGACGTCTTTTACTAAACTAATTCTTGTAGCCTTACAGAAAAATTGAAGTCGTTTGTTCCGTTGATAAAAAAAGTTATTCTGATTTAAAGTGTGTTGAATCAGTTATGCTCGTTAGTGTATAACATGTGGTATTTTGAAGGTACTCAAGTTTGATAGAAAGACTCATTTGTCTCTCTAATTAAAATGTTCCAATCATCTAGTATTGAAGCAAAAATTTCTGTTAGGATATTGAAAGAATAACTCGCGCTTTCAAAGTAAACCTCTCGCCCCCTCCCTTAATTTATTCTTTCTTTGTAGCAGGTCTTGTATTTTTCGTCGTAACCTTGACTCGTTAGGAGCTGCTTTTTGCTCGAGTAGAACGTGCCCTGAAGCAGGGGCAGTCTTCAAAGAAGCTTTGACGGGATCGATGCCCCTGTTATTAGGCGAAGTAGGCTTCAATGGGACTTCTATAATTCTGAGCATTCTATATTTCCCAGCTGACGGGCTTTCGCTTATAAGATGCTCCTCTTATTATTCGGCCAGCGATCTTTAAGCAGATACTGGCTTTTATGAGCTGATCCTTGGAAATTGGCATCGAAAGGATTTTTCTTTACTCTATTATGGGCTTTATTATACTCCACTCCAGTGGCATCCATGCAAAAATTACGAACACTTTTCGCCAACGAGCTGTAGCATATCAAAAATGTTACAAATTCATCAATAGACTGCGAATCTTTATGCACAATAAACATTGTTTTCATCACTTGCAAGGGACTGGTACGTGGTAAAAAACACCGTAACAAAGGATAACAACATAGAACATAGGAAAACATGATTTTCTTAATAATCAGGAAGGAGTAATAGTCTGTAATAGTCTACTACTAATCAGTAATCGAAGGAGTAAAGGAGTAATAGAAGGAGGAATAATCGGAAATTAAAAAGGAGGAAAAGTGTCTGGAAGAAGGGGCTATTTCAGGTTTTTTAAATTATATAGATGAATTATATAGATAATTATATAGATAAATCATATAGAAAATGACATAGACATAGTGGAAATGACCCTTCTTCCATTGGTAAAAGACTGAAAACTGAAAGACTTTTTTACGGTTTGTTTTACTAAATGTTGAAGCAAAATAAGTCCCTAATTGCGCTCCTATAAAATTTAAAAAACCCGACATAGGCCCTTCTTCCAGACACCCATTCAATTGTTTAAAATAATGTAACTAAATCAAGGCTTCGAGGAAATTGCAAAGTTCCAGTGAAAGTACTCATAAAATGATTGAATCTACTCGATTAAAGGGGTCTATTCACGATCAATCATGCTGCGCAACATGATTGATCGTGAATGATAGTGATTGACTAATTAATACAATGTGGATTTGCGTAACATCATGCTGCACAATAATTATTGCGCCATATATAATTCCATTTGCCTATAGACTGGACAAAAATGATAGACAGAACAGAAGGGGTTGCTAAATAACGTTTCGGCTTTCGGTAACGAATCTGCTCGAGTGTTCTTAACGTTGCGAACAATGAAAATCGGGAATTACACGGAAAATAATAATTTACTAGATGATCAAAGCGTGCTCGACGAAGAACGAACCTCTCTCGCGAAGCCTGAAACTTATCTGGATTCAAGTCTGCTTCAAGAGCATTGGTTCTTGTTGAAAGTGCCGAGGAAGGTTCGAAACAATTCCAGTCGTTGCGAAGCAGGTTGCAACGTGCTTCCCATTTCTATCGATCAGCAGTGCATCGGACAAAGCTCAATCGGTCGGATGCGAAAAGGGCGAAGCAAATAATTAGAAGAACGAGCGCGGGCTGTATCGGGGAAGCCTTAGCTGGCTAGCCAGACCTATTACACCAGGCCGGATAAGTTAACCCCATCGTTCGCTGACCCTTGGCACGGCTGACACATTTCAGCCGCGAGATTCGTCCAATCTCGAAACGGTAGCCATGAATTCTGCTACACCGGAACCAATAACCGAGATTGGCTTTCGTTTCATCGCCGCACGAACCCGTGTAATCTTTAACCGTGGCTCCTATGAGGGCCACCGATGATCCCTCCACGACCAGCAAGGTGGCTGGTGATTTCGTTTAAGGCCCTCCTTATAGTACCTTTTCCCTTTCTCTCCCCCCTCTCTCTCTCTCTTTCTCTCTCAGCCCCAGACTCTTCTTTTACAGACGATACAATCCCACGACCCACATATTCCATAGAAACCGAGGCCCACCTCTCGGTTATGTTACGAGGACAATATCTAATAAAAAGCAGAGTGAAGTGGCTCCGAGGACACAGAGGTCTGCTCCTTTATAAAGCCTCCGCCGGAATTTTTCCTGTCATTGCGTTCATCCCCTGCCGAATAACTGGGGAAAGGGGCCGAATTGTATAAGTGACAGTTCGGAGGTTTTTACGGGTCTGATGAAATCCCAGACGTTTTATTCTCGGATTATCGCGTCGTATTCAGCGCCTCCGCGATGCTCCTGCTGATCCTGCGTGCCAAGGAATCGACTGCATTCTTCTCTTTAACCCCCTGCTTTGCGATTCATCCCGTGACTAGGCCTCCAAGAATTGCTCCATCGTTCGTAATTACCCCGTTGGAGAAGAAATTGGACGCTCGTGCTAAGTGCACGGTAGGCCAAAAAGGTATTTGTACAACTTCTCGTGAAGATGTATAGTGTTATCCAAAAGTACCTTTGGGTTGTTGAATGAGAATATCTATTAAACACCATGTTTGTCTTCCTATAGTCTATTTTGGATAACCCTTTAGAAGAACAATGTAATGTACACTTTTTCACTGTGTGTATACTGCAACAATATTTATGAATGTAAAATAGTGTTACGAATTTCCATGCTCAATAATGAATTATTATATATAATAGATTCTATAAAATTCAATTTTGATAAATCTATTTGGTACATAGCTAAACCCTTTTTAATGGAACCTTCAATAGCAACAGCAATTTTCATTGTGAACTAACAAGTCATCCTCAATAACGTCATCCAATAGTTTCATTTAAGATTGCAATTTAACAGAAAATTTCTATGCTTTCTTTTGGTACTGCACAAATGTAGAAAATCCTATTAATAGGCTTCCGGTAGGGGTAGAGCGTTAAAAAGTTATCTTATTGTAAACAGTGAATATATATTGTATCTTGCAAAAAATCAATGTTGTCGTCTTCGAAGTAATTTCCCCGAACGGCTCAGAGCCACAACAAACGATCATAACAATGGACTCCGGCGGTGTTTACTTGTCCTCGAACGAGAGCGCGCGAAGCAATCGATCCCCAATTAGCCGATTGGTCTATTGGGCGACTGTAAACATTGTGGATTCCTCTCGGAGATCGGCTAAACGAATTCCAATACGCCATTACGGTACGTGCTAAGTATTAATCACCGTCGACCTTGACTCTCTGCCGGTGCTCGTCAGAGATTGCAATCTCTAACGTCATTATCCCTCCAGAGTTTAATCGATTGGTCGAGCCACTTCTACGCGTAGACCCGGGCCCGTGTACCGCGATGTTATCTGTTTAAACATCGACTTTCATAAATAACTCCCGGGGATATTGGTGGATGAGCATGTGCACGCACTGCGTTCGCCGGTAGTGATTGCCAGAGTCGGATGGGGGCCGCCGGCTCTAATAGATTCATTAGGGGTAGACAGCGCACCCTTCCCGGGGTGCATCACGGACCCCCCCAACTGCACACGCGTTGTACACTCTATTTCTACGGTACATGTCCCTTCAATCACTCTGCCTGTGTATTCATATTCGGCTCATAGTTGCGGATGGATCCTGTTCGTCGGTTCATTCACCGGCTCCGGGCTGTTATCAGCAGTTTGACGTTCACACGGCGTCGAACGCCGACGCGCGACGGTGTACGTAAATTAGGCGTGTACACGGATAATGCCCGAGTCTGTATCCTAAATCTTTATTACTTCCTACCCCTGCACAGTGGGCTGCTTCCACGATCCAGTTGGACAAAATTCAATTTTGATAATGATCCAGATGTATGAAATCATATCAGAATTCAATAGTAGAATGTCCATTTATCCAGGGAATTTAAATTTATTGAAAAATATAGTCTATAATGACATATTAACCGTTAGCATTCGCGTTTATTCAGCTGTTCAATGGAAAGTTATGGTCACCTAAATTTTTTTATTGCCACTACGTTTTATTGTACCTAACGCGTCAAGACGAATTCAATGACCTACTTTAATTTCATCTTTATTCTTATTAGTTGCTTTAGACTTTATTTTTTTAGATTTATCACAGATTTTTTACTTAATATCTTTAATTTGTTGTGTAATTGTCTTTTTTCTTTCGTGTATTTGATTTCTTGTTCTTTTTCTTTTCTAATTTTGTTTCTCTCTTTTTACAAGCTGATAGAAGACTAATTAGACGGGCATTTAGTTAAATAATTTGCCATTTAAGTGTAAAAACAACGAGTTGATTTTAGTCGCAAACACGTGTTCGGCTCAAGGCGTATGCACTTCCAGTATAAACTTATAGTTGGACAACTTATATTTCGAAACAGTTCTTAACTTGGACATCTAATATTTGAATTAAAGTAAAAGTAAAAAGAAAAAACGTAATGATATTTGGTCCCTCAGGGTTTCAAATCCATTCACCATTTCTCCCCTTCTTCCACTCTCATTATCGCTAATATTCGAATTAGTAATTATTATTTAAGTTACGCCTGATTGCCAATTTATTTTAAAATATCAATATTATTGTGCGTGATAATTATTTTTTTCCTAAGGTCTTAAATTATATCTCTTTTCGAATAAAAGATCAAACTATAAATGTGCACGTGATTCGCATGAAAATAGACTATTTTATATACTGTTTTCAGATAAACATTGGAATATATTTTTAAATTTCAATTGGATGTCTTAATCAAATAATATTCACACCTACTTGTAGCTCACAATAGAGCCTCAGAATATATAAAACAATGATTTAATCTCTAAATACTCTAAATACTAAAACTAAATAGGTTTTACTATAAAAATTCAATTGTCCATATTTGGACATCACTTTTGGCTGATCCACACTCATTGTTAGGGCATTTCACCTTATCCACGAGTACGGTATTGTTCGCACAGGGATCCGGCAACACTCAAGCTCTCAGACACAATAATCTACTCGGAACGATATAGCTCTGGCGTGCTTTGGCCACGTGTTTACAGGAGCAAGCTCGCGGGAGCCATACATATATCACTCGACAAGCAGCCGCGCGACCGTTTGCCAACCGGTGTGTATCGTTATCTACAGGTTTTCGCCGGGTTGCAAAGCCGTGTGCACAGGTTTTTCGCGCGATACATCAACTTGGATATCTGCCCCTGGCGACCAGCTGCTCGTTTACTTCATAACTCATTCGATCATTCGACGAGTCGCCCCCGTTGCGTCCCGTTTGCGAGGTCCGCCGGTGTGCTGATACCTCGGAAATCTGATTATCGATCGGTAATCAATATCGGCGCAATTTGGCGATATGCCATGGCCAGTTATGTGTGTGTGTACACTCCCGGACAAAATGATAGCGCACGTGTGCTCTATCTTTAATATCTCGAAAACTTCGTAAAGTTTCGAAATTTGTATTGTCCATTTGTACAGGAAGGTGAACTTTATTTGCTGGCAGGCTCCATCTCTCTCTCTCTCTGTCGTAATAATTACGATACCGTGTGTTTCGTTCAGAATTCTATGTAGTCTTCGAGGAACTAAAGAGAGCACACACGTGCCATCATTTTGTGCAGGAGTGTACGTGTAGAATGTGTGCGAACCGTGTTTCCCGTGTTCGTCCTTCGACTATCGAACGGGTGCCACGGATCTGACCGGGGGATGATTGGAAATGGTGCACGTGCGACGCTGCTAATCGGGCGGTGAGCGACTTCAAACGAACCACCGGCTGCTACTCGTGGCTTCCCAATAAATATTTGCAGAATTTAATTTCCTTTCTTTGTACAATTTTCCCGCGGGACGACGACAGCCTGCCCCGAATATACACGGCCGACACGTACGCCGCGCCGATCGAATCAGATTAAAATTAGCACGATCCATGATAACTTTCAAAGACTTCATGAATGCCATTCCACTTTGCGCTGTATAATCTGTCATTATCGCACTAGCTGCGAGCAAACTGGGGTGCACGATGTTTACTCGAATTCCTATTTTTGAAGCGACGGACTAAACGCGATTTTAATCTCCCGCGACTCCGCTGGATTAAAGAGAACTCAGCAGAAGGGATGGGATCAAGTTCAATATGTACTCACGAATCCCAGTCAAGTTCAATAACCAAGTTTCATTTCATGGGTTTCGATTACTACTTAAAAGCAATAAAAGTTTCAATGGTTATACTTGAAAAGTATTCATTGTATACAAGTAGTTATCGAACCTCGGAATAAGTACTTACAAGTTTCGAAAAGATACTTACAAGTACTTTGATGTTGAAAGTAATCGTAACTTTCACAAGCCGTACTCGAATCTTGGAAATCAGAACTGCATAGTAGGTTTTAAGCACTTTCTTTATAAAATTCGTAACTGTTTAAGAATAATATTTCATTTACGATATACTTGGTTTTACCCTATTTCTTTTTTTATCCATGATGTCTCCCTGCTTTTGAAAAAACTCTTTCTGAAGGTACAGAAGTGGCCATTATACAAAGATATAGTCACGTGCAATTTTTGATAAAACGGGGAACTCGATTGAATTTTCACGCCAAAATAATAACGGGTCTTCTTTGCGTTCTAAATATTGTGATTTCAGATAATTTTATATCAGCGTACAAGAATACGGAAATTCGTAACGATATTCATAAAAATTTCGAAAGTTTCGAAACTGTTCGACCAAGATTCGAGTATACTTTCAAGTAATATTTACGTTTACCACAGTACTTGTAAAGGGTTCGAAACTGTCTGGCAAAGGTTCGAGTATACTTGGGAGAGTACTATTTTTTTTTCGAAGTACTTATAGAGAGTTCGAATTCCATCAATCAAGGTTCGAACCTGTTTGCGAGGTACTTGATCCCATCCCTACTCAGCAGTGCACCAAACTATGTATTCTTTAGAGCTTTACCCTTGTTGTGAAGTGTAACTATTTATTATTGTTAGCGGAAATCAATTTAGCCTCGCGCGATGCCTCGCGCGATGTTTGTCTCGTGTATTCTTCGCTCGCAGTTGCAGTCATATCTGCACCTTGTTTGTCAACAAACTCGACCTTCCGAGCTTGTTGTTCTCGCTTTTTCTACAATTGTAATGAACGTGTTTCACAACAGTGTCAATAATCGTTCATTATTTGATAAAGAAATTGTTTAATCCTATTAAGAAAAATAAAGTTGATATTCTCTAAAGAGAAGAAATTATGTTCGAAATGTTTTTCGAATAGCGTACAGCTACGAAAACAATATACAGATTTGAATGGACAGGATGGAAAATATTTTCAGATTCAAAAATGAAAGAAATTTATTGCAACGATATCTGATGGAATATTACACAATGTTACACATGTCTAGCAGCAGTTTTTATACAGGTTTATAACGCATAAAATGAATTTTTATTTCAAAACTTCACCAGTAAATTCGTATGAACCTACACATACGCATTTGCATATCCTCTACGTTAAAAGAGCGAAAAAATGTTCTGTCATCTATAATTTTAAATGAACCGTATTCCGCAGTGATTTATCACCTTTAAAATCCACGGCACGGTGTTATTGAAGGTAATGGCTCGAATATTTTTCGAGATACGAAGTTCCTTCGCCGCGCGGTTAAATATCGGTTCCTCGTTTGGGAACGCAGTTGTTTTTCACGGTGGGACGGTTTCCTTAATGTATTTGCTTCTCTCCGAATTTCAGCGAATATCTTTTGCGAAACGGCGGAACGGAGAGCAGCTGGAGATGCATATTCATGCCCGTCTGCGACGTACATTCACTCGGCTTTCATTTTTGTTCCGGATTCGTTTCGCTGTCTAACCCCTTCGCCGGGTTCTCTCATATCGCTTGAATATAATTTTTGAAGCGTACCTCGCTAACTACGGCCCCTACCGTCCGATATTGCGATTTTTATTAATATTGCCACGGGGTCGGAGGTTACCGCCTCGTGAAACAACTCGTTTCCGATATAATCGGCCGAGTAACATCGATTTAATCTTTCCCGGGCGTCTAACCTTTCCTGGGCCACCGGCGCGTACCTATACGCTCGACTTTAATTTAATCTTGGAGCTCGATTGCTGCTTTAGTGGACATTACAGTTTTCTCACGTGCTCCGAACTACTTTCATCATTCTTTATCGCCTTAGATTACCGTTATTTAATCCTTCTCGAGACAATGAATCTTTTAAATTAATGTTGTTTATTACGCGTAAATTCTTCTGTCATTTATTGGTCTTTCGGATGCACTTCGTGTCTGCACACTATTTTCTGAAACACTTTATATGCAGGTGTAATAAATAAGCTCCTGATTATCACAGTGCCTATTGCGCAACATGATTGATCGTGAATGATAGTGATTGACAAATTGCGCATACTGTTGTGTAATCAGAATATCCTGATGTTGTGTGCACAACAAGCGGGTTGCGCAACGATGTGTACCGTGAATGGCAGTGTTGCACAAATATTGTCAGACGAGCCTCATCACTACCATTAAGCGACCATAGTTCCTCAACTATTGATCCTAGAGGTTCGAAACTTCGATCTGCATCCGCGCCGGGTACAAATCTACTGGATTACATACCAAATACAGTAATCGTTCCTTCGTTGTCCTGAATCGTGGGCACGATCGTTGTCCAGTGCCTCACCACTCCACTGCCTGTCAACGAGAGGATTAGGCCTGCGTGGATCTGGTCGCCAGATGTGTCCCAGGCCTGTCCAGACCCGCGCAGAACGGAGAACAATAGGAAAGGAATATGGCAAGGCAAAAAGGAGTTCTCTAAAGCCAGACAGTTGACTGCCTTTGACTGCGAATGCTTTTCTTTGTCATTTAACTAGCCGTTTCACTAAAGACGCAGTCATAAATCAAAAATAGTGTCCGGGCACGGTCGTTGTCCGCTCAAACCTCCGGCCTTTGGACAACGAAGGAGCTTTTACTGTACACCATAATTCGTAGGAGAAAGGCACAAATTAGTGAGTCCGGTAAAGTAAAGAGTAGCTTTCCAAAGGGTCAAGCATTATTATCGGTAAAATAAAATTCAGTGTAGCAACAAGTAATTCAGTATAAAGCGGTAATTTATTACAGAGTTAAAATTCCGTTGTCATTTTATTCATTAAAAGCACCACGCGATTAACATAATCATGGCTGCGCGCGATTCATTATACATTTTATTTTGCATTATAATTTCATTCTACATTACACGCTGGCTATCAAGTCAGAATTCATCACCGCACCAGGAAAAAGGAATCTCGTGGTATGAGCTCACGATTCCGTGAAAAGGACGGCACGTGTTATAATTTCCAGGACTCATTGTTCAGGAATTAATTTCTCGTTTCATGATTCACGATTCGCGCGCTGCCTTTTATATTCAAACTTCGAGCAACGCCGTAGTAATTTTAAACTTCCAGCGACCCGTAAAATTGGCTTCAAAACGGATAATAAATTTAGCTCTAGAAACAATTATCTTCTACTAAGAATAACAGCTTCGTGTGTCGATATCATTTTGCGCAAATTCAGTGAATTATTGGATCGTCAAATATTAAATCCAAATGGTGTTTTAATGAAATTTGACATTTTATTCAATTATAAACGCATTTGTCGAACTAAAATTAACTACGTTCCTGTTACAGTACATAATTAAGCAGATATTAAGTTTCGCTTTAAATAAAATTATCGGAATGTAATTTGCAGAGACTGAAATTAAATGGAATCTCTTATCCTCTGCCAATTATTTCCATGGATTAGTATTGAAGTACGGGCAGAGTTAAGCGCAAACATTTTATTTAAATAAAAATTTCGAGTAAACTGAGTTTTTTCCAAGTAGGTTTTAAACCCACATTATATACGAAATGTTTCTTTAAATTAAATTTTTGCCCAACTCTGAGTACAGGCATTATTAACTTCTCGTCTATCCATAAAGGTATCTCACCCATTGTGAATTCAAACACATACTAATGATCTTGAGAAACCATATTCACCTTTTTCCACATTTTACAAAAGGGTGCATTGCATTCAATAAAATAATGTCGCTATGAAGGCCACTGTTGGATTAAATGCCGATCGCGAACGTGTTAAAGAATAGCTTTATCCTCGGCGTATTTCAATTTCCAGTTAATTCGACCTCTTGCGAGCGGAGGTAGCTCCTCCCCAGACTCGCCGGAAGAAGAGATCAGACAGGATTCCGATAATAATTTTTTTGCTCGGGTTCGAAAAGTTTTTCGGTATATCCGCGAAGGCGGTCCCTGTCAGAAACAGCTTCTGGTGTGGTTTATGGTGTGCCTCTTGCACTTACCGCCCCTGCGAGGAGCAGCGAGGAAGGATTTCGGCGGAGCCCTCCGGCCGAGCATAATGCCCCCATTATCTCCAGTCCGTTCGACCGTGCCGCGTGCGTACCGTTCGCCGGCTAATGTACCGGGTGTCCGCGTAATTTCGCCGCTCCCGTTTCCCCGATGAAAACCCGCGTTACCTTTAACGCTCGTGACAGGACCGTAAACGAGAGGCCCGAGGACGACGCTAAAACGAGTCAAAGTGTGCGCAACGGATGAAAAAAGACAAGAGGACAGTACGGGGGGTTGGGGAACCCGGGGCGTATCCGCCGGGCAAGGCAAGCCAAGCCAGGAACCATTACGGTAATATCTCGCAGACCGAGGAAGTGATTTTTAAGGAGAGGCGGCTGCCATTCCGTGGCAATTTCGTTCTCCCCATAAGCATTTTTGCTCTCCACCTTCGACGTGAGTTGCCGATATCCAGGCGCTGTTAGAACGGAACGATTATGAAAATTTCCCGGCGTTTTCATTTTCAGTGGAACCCGGTATCCGGCGAGGGGTGCTGCTTTTTGCTATATACGTTCTTATCGCGGTCCCGTAGCTATCCCGTTTTTATATATGTACGCGACCGAGGGATATGAGGCTTGTTGCTAACGCTGGAGGTTAGGTAATGTTGTCATTATTAGTAGATTACTATTAGGAAGGACGTCGTTACGCAAGATTAACGGCCATGTGGATGCTGATCTACATGGTGGTTCATGCACGTGCGAGACAGGTGTTCAGAGATAATGTGGTTGGCATGATGATTGCCACGTTCATGGAGCTTTCAATGTTAATAAAGAACGCTGCATACGCGTGGTATCTTAAACAGACAAGTAGAACCAGAGTAGAATGCGGTCCTGTAAGTGGAATATGGATGAGGTATACCCGAACGAGTGGAATACATTTTATAAACAAGAAAAGTGGAACGAATCGGTATAGAGTCAGACAAATGTGTTGGCATACAGTCAGACAAGTGAAAAAGCCACTAACCTAACCCTCACGCCAAGTAGAATATAGATAATAAACGGAATGGTGTGGAATGTCATAGAGACAACAATGACCAAACAGTAGTGACTCTTCCCCTTTTATCAAAAGATTTAACTTCGTCGGAATATGCTAAATTATATATGTCTCTGTTTGTTACAGACCCATCAGCTTCGGGATCATCCTGCGAGGATGACGAGGAGGCTCAGAAGAGGAGCATCAGGCAGCGGAAGAACAGCTTGTACGCGTCTTCCTCGATTCGCGCTGCCTCAGTAGACAGATACAAAGAGCTAGGATCGGCCGATGGCGTGGTGGTGGACTGCCTAGCTGTAGTGCACGTGACCGATCAATCGCCCACTGAGTCTAATCAGCCGACGCGTCATCCCTCGCCCTATTACTACGGCGACCTATTCAAAGTACCGGAGCAGATCAGCAAATCGCAGCCGAACAAGTACCGGAAGAGCGTCAGTCTCGACGTACCGGGTGAACGGTCGAGGACACCCGGTATACCGAAGAGGAATTCGGTGGCAGGTGATGGGGGTTCTTACTCGTCGCAGCAGCTACACCCACCGCAACAGCAACAGCAGCAACAACAATCGCAGCAGCCGGCGCAGCTGCAACAATATCAGAGTCAAGATCTAGTGAGCCCCACGTCGGGGAGCGAGCATGCTGTCCCAGCCAGGAACGAGATCCTCTCGTCGTGCATCATCACCGAGTGGGATCACACCCTCATGCCTCCACATAGACTGTTGAGCCATGACCTGCCAACCACCGTTTGTACTTGCGTCGCATCGGCAGAGGAGGAGGAGGATGAGCTAGATCAACGACAGCCGCAACTAACGCGGCACCAAGTGCGCAAGCTACGACGTACACGGAGGATAGACCCGCAGCCGATACTCGTCGAGGACGAGGACGACGTGGAGGGAGAGGACGAGGGGGACGAAGAGGAGGAGGAGGACGAGGACCTGGAGGAAGACGAGGAAGAGATGGCTAGGCAACGTCACCTGTACGAGACGGCCTTCGACTGCAAGGTCAATCGTTCCGACGATGACCTCGATGACCTCGATCGGGTCACCAATCATCCCGTGCTGCACTCCCAGGTAATCTATTCTAGCCTGCCACCACTTTCAATTCATATATTCATACACGAGCCGTTCAGAGGCTAAATCGATTAACCATCTTTCTTCCACTTCTTCTCCGGTTTATCGCCGAGATACTCGATCGATACTTGACTTTCCACATTTTTCAATAATCTCCGTTCATGTTTCAGATAAGGAGCAGCAGCGCGATACCGGTAAGCAGAACAAGTTCGTCGACGGACACGTCGAAGCCCTCGCAGCCGCAGCAGGTCCCTTACGCAGGACAGTCCCACAGCAGCAAAGACCGACGAAAGGTCGTACTTCTCCGCCCAAAACCGATTCCGAGCCGTCTTCAGCAGCAGCAGCAGCAGCAACAACAACAACAGCAATCAGACAATATTTCTACTCTGTCCCAAGATATCGAATCCCTCCAGATCAACTCAAGCGACGAGAAGACCGGTTCGCCGAGGCTACCGGCCCGAGGTTACACTCCGTCGCCTCCATCCACGGCGCCGTTGCCGGCGAAGTTCCATGGTAACCGAGACCATTTACTGCTGAACATTCGCAGCACGCCGAACCTACCCTCCCAGCCGGACCATCCGCGTCTGAAAGACTTGCGACTCCCAGTGAAGTCTTCGCTGAGGGCCAAGGACTCCCCGCAGAGCAGCGAAGGCAGCATACTGGAGATCAAAAGCAGACCAAAGAATTTTGCTCAAGACCCCGTGGAGTCCTCGCAGGGGCGACGCTTCGACAAAGAACTGATCCTGGAGTTCAAGGGCAGGCCGAGGGAGGACCGCCAGCGACCGCGCAGCCTGATCCGCGAGAGCAAGCCTATCATGGAGTTCAAAGGCAGGCCCCACGAGGCCGAGAGCGATCTGCTGAGACCCCGTCGAGACGTTGGCCTCCTCGAGTTCAAGCTACGGACCAGCAGACGCAGACCAGGCTACTCGAGCACGGAGAGCATGGCGACGAGCAGCAGCGGTGGCAGTATGGAGTCGCTTCGGAGCAGCACCAGCGAGGGCAACAGGTCCACCAGCAGCTCCGAAAGCCGGCACAGCACCAGCCTGAGTTCCCACAGCTCCGACAGCGGCAGCACCAACTACTACCACCATCATCCTCAGCCGTCGATGACCGGCTTCCTGACAAACCACGCGAACAAGCTGCACATATTGTCCCCGATCTCCGACAAGTCGTCTCAGGAGCCAGCCTCCGAGACCTCGGACAACAACCGGAACAACAACTCACAGAAAGCCTCGCCAGAGGAGAACGTTACCACCGAGAATAACGTGACTGCGCCCAACAACACCAACACGGCAAACACGAATACGAACTCCGTCGGTTCGCCCTTGGACACCTCCTTCAAGAAGAGACGCGCGCCGCAGAACAAGAATCTCATCAACCTGGCGTTGCAGTCTTCCTCGTCCGGAGATGCTGAGATTCAGGGATCGGACAGCGGGATCTCCATCGAGTCGCGAGCCGGAATCAAGTGCAAGCCCTTCGGGTTCCACTTGATGAAGCCGCAGCTGGATAATATCAATCTCGTCGACAACGAGCCAGAGCTTTCCGACCTGCCCTTCGACATGCCCAAGCTGCGGAGGAGGCGACTGCTCATGCAACAGGACGCCACCACTTCGGGCAGCGCGACCAGCGTCGATCTAAGGGACTTGCCCTTTGACATGCCGAAACTACGGAGGAGACTCAGGTGCATGCAGAGCACGGAATCCAGCGGGTCACAGGCCTCCTCGAGCTTGTCTGTGAGAGACGTCGAGCCACCTCCCCTGTTCGGTAAGTGTAGACATCCACTTTTTCTCATTGGTGTGGTGGTATTGTGTTCTCAAGGGTTTAAACCTTGTACGTATGCCTTGAGTACTTTGAAAACTATACAGGGCGGTTGAAGAATTAGTCCTCCTTGATTTTTAAGCACTTCGAATAGTTGGACTAAAAAATGTGCTGAACGTCGATCAGCTTGCGTTCCACCTCAAATTGCAATATTAAGAAAAAATCTTGCTTCGACGGAAAGTCAAGGTCTTTTCTTAATGACACTATGTATTTTTTACTATATAGCATACTGTTTGCCATATTTTGACCAGCCAAACTCGTGATGAAGGTTTTTAACACAGTCTAACAATTATGAATGTTACGCGTTTCATTTTAGATGAAATAAAATTTGATTCGTTTTTAATCAATATTTAACCATTAAAGTAATTATAGCCACACAAAAAATGTAAATTTTCTTTTCCCTTCTACGATATTTTTGTGCATAAAGATGTTTTAATCACTGTAACTGCAAAGTAAATGGCGCGGCAAGGGGTTAAATTATCAAGCATCTTGAACTGCATTTAATTAATAAATATTAAATATATCTACAAATAAATTTAATAGCAACTCGCCGCGCTACGTTAATTTACTTTGAATACGGATGTAACAACGAAGCCAGCATATAAACGGGTGAAAATGAGAATGAAAATTAATTAATTCCAAGTCGCATCTAATTTAATGTAATTTACAAAACAATCTTTTATGAATATTCATCAAAGCTTCATATGAAGCTCATCTATAAATAATGTGTGCAGAATCGGAACGATAAAGAAATCGAGAGTGAAAGTTTATTGATCGTTGCGTGTCTGAAATCGCCCTGCGTTAATCGACCGTCTACCCATTAAACGTTAAAAAGCACACTTTCAACATCTCGAGGTAAACTGAGTACTCATCAAGGCTAGGGGACACCGTAATTTGACGCTGATCGTCATGAACCTTCCAGACAGCGGCTAATATCGTTAAGCTTCACTTAGCGCCTGCATCCCTCTCGACGGTTAAATATTTAACGTTACCAACACATGTTTCCCTCTCCGTTACGGAGACCGCTGTCTCTCACTTCCCCTCGGAATTCTACAGGAACTCATCGCTTCGAAGTGCAAGTGCTATTAAATTTTCTCCAGATTTCTATATATCTATCCATCTCGTTGTGAACGTTTTTCTTTAATTGGAATAGTACTTCTAGTAAGCTATTAAAATTTGGTTGGATTTTGATTTCTGATTACTGATTCTGCGGTCAACGTGATAGGCCTTCCTGTTTCAGGAATTAATCAGTGCTGTTTCTGAAATTTCGTCCCTAGATTGCATATTCAAAACTTATACTAAATTCATACTGAGGAGTGGAAGATGGTCGAGTTCTATCGACTGCTCGTTCAATCGAGAAGTTTGAATCGACTCTATCCGCATGGGTATAACGAACTATTCAAGCAGCACTGCGCTGTGTAAACACAGATTAGGGTAACAGGTTTCGCGACGTTACACCGTGTGTATAACACGATCGAAATCTGTTATCACGTTTCGCCTGCGTCAATTGGGCCTGACTTCTAACAAGTTTGGTTCCCCCAAATGTCTTCGCATTGCAATCAATGTTTATCTTCAACAGTTTGCTGTCCCCTCGTATTACGATGAACACGTGTACCCTACAAGCTGAACCGAGATCCAGGAAGTAGTAAAGTCCTCGATACCAACCTCGAGGAAAACGTGACGTCGTCGGAACGACTTTATCCATGGAAAGGGATCCAGAGGGCGGGGATTAGCAAGGCGTGCCGGGAGATTTATGCGTCATCGATCACCGATTGCCCCTAATACTCGACTCTAGCCGCGATTTACGGACCGCATCACGAGGCGTTCGGAATTAGTCGGCCGATTAAGTTTTCACCCCCGCCGCCCCCATTAAACAGCGCCGTACCATGAGCACCAGGGGTGTTTCATGCTATCCCGCGAGCTGATGGGAGTTCGAACGCGTGGGCTACCCTACGGGGCCCGAAATTGCGAAAGCTCTAATGCGAAAGCTTCTAGAGAGCACCGCGTTCGAACCGAGCCGCCTACGGGCAGAATCCGGTACGCGTGGGCGTCGATCAAGGGGACGGTAAATACCGGTACAGAGTTCGGGAAACACGAGCATGCTGATCCGTCGATTTGTGGGACGGGCGAACGAGGGTCAGGGATCGTCCTGGTCGAACTGTCCGAGAGACGGTTGCTCGGGGATCGTTTTTAACCCTTTCGATGCTACAGGACCTCGGTATCAACAGATTTGGGAGACGCGACAGTTTATAATTGAGTGGTTCACGTAATGGAGTCTCAACAACGCCCCCTCATGTCTATACCTATTATTAGTTCTGATGACAGGGGCTAAGATTCAGAAAACTGGAGTCCGGTACGTAGGTGTGTATGTATACAGGCTTTTCTTAAGGTACCGTGCTGAAATGAGAACAAGAGTCCCGGACGACATGGTACCGTAGTCCCAATATTTACGCTTCGACGTCACACGCTACGTACAGTGGCTCATGAAAGTATTCCAACGCCCTTTGAAACAGAATAACTTTTTTATAATTGTACCAAACGACCTGATTTTTTATAATCAATTAGAAGCATTGGTCTTACGAAATCACATGCAAAAATAAAAAAGGCATTTTTTAAAATTTTTTATTAGGGTCTTTAAAGAAAATTTAAAATATATGTTTTGTAGATCTATGTTAGTTATACACGTCCTGAAAATTTCATCAAAATCGATTAACATACACACGAGCTACAAGCGATTAAAAATTGTGAAAATCGTAGTTTTACAATTATAAAAAAGTTATTCTGTTTTAAAGGGCGTTCGAATACTTTCGTGAGCCACTGTAGCTTAGATCACATACTTATAGATCCTGCTTCAGATAACATGCTTTCTTCCAAGATTACGTCGTCTACCAGATGACGGTTGTGGTCACAGCGCTATAATCCGTTGAAAAGTCGCAGTACCCGCGAAACTAAAGCGTTAAAGGGGAAAGAGGATTCGTCGCCGTACCTCATTCTGTATAAATATTGGTTGCGGAAAAAGTAATCCATTATTTCTCCGCTAGACGGCTGTAGTGATATATATCTCGTAAAGTATTGGTCAAACAACTTCAGGCTTCTGCTCGTTGGGAAAGTGACATTCCGTACTACAAAAAATTCTTCTACAGTTTTGTGATTGGTCGATTCAGTTGTGAGTTATAGGGTGTGAAAGATGGAGGTTAACAAAGAGTAAATTAGATAAAGGCGAAAATGCAAGGCAGGCGGCTAAAATTGTGAACGGAGTTTATGGTCCGGATACTGTCACAGCTAATTACGCGCAATTTTGGTTTCGTCGATTGCGTTCCGGTATTTTCGATGTTAAAGATGCACCTCGGACAGGTAGGCCCGTCGTCGAATATGTCGATAAAATCATGGAAATGATCGAAGTATGTTAGGAGTCGTAGCATCGTAGGAGTCGTTTTAAACCATCTGCATGAAGCTGGATTAAAAAAGAAGCTCGATGTCTGGGTGCCACACTTTGTCCTCAAGACATTTAATGTATCTTTGAAAACAACAAAGGTATTTGAGGTGATAACGTTAGGTGACTCACCCTGTACATGGTCTATGCTGAATATTAATATTATTAGTGGGTGGTCGAGCTGATGTACCTCTACTTGAATAATGGTAACAACCATAATAACTAGCCTGCGCAATTATACACGTTAACAAATGTGGACGTAGCTTTAACTTGTTGTTTATTGCCCCTGTGAATTCGTAGCTTTCGTGTGGAAAATGTGTTGCAATTTCAATGATGGATTGGGAAGCGTGATTAATGTGACATGGTGGAGTACGGTTAGTTTGAATAGATTCTGTGGATGTTGAAAGTATAGATTTGAACTTTGAACTTGACGCTCAATCGCGCACTGTCCGGCTAAAATTGCTTCGACGATAGATAGGTTGGGAAGGAATCGTATTTATACCGGACGTTCCGAACTGTATGCGGTTGTAAACGTATAAACGACGAGACAGTTGTACGCCGTGCAGTAGCATTTCCGGTTCCGAGAGAACTAACGCTGATTGATGCTATTGTATAGATTATACCGACCTGTGTTGCCCGTATCGCGTTTCATAACCCGCTTGTCATATTCCACAATAGAGATTTCATTCTCTGGAGTGTATATGTAGATAATGGAGAGTACGTCCCGGATTGTACCCGACGCACCGTGGGGAAAATGGCCGATGTAGGAGTGCAAAATTCAAAAAATCAAACATGGAGTAGGCATTTGACCCTCGCAAGGTAAGGTCTAATAATACATACCATAAGTAGCAAGGTGTTCATTTCATAAATAGCCTCTTTTTTAATAAATTTGGGATAAAGAATAACACAGGATAGAAAGTATAAACAAACAGATTTAATTTTATATAATGCATAGGCTTTTTTAAAAAAAAAATTTTTAATATTGCATTGTCATCCAGTTCTGAGATATGTTTAAAATTTCAAGTCTCTAGCTCATCGGCAAGTTAGTTTAAAATCAATTGGAAAATTTGTACCGAACAGACAGACAGACAGATTGATAAGTCTGGAAGAAAATGGTTGACAATAAATTTGGTACGATCATTTTAAAGCTCTCCTTTAAGCATGTTATTTAAGCTAACAAAACTTCCGATCGATCCACTAACAGCAGAATAATCTAAGCTGATAACGCTTCATAGTCCGCCCTGTATAATAAATTAAATATTATAAATTAATGAGGTTTGCAGTGATCAAAGGAAATAATGTTAGTAGCACAGAGCATTTCCCATTGAATGCACACCTCAATCACTAATGAAATTCGAGACAACATGTTGTCGGTAATTTTGAAACATCTCCAATATTTTCCCAGTCATCTGTACACGTAATCTCTCGCCGGATCTTTCCACCTGCGACCAAAGCTACACGTACACGGATCGCTGGGCGATTCCTCGATCCTTATGATCGCAGTCAGCTGCGAGGAAATCTAGGCGCCGTCAGTTTTTCCCGGTTGATAGATGTGGGCCGATTCGGAACCGTAAATTACATTTTGAACGGAGGGAGCGTGGGTGAGAGGTAGAGACGGGAGCGTTAGCACGTGATCGGGAACAGATTCCCGAAAATCTCCGTGCTTTTTTTCCAAGCCAAGGCGCCGACAATTACTTATTGCGAGCAGGAAAAATCTGAACTCGAATGATCGATCGGGTATATTTGTTTCTTCAACGGGAGGATTTGATGAGTTTGCTGATGGATCACCGATTAGGCAAAAACAGGCGTTTTCGAGGGGATTCACGATCCAGGGAACGGAGAAACTGTTCTACAAATGGTGGATCACGGTATATTGGCTTCTTATCGTAATTGGATACTTTTTGGATCGTAACTGCCCAAATTTAAAAGCTCGTTTGTCTCATTTTCTACACGGAGCAACAATCTGAACAGGGTTATTTAAATTTACATTAAATTTTTCTATCTATTCCGACACTCATTTCATAACAGATGAAATTCTGAACTAATTGTTTACAATTTTGAGGGAAAATAATATTAATCATTTAACTGGATTTTATAGAGAGAACCAGGAAAAAATTATTTTTCTCCTTTTTAGTGCATTTTAATATAAGCGTGGTTTTTAAAAAGTTTTTTTATATATTTTATTTTCTACTTTTATTATCAACGGAAGCAAGTGTGTATACAAAATTCCAGCAAGATTGGACAATGGGAAGAGTTTTGAAATTCGATTACAAGAATTGACGCATACAACAACAACAACTTTTTCGTTTGGCAGCTTGTTTTCGAGAAAATTGAGTTGGAAAATGCAGCGAATACGCGTGCTATTGCACTGGAATCGTCTGACGCGTCTGACCATGATCAACCAATTCTACTTTCTGCATACAGGGTCGGGCAATAACTATGTCCACTTTGAATATTGCCGTTATTTGTAATAATATGAAAAAATGTTATGAACAAAATTTGCACGGTACAGAGGGGGACATATTGTGACACAAACATTTTCTGCGGGGGTGGAGGCATAGAGCAGATTTCAAGGTCACCTTGATTCTTTTAAATGGAACGACCTACTTTTTGTATCATGAATCGATAGAGTATCGAATTCTGAGTATAAAAGTGTTGACCTTCATATGTCCTAAACCTAACAGTTAACGAGATATTATTCAAAGAAGAAAGAAAATTATTTCGATAATATCTCGCACGCGACCCTGGCGGAACTTTAAACTCGATTTTCTCGAAAACAAGCTGCCAAACGAAAAAATGTTATTCTTTCTTCTCCACTTATTTTTGCATGTAGAATCACCCCCTGCCCGTTTGTACCTCGCAAACAGCCTGTATACGTATTATTTCGCACGATACTTCATCAGTCTGGTGCTGAAAAAAAGGGGTAAACATTTCGACCTGCAGGATTCGCAGATGTTCCGAATGGGCGACTCTCTGTTTATCGTTGTTTTCGCCTTCTCTGTGATCCGTGGCGACGGACGACTAACCCGGAAGAGGCACGGTTCCGCATTGTGCCGTCGAACAAAACGTCCAAGCTTGCGCGTGTTCACAATGGTTGGCCGGTTTAGTGGCGCGAATGTAGAGCGTGGTGTCGGCTCCGAAGCAGGAACCGCAATATCTTTCGTCGGTGTGCGAAAGTTCCGCGTCGCTGTACCTTGTATTTGCAGCCGGTCCTGTTCGTGTGCTTCGTAGTTGAAGCCGGTCTTGTTCGTGTGCGTCATATTTGAAGGCAGTTATGTATGTTTGTATTCCGTGAAAACGCGAGCGGCCGTATGCCCGCGGACAGGGAATACGCGTTTCGTATTCCAGCGGCTGGTACACGGAGCCGACTGTCACCAGGAAGATACCCCGGCGAACGTATTGGAAATATCGGAAATATTACGCCCTACTTGCGACGTGCCAGCCCGTCCTTCGCCCCCGGATCAGCTCTTCTAAACGTCAATGGCGACCCTTTCGTTCAGTGGCTCCTGTCAGAGATGCACTTTTTGCGCCCGGGACAAAAATAACCTGGGTTCTGAATCAATGAACGATCGGCTGCGTCGCATCCCTAGCCGTTGTGTAGGCCGAGTGCTTGTTGAATAACCCGCCGCCGGCGACGCCCAGTGACGTAATCGGTGCCAGACCGGCGTCGGGTCGACGACGATGCGCTCGCGTCGCGACCGTGAAACTCGTATGCGACTGCGGGGCTGATCGGCTAGTTGCCGTGAGTCTGGGAATATTACTGGCGCGCTGTGTTACATAATAAAAATATTTCACGAATGAATTGGTGGCTGGAACAACGTTGGATGTGAGAATTCCTTAAGGTCTATTAGCTTTTATTTATTAACCCTTTGCACTCTGAATTATTTCTCAAGTTTGCTGCCAACAACACCCTACTATTTTAAGTGTTTTATTTGAAATTTACTTCCAGGGACAGTTCCTTCACTGCTAGTTATTTAAGAAAATGTTGTTACAGTATTTTATCCATAAATGTCCCAAATGTCTGGCCGGTAAGTGTCCCAGAACAATTTTAATTAAATTAAAAATAAAGCTATGGTCGGACACTCGCGTTTGTTTACCAATTATATTAAAATTCTCTCAAATTTAGTTGTTATTTATAATTGTGGAACGTTAATATTTGTTTTTAACTAAAAGATAAGAAATTAAATAAATTAAGGAAGAACCAAATACATGTAAAAACCCGTTTCATTTACATTTTTCTCTCTCCGATGTCGAGTCACACTCGATAAAGGAGTGCAAAGAGTTAACGTTGTTCGTTATTGTTAATTTAATTACTGAATTGTTGCTGGAACAACTTTGGAAGATACAAGGTGCAAATCTTACAGGAGAGCAGGATTTGATGGGAGAACAATAAAAACTAATGGACCTTAAGAAAATCCCACATCCAACGTTGCTCCAGCCACAAATTCAAATATCGATTCAGCGTTCTACATTCTAGAAATGAAACAATGATTCGCCCCGATTCCGAAAGTCTAAGATAAAGTAACCCACCAATTACATCCCCGATTCCAATCGATTACGACTCTTAAAAAGCTTTCATCGTCGCCTCATTAATGTAGTCGGTTTAATTAGAGATCCGTGCGGGCGGGACACACTGCAACCCGATACATCGATAACGCCGCGGGGCTAATTTTAATTAATGACGCGTCTGATGTTCCGGTATCTCGCGAATTCAATGGATGGTGTATATCTGTCTACGTGTTGATTGTACAACCGGGTATATAAGACGGTGTGGTAACTACACGACGGGTTCGTTTGCATTTTAACCCTGTCGGAATGACGGCAAACGTTGCATTCTCTCGCTTTGACGTCGCGTATCCCGTTTGTGACAAAGCGGAATCCGAATGTCTGACACTTGCTACCTTGGTAACCTTTGTCTACCGTAATCGTGCATTTCTGATGTAATCGTATCTCATCTTCACTCTGCCCAAAGTACAGGGTGTATCAAATGCAATGGTCATCCGTCCTAGGGGTGGATCTACACTTTTGGTTCGGTGGACATTAGTAAAAGAAACTTGCCGCAAAATTCTTTCTAACGAAAACAGTGGGCAAACTTTACTTTACCACTCTTGGTGCCTCTCTGGCGACACTGATGTAATCCAGTAGATTTGTACCCGGCGCGGATGCAGATCGAAGTTTCGATCTTGTAGGATCAATAGTTCAGGAGTTATGCTTGCTTAAAGTTGAGGAATCTGCAGTGTTTTTGACAGGTAAGGGCGCCGCCATGTTGTTTTGTAGTGATGGTCGGACGCAGCTTTGTTTTATTTAATTACATCGTAATTCGTAATTAATGTAAGTTAATTACAAAGTATTTTATAATTGTACGGTAATTGCAATGTTATCCAGTAGATTTGAACGAGGATCTGGATCAAATCTACTGGATTACATATGTCGGAGAATGGCAAAAGTTTCTCGTGATCCAAGTTACAGTTCAACCTTACTTTTTATAAACCTTGTACATTTAGTCTAGGGCAGGGAATTTTTATTGTGTATGTATACGATTGAAACATTGTAGAAATTTCGCGAGTTGTCTTATCAACGATAGCGGCGAATCCGTAATTTATGAAGTCGCGTAGGCGTGATTGGGAAATATATCGCGGGACACATCTTTCATTTATCTGGTTCTATCTCATTATGCGGAAGGAACGAAAGGTCAAGTCCGACCTCTTGAACGACAAAACGAGGTCTGAATTAAAGCCAAAACTCCGGAGGCCCGCGTAACTTAATATCTGCCTCCGTATCTGGAATCTGGTCTTACGGCTTCATGAATCCGGCGTTTCGCATAGCTGAATAGACGGGAGTATTCGAATTATGCGGACGGCGAAATAATTAGAATACAGAGTTATCTAAGGGGCTGTTTTCTTCCATGTAAGTCGATTTTGCAACACACATGCGCAATATTGCGATTAGTCTTCCACGAAAGACAATGCTTTTCATTATCCACTCATTAGGAACGTCTTTGTTAAGATTTCCGGCGTTATTAAACGTCAAACTTGGGAACTCGAGGTTCCTCAATTTTCGAAGAGTTATTAATGATACACTCGTGCCTTCGTAATTAAACGGAACATTGGGAAATTACTTTAGTTTGACGGTGATCAACAATATTTGGTGACAAACAACTTTCCGACAATGTTTCATCCTAATTATAAACGTGGGGTTTCTATTGTTACATGGAAAATGAGAAAAAGTTACTTTAATTCTCCTCGGGGAAATCACCCGATTTTCTTCTAAAAAAAATGCATGTAGCTTTACGTCTTCATAAAACCAATTTGAAAAATAATATAGCTGCATATTTATATACGTAACATACAAACGAATGAATATACCGAATGATATAACGAATGACAGGGTGTGGCCACACGGCAGAGTTGTGCAGAATTACAATTGAATTACTCCAGAAATTATAATTACAAAGTAATAGAATTATACTGTGATTCAGTTATATTGTAATTTATAATTCAGATCTTCATTCAATCAAATTACAATGTAAATCGTAATTACAATTACAGTACAATTATAAAATACTTTGTAATTAAATTACATTAATTATGAATTACGATGTAATTAAATTAAAATTAAAAATTAAAGAATAATAAAGGAATAGGTAAAAAGAGGTTGAAAAATCCATGTAAAGGTTTCATACAGAAGGAATTTACTATTTATAAATTTATAATATATCTGAACAGAAATAACTTCTGCGTATGTATATACACATTTTTTAAATTTCAACCATAAACATGAAATAGCGTTACTTATCATGAACGACGACGTACTTCTTCAAAGTTCTGGGTTATAATTTGGAGAGTTGTATTTTAGTTATATATTGTATTTTTCAATTAAACATCTGATTAAAATACTCAGTAATTGAATTAATTGAAAGGTTTGAATTATGTAATTCAGTTACGACGTAATTGACTACATGTAAAAATAAGTCGAGAAAAAGGAATGTCCTTTTTTTGACGCTTCGTTTTCGATAAATCGAGTTTGAAAGTGCAGCGAATCTACGTGCTATTGCATAGGAATAGTCTGACGCGTCTGACCATGACCAACCAATTCTACTTTGAGCATATACTAAAGCACGCGAACCTGGCGGAACTTCAAACTCGATTTTCTCGAAAACGAAGCGTCAAACGAAAAAATGTTATTCTTTTTTTTCGACTTATTTTTACATGTAGTACACCCCCTGCTCGGTTGTAACACCCATCCGGCCACATATATTATGAAGGGACATCAATTTTTATATAAAAATACAGAATTTATTTTGGAATATAATATACATTTTAATTATGTCCCTCGGTGATTGTCTATCGGGGATTGTTTGACTTATTGAATGAACGAATCTCATGGAACAAGTTTCAGTAATTAATATGCGTCAAGGTGGTAATTTAAGTCTATCCAAGATGAGCAACGATACTGTTCGGAGTCCCATCGACTTTCCCTCGGAAGTATTAAGCGCTTTCTCGGCGAAAAATGTTGGTCGCTTTCGTCTCTCCGTAGCAAGACATCGTTTTCTCCGTGGGAGACCGTTAATCGAACCAATAAATACGTCTCCGCGTATAGGGTGGTACATCTCCGAAGGTATTCGCGTTATGGTATCGCGCCCGCCGACTATTGCAGTCGTACATAACCGTTACGACACTGTAAATCTCGCGGAGGGAACGGGTGTAATCTGTGATTTTAGCATCGATGCCTGGGAAATTGATATTCGCAATCTCCGCGGGGCCGATCTATCCCGCGTCTGGGCCATTTAACGGACACCGACCGTCGGTCCTGGTCGTTAACAGAGACCGTACGAACGAGAGAAAAAGCCCACGGTGTCCCCGTATCTTCCCTTCTTTCGGTTCGCTAGCTGAACGGGAACAAAATTTTGCGGCCAGTGAAAAGACGTCCAGGACCTTTTTTATACTCCCATTCGAATTATCGGCGCTTCCTCCGCGGTTCTTTTGTGCCTCGACGTGACGTTTGACCTCCTCGGATCTTATTGAGGGAATTATCAATTCTCTTAGGAACCGACGAACCTGAACGAACTATAATCCTATTACATTCTTCGAGTTCCTTTCTATTCAACCATAATAAAAGGATTTTAATGGATTTTTGTGGAGGACATTTTCACATAGGAAAAAGTTACTTCAAACTACCTCAGAAATCATTCCTTCCGAGGAAGTACAACATTTTCGGAACACTCTGACGAATAGCTATGGTATCTAAACGGTGTCACTGAAAACCATTCTGCTGCGAAAATGTCAATCCAGTGACCTCTGGTCAATCCAATTCCTCTGTCAGCGAAGCGATGTTTGGCCAGGTTTTATTTCCATCGCGACACTGTTTCTGTGACGGTCGTCGATCTAATTTCACGGACTTCGCTAGAAGTCGACGTTCGAGTGGAAACTAGAGCTGAAAGCAACTTTTTTCGGTATTTTCCACCGAGAACTGTGGCATTTTATTTATCTCGAAGTCGATGCAACAGCGGATACAGCTTCGTTGACAGCGTTGCGAACACAGAACACGTTCGGTTTACCTTCCGTTTTTATTTCGTCGAACGTTTTCCATGCGGGGTGGTTAATCGTTTGGTACACGTCCAAAGCGCCATTACTGGGACAGTCGATCGTAATTACGAAACTTGTTGTTCGACTCGTTTTTCTCCCGTTACGAACGGCCGAAACGCTAGAGCTCTGATATTCACTCGAATGAAAAAAATGAGAACACCGTTCATCGCCAAACAAACATTTCGTTTCCCGACGCTTCGATTACAAAAAAAAAAGAAAAAAACTGAAATGTTACAGCAACAGGAAATAAATCGCAGAGATACATACCGTTCGCATTCATTTCCGCGGAGATTTATTTTTTGGCTTGGCCGTGTCGGTGCTTCGCCGAATTCATTTGTTTTCTCGTTAGCCAGAACCGTATTGAGGATTTCTTCATTTATAGACCGGAATTGATTAAAGAGTTGGCAACGAACAGACGAGACAGAAACCGATACGGTCCTTTTGCCATTCTTAAATGCAAATTTAACGTACGGTTTAAGACGGCTCTCCGGATAATAATTTGATCGTGTTCCAATATCTATTTGTGTTTCACGGTATTATCGAAGAAATGCAATTTACCTCTGATCGGACGACGTTCGTATCCCTCGCTTCGCTATTCTGGCAATTCCCTTATCGGACGATAACGTTTTGGTGTGTGTCCAAAGTGGCTCGTAGAATTTTACAAACTGTGACCGTGTAACATGATTGCCCCGGATCGAGTGTCTACGTAACATTCGATTTTCACATTTTTGAATCGGACGTTCTTTTCATCGGGCGAATTCCGCCAGCATTATTTATTTTTCAGCGCATTCTGGATTTTTGACTAAATCGGCACTCCTTCGGAAAACGCACATCGGTGAAAATATAAAATATTTTAAAAGGCTATTTTTAGAGTAACGCGCGCGGAAATTGTGCTTTCTAATATTTTAGCATTTATAGCATTCGAGTGATGGCTCTGAGAGGCGTCACTAAAAATTGCTGTACCATTACTCAAAATATTGTTTACGTTATTAAATGTATCGGTATGTATCAACTACTAAACATTTAGGTATTGCTTGAGGTATTGTACCAATTTCATATCCATAAAATTTAAAAAATCATAGAGCTAGGAAATACTATAGATCGGAAGAAATATTTAATTGTCGAGTTAAAATCAGGGACCAAAAATAACAGTTATCCTAAAATTTTCTACGATTATTATTAAAATTTAAGATAATCTACACAAGATATAAAGAAAAAGTTCGAAGAACAAAATGATTAAAAAATCTCGATTTGTTAGTGTCCAAAAAATTGGATACTCTTCGATAACTGTTATCGATTAAGAAAAACTGTTTCGATTGCCCAAAACAAATATTTTAAATTTTCATTAAGGCTCAAATAAAAATTCAACCTTGTAAATTATAATTATTTGGAAAATCTTGTTTGCATATAATTTCGTACACCAATGCTTCTAATTGATTACAAAAAATCAGGTCGTTTGATACAATTATAAAGAAGTTATTCTATTTTCAAGGGCGTACGAATACTTTTTACACTCACTGTAGGTGAGCTGAGGTACACGAATGCACATTTCTTATGTGCCGTTTATGCCATTATTATGCCGTTTATCGGTTTGAAAAAAAAAATAATATCATGATTATTTAAAACTATTTTAGTCAAATTTTTATTCACCATGCTTCAACATTATGAAACCTTTCAAACGTTTGGATACAAGCACGCAACACCTTTATCTTTCATTTACAATATTTACAGCTTTCTTCTAGTGTTCTGCAAACCGTGAAGCTTTTATTCATAAACCCGTAAGACGATACATTACGAAAACTGTATTTAAACTGTAAACAACGGATCCGCAGAACAAGAGACCACCGAAAACCTCATCATGCAGGGGTGTAAACTATAAACGCGTGAAAAACAGCGGCCACGAAGCGAATTAAATGTAACGAACCGAGGTTCGGTGTCGGGTCTCTAACTGAATTGCAAGGTTCGTTGACATATTTCCTGCAGAAAAATAGAATTTTCGTCTGTCCGGCCGTCTGGCCGTGAGAACCGAGTCACGTACGGTTTACCCGGGTTGTCGCCGATTGCGACATGTTCCGTATATTTTGCCTGGCTGTCGTTAAACCGTTTGGTAACGATCCAAAGAGACGACGCCACGGCAGGAGAGGTCCAGCAGAGTTCTAATTCACGGTGACGGATTTTAACGAATGGCAACGTTCCTCACTAATTGTCACAGTCCACGGAACCCCTAAGTGGCACGGATCCTTACGTTAAGCCACCGCGTCTACCGCTCGTTCCTCGCCGTAACCCAGTTTCCCTCTATAACGTCGCGCGGACCGAAGGTTGCGCGATGTTTCTCTTTATATTTTTTTCCATTCCACCTTTCATCCTATCGTGATCCGTTTAACGTTACGCTGCCCGTCCAATTAATCCGGTATTCGAATCCCGTTCCCTTGGTGAACGCGTTTTCCATACGCGCGTCGCGCGTCATCCCCCATTAATTTCGAGCACGGCGTATCGAAGTTCCCGCGCGTTTTACGAGCTAGACGAATCGACTAGAGGCTCGTTAGATGCCTCTCGACGGTCTCGACCCACCGAGAATCAAACGACGATCGCGAGTCGAGTGCCAGCCGACTCGTAACTGTGTCAGAAGATCGGGAAATGTTTTTTCACCGGAGCTCCTGTTAACCGACTGGAAAAAATTAAGTTGGTATTTTCGCGGTAGGTTGGACTATTAAAAGACCCCTTGCTCTCGCTGAACTTCTGACCTACAATGTTGCACGGCGAGTTGTCGAACTTCGAAATCCACCCTTCCGATGTGTTCCTCGCCGAGAAATTCTTGCTTGCGTCTGAACCGGACTGAAAAATATTTCTGTTCTCAAAGGACGATGCGTAATAGCAGTTACCCTGGGATCTTCGAAAACTCATTTGATTTAAGTTTGCATTACATTTAAGTACTCAATTTGTGGCAATTAAACGAACTGAATAACTGTTTCATTGAGGATATCGGAAATACTAGTGTGTCTACACGAGATATCATCAAAAGTAAATTTTTGAAAATTTATTAATTACAGCTGTGAACGGTCGTAAGCATTGCCAATTATATAGCTATAAAAATCGTCCGTTGTCCGAAGGATATAGCCATCAATGAAGAGAAAAAAAGCGACACCGAAAAAAAACTATTCAGAAAATCAAAACAGTTAGCTGCAAAACACGCCAAACGGGAAATATCATTTTTCTCGCCACTACCTGAAACGGGGGTACACGGCGTCCTTTACCAGCTCATTGTGACGCCAATTTTGCTGGCTCCATCTCTTTCAAGGGCTCATTTTAAAGGGGAAACTTCAAGGAATATAACCATATTTTTATTTTCAAAATTTAAATCATTCCGGCACCTCATCGAAAAAAACGTAAAAAAAAGAATTTGTTTATATTTTTCCACATTATAAAGATGATTTCATTTGATTTTTTTTAATAAAACAAATACACCGATGTTCTTAAATCTTTTTAATACGTCCACTGCTTTAAATTGTACGTTTCTATTTTTGTCATAAGTGTATAAAATCCGCAGTCTAAACATTACCAACACTCAAAGGATTAAATAAGCTAAAGTAGTCAAAGGAAACAATTAAAAAATCGATCGCCGAGCATTCTGAAGTATGTGCATACAGTACAAGTGAACGATCCGATAAATAAGAAGTGTTGACCGTGGCTATCGATACGCATTCTCTCCCGTCGAAGGAGCCTGGTGATCCTCGAGCAAATTGCACGACTGTTCTGTCGATGAGAGAACGTCGTATGTGCCTACCGCAGTTCATATTTCATGAGGATCGAAGAGGGTATCAAGCATTCCAAGCAGGCTCGAAGTGTTTGTTGCCCCGCCGATGAGGGTCAACGGCGGACAGGAGGGATCGCGGAACGCGTGGGAGGCTTCTCTAACTGCAATATCTGTTTTCGAAGATCTTAACGTCTATCCCCCGGCGATGTTACTCAGCATCTGCTGTTCGGACGTTTCGACACATCGCGGGCTCCAGGGGAGAGACATCCACGGCTGCAATGCACGCTGAAAACCTTTCGAATTGTAAAGGCTATGCGCGAAGCTGGCGAGCTCACCGTGACTAGCAGAATCCAGGTTCCCCGCGTTATTTATCGGTTCTCGACAGCACGCTGGTTCAATGGACAGACAAATAGAACTTCTTTTTTATTTTTAAGAATTTATGGGCATCGAGCGAGATGATAAATGCCGGAGGAACTTCCTCTATCAATTTTAGTTTCGTGATTCAATGCTGAGATTGGTGTGAAAATGGTACATGCAGGTTTTGTACAAAGAGTGCTTAAAATTAATGATGTTTATAGGAAGTAGAAAATTAATGATGTGTATAGTAGAATTATTACATTGAATTGTGATTTGAGAACGAAATAGCTATAAAAAACTTCTATTTTATGTTTTACTATATAGTTTCTCAGGTAAAAAGTAGATTGCTGAAAGATTTACTTAAATAACTCTGTCCAACACCAAGAATGTTTCCAATATTGGGTGGATCTTATAGAGTTTTTCGCGCTGATTCCGAATCTGCCCTTAATTTTTTAAATATTGTTATTATAAAAGATATTGAATTGTTCTTTACACAGCAAAAGATTCTGTAGACTTTCCCGAATACAGTGATTTCCAACACTAATACATTATGATTGTTTAAACATGTTTAGTCTGCAGAATCTTTTACTGTAAAGAACAATTCTATATCTTTTATAATAACGTCACAATATTTGTTTAAAGTTGAAAAATACGTTCTTTTTTCAATGTCATGTTTCTCAAAAACTGTGCGTGTAGGAGAAAAATTAAGAGCACCCAACAGTATATTGGAAACATAAAAAAAGTTGAAATTTGTTGGACAGTGTAATTTTACCTAAAAATTGTTTATTCAATCAATCAATCCGTGGGGTAGTAAAAAATTGCAATGAAAAATTCTAACAAGGATTATCGTTAAGAAAACTCTTGCTCGAAGTAGCTATTTAGAAGTCGCAAGTATAAGTACCAGCGAAGGAGAGAATCTTTCCTAGAACTATGTAAGAACTTTCTCGTGTACGTGTTCGCGGGGTGAACGTTTTCAGTATGCCATGGAGTGCAATTTTCGATCACAAGTCTTGCGTGAATCTCTCCGACATCTGCTTGAAACTCCGATTTCTTACATTAGGGGAGAGTTCCTTCGAGAGCGCGAACGACTCATGAAATATTTTCACGAAGTACTTCCCCGTGAAACTTCTTATTCTTTCCCTTCCCCTGAAGAGCGAACGCTTCCACCCTGACAGCTATCGATGGGCGAAGACGTTACTTCAGTTTTTTAATATCCATGAAACGTTCGTTCGTCGGAGAACATCGAGGAACCGTTTAAAAAACGAAATTTTTCTTAATATTTGAAAGAAAGGAGCAATGTATGTGCATTCCAAAGACTATATCTGATCTCAGTACACTTTATAAAAATTCTAGGTCAAAAGAAGTTTCACTCCAAAATTTTAAGTTAATTGTTTCAAAATTAGACACCCCACATGTGAAGATATTGACCGACAACGAATTTGATCCACAACGACTTGAGACGACCATAGTATGCATTATCATACAATATTATCATACGTATTCGATGTATTATCATACAGTATTATAATGTGTATTATATATATGTGTGTGTGTGTGTGTATTATCATACTGTGGTCGTCTCAAGTCGTTAAGGATCAAATTCGTTGTCGGTGAAAATCGTTGTCGGTGAAAATCATTGTCGGTCAAAATCGTTTTCGGGTAAAGGCGTTATCGGCCAAAGTTATTGTCGGTCAAATCTGGAGTCGGTGAAATGTTGTCGGTGAAAATCGTGTCGGTGATTTCCACGGGACTCGATCTCCAACCACGGCAATGGAGGTTTTCACCGACGCGTCGCATGTTCCGGCGCACTTCCGCTTTAATGGCGCTTGGTGGGACTCGATGGAATCGACGCTGCGCGTCACGCCGCCTCTCGTCGTCCTTTGCAGACGTGTGTGACGCGGCCTCGTCTCCTACGAGCTCCGCCTCGTCCTCGTAAATCTCCGCGGGCTTCACCCTCGGTTCCTCTTCGCCGCAATAAATACGAATCGTCGACGCGGGCTGTTTGACTTCGCGCCCACCACGGAGAAAGAGAGACCGCTCCGAGGCTTTTTCCCTTTGCGTTGCATCGTGAGGCCGTACGTCCTGATTTTCACGAGGAATTAAAAGTTCCCGTCGCCGTTCCCCGGCCTCCGCAGGATATATACACCGCACTCAGGGGGGGGGGGGCGCCGGAGAGATTTCCGGTGACGCTCCTCGGTGACGAAGAATTTCCCCCGAGACTCCTGGAGGCAGGATACTCTTCCAACTTTCAGGACTCCTCCAACATGCCGGACGGTTTTTCACCCGAGAACCTATCTCTGCATGAATGTTCCTCGAGACGAATAAAAATGTCCCCGGCTCCTTTGTGCCGATTGTTTCGCGCTCGGATGGCAAGAGTAATGATTGCAACGACGAGGCTGGACATCGTTCTCCGGGAAGAGAACCGGAGAACAATGTGGGCAGAAGATATAGCGAGAAACTACTTTTAAAGTTTGCTCTCGCTGCAGCCTTTTAGATTAAAGCTCGTCTTCGTCCACATAAAACTTCCACCTGCTCTTTCTTGTTTACTGTTGTATATTTTCGCTGACGATTTTCGTGGACGATTCAATGAGTCAGCTGTTTTTAATTTACGATTTTTCATGTCTTTAGAATTCGTAAACTGTGCTTTCGTTTAATTAAAATCACTCGAATTCTATGCAATCGTCCAGGATCGGGCAGATAAATTCTGGACTTTCATAAAAACGCCCAGACTCGAATAATAAATCATGGATTTTTACATGAACGCCAGCAATGAAATAAATTCTGAGTTTTCACGCAAACGTGCACGCGCGATCAGATATAAATAGCAATTTTATAAAAATTTTACATAAATACAGGGTGGCGCAAAATGACCTTTATGGTTTGAATTCTTTATAACTTCTTTATTTCAACATTCTTTCAATTTTTTGTTGTTGTAAACAAAACTTCTAGAATGTAATATGGAAAGACACACAACAGAACAACGAACAAAAATCATCCTTGAAAACCAATCTTTTCAAAATAAAATTCGATGATTTTTATTCGTTGTTCTGTTGTGTATCTTAACATATTAAATTCTAGAAGTCTTGTTTACAACATTCCGAAACAAAAAACTGAAAGAATGATGAAATAAAAAAGTTAGAAGGAATTCAGACGACACAGATCATTTTGCGCCACCCTGTACATGTCTATAAACGACGATGAAAATGAATAGAAAAAATGCAACTAAATAGATAGAAACTTGCTATTCCAATCGATAAGAAATAAAAAGAAGAATCAAGGCTAAATTTCGCTCAAGGATAAAATAAAAGAAGGATAAAATTCGCTAAAGAAGAATCTCGAAATTACATCGTATTTGATAAAAATCCTTGTTTTGTAACATTCACTATAAACGCAGTTCGCTAACAAGTTGAACGAAATGTGCGATCTATGACCATTTCCTCCCACACGGAAGACAACTTGCTGCCGCAGATCGTGTGAAAGGACTCCCCGTTTTCGCCATTGTTCTCGCATGAAAATTCGCGAAGTTTCCCCCGGCGCGGCGCGGCGGCGATAACAAGTTTCGAAAGGTGTTCGGCATCGGAAGTCCGCGACACACCCCGTATACAAATAACGCGGCAATGCAGACACTTATTCGCATACTGGAGGCGTCTTAACGCGTTTCCCGGAACGCTCGCCTTTCTCCGTATTTCCCCGCATTTCCCGAGGGAGAACGGCTGGGATGGATGGAGAGGACCCGCGAAGAAATTGATTGAGACGTATCTCCGTCTCGGACGGATATTAAAACAGTCTGCGTAGGAAAGGAGAAAATAAGTGCACGGGTGTCAGGAGGAGAATTTCCATTGGTACGCCGCGCCGGAAGACGCTTGCAAAATGTACAAATCGAGCGAGTAGTATTATAACAACGCGGGGATGTGCGTACAACACAGACAAGAATGTCTTTCACTATCGATTGATTTATAAAATGAATAATACAATATAATAATAATTTTATCCATTATAGAGTCGGCTTCTTTGTGCTTATAAAAATGTACACACTGTTATAAATCATACAATTATACAACAAAAAAGAGAAAAAATAAGGTAACGAAAAAGTGCTTGATCACTTTCGGTGGTAGCAGTTGCATTGAAAGAGGGAGAAAGATTTTAGACGAACTTATATCGACAGGATTCGGTCCATCAAAGCCGCAGGTACACAAGCAGCGTAGTGTGCGGATACGCACGGGAAGAAATTCGAGCGGATAAATCGAGCCCATCGGATTAAATTTAATAATACAGACACGGCCAATCTCGGAGAGTAGTGGGCGGCTGCCTTCTCGTCATCAATGTTTAACCATGCTCGGAAACGCACGCCGTGTCGGATGAACCGGAAAAGAGCGTTCTCGGAGTTTCTTTCGCAGTTGCGTGCACGCGGACGATTTATATCGCCGACCTTCGCGGCGGAGAACCGACTGGCGATCGTTTGCGAGCAAACAGTTGGATGAATAATTCAAGCGAGGCCGGAGTCTGTTGTTCTTGAACACCCGCTCCTACCAATTTTCTGCATTTCGAACGAAAAACTTGCCGAATCACGTAGATCTGTGTGCTCGCGACACCTCGGAACGAGCTCTCTTCGAACGTCGTTACTTTCATTTCGAAACGAGAGCAACGTTTACCGCAACTTTTCCAAAGCGTTTCGAGTTTTATCAATGATGTGGTCTTTCCGATTGACAACATCTTTCAAAGATTCGTATTATTTGACGGATTTTCAGAGAAAGAAATTTGGTGATCGAAGGGAAACGATCATTTTATTTTATTGTATATTACAGCAGGGGAGACCGGGGCTAAAAGTTCCGATTTTGAACAAACATATCAAAGACACAAATATGTATAAAATATTGTAAGAAAATGTACCGTGATGCTAATGACCTTTGATGTTGAAGCAACATTAAATAAATAAAAATGTATGTATATAAAATGACGTAGAAATAGTATATACATTCTCATCTTTAACGAGTAACTTATTGTTAAATGTATCATATTTTCAAATTCTAACCTTAAAAAGTAATTAATCGTTCATTTCTCGTTGAGCGAACCGGAACTTCTTGCTCTGTTGTGAGGCAAGTTGTGTGTGTGTTACTAACGAATAAAATTTGCTCATAATTAAAACTTTAATGAAATATTTTGTTCGTTAATCAAATACAGCACTATTATGTAAACAATATTGATTTATTTATGTTTAGGTTAACAAAAATATGCTACGTTTAATAGTTGAAGTATCTCATTTGTACACGTGTCGCGCATGTTCTAAGAAAAAGCTCATGATTTCTGAACGGTAAGAGTGCATACAATGTCCGCGACATAAAACCGTGTCGATTCGGTTGAAAGCTTTTGGCAGAGGTAAGAGTCTCGATATGAAGTGTCGAAGCGCTGCCAAAGAAGGCGCGAAGGTGCAGTATTAAAACCGAGTTCGGTTCCGCTCGAAACGTTTATTGCATCATGCTCTGGAGAAACTCGATGACTTGAACTCCCAAAGTGCACGCTCATACATAATGTATCAAGCGGATCCTTCCGAAGCGGCCAGGAGCGGAACGCTCGGAGCTCGTTAGCCTCGAAGAAAGGTAACGCAGTGTTACACCTGTCAGGGCAATTCCGTGGTACCTGGATCATGCGACCTTCCAAAAGTCGGCCGCTAAGAGATTGCGCCCAACAAATGAAATTACCCTCGCGGCCGCAGAGGCACTTTCTTCCAAGCGGCGGCGGACCCTACCGTCGATTATCATCCCCCGAACTTTCACGGGGGTTGGTTGGGGTACGTAATAATATTGACGCTCACGCTTCGCGGCAGCCTCGAAAAATGTAGTTACCGGAATTTCTAAATACTTGATGAGCGGCCGAACCGAGCCAGACCCCTCTGTTGCAGTGAAAATAAACTCGACCCTCCAAGGAACAAATTCACGTGATTATTATCTTCGTTGGTTAACTGGTTCCTTAACCTTTGGAGGGCCGGACTGGCCAACATGGTAGCCAGGATCAAACTTGAACTAGTGAGGTGGTACTCAGTTTTTGACTTGAAACCTCTTATTTCTTATTGACGAGGTTTATGCCTTATTTCTTTGCGGTACCCCTTAAAACCAGGGATGCGAGCCGCGGACTATGTAATCCTAACCCAAACCCGGTTAATCAAGGAGGGTTTCTGTAACCCATCCTAACCCGGAGATAGAACGGGTTTTAGGAACCCGCTCGGAGCACGATACTGATAGGATAAGGTAGATACTGTAGACTCTAGCCTTTAGTCAGTTTACTTCAGAGATGTACGAAAATTATTATGAAAAAAAGAGATCCCTCTTGTATTGCAATTTTCCTATTTCATTTACTTTTGGATGTTTCTTTGTTTTTGCAGCAACGATACTTTAAAAAAAAATGTGACAGGAGATTGAAAATTCGAAGATTCATTGTGAAAGACTCGCAAGGAAATTATTATTTAAAAATGATGTTTAAAGGTGCTCTTAGACACCCGGTATATACATATCCCACGAGCGTCGGACACGGGGAAATGGTAACAACACGATAGCCACCGGTGCAAGCGAACGCCGGCACGGAAAACCGGCTAATACAAGTGTACGCACGTGCCAACCGTCCTTCTTCACATAAACAATGATAACGCGATGAAGAACATATTCGGCAATAACCTATTTGTCCGAAAACACGTGTCTCTTGTTGCCTACGTGACAAATCACGCGTTTTGACAAATTCTTATGGTCCGAGCTCGTACTGTAAATAAGGCAAGGATCAGAGCCTCGTCCTCTCAGTTTCAGTTCGAATCTGATAGAACCCAGGTCGTATAGCTACTTACTATTTTCTATTTCACTGTACCTGTTATTCTTATTTCAATTTCACGTTGTTCCTTGCCTCTTAGTTTTATTCTTTTGCGCATTATCTTAATATTATTTTGTTCATTTTGATTTTCTTGCGCATTATTCGTTATATTATTTTGTTTCTTTTGACTGCTCGCGCGTTATCGATATATTATTTTGTTCATTTTGATTTTCTTGTTCGTTTCATATTTTTATAATATTTATATTTTGTTCGTCCTCATATAGTTCAGCGTCTACCATCATTTCTAACCAAAACAGTGTCAGTGCCGTCGTGTTCGCGGGTGTGTGAGATCCGTTAGTGTTTTACCGTGTTCCTCGCCGATTCTGTATTCCATCTCGTACGTCTGAGCCCATCAGGTCGCTCGGTACGAGGGAAGACAGTTTCTTAGATTGAAATTCCTTTTGTTCGCGCAGCTTGATATTTTCATAGTGATACCACATGCCACGACGCGCTGGCCGAAAATATCAACGCAAGAAGTTGTTTTATCAACTCGAACGCGAGAGGACCGGCACGACCTTCGACGAGCACCTAGGAGTCCCTAAGGACCCGCGAGGAACCCGCGAGGTCGTGAGCTTCCTCCCGTGGCAGCTCATTCCGATCGACGTCGCCCCGAGTCTTCCTCCGGTGGACGAGATCTGCATCGGGGATCCCCGGTACGAAAGAGCCGTTCGCGCAACATCCTTAGCCCCATTGCGTCGCCAGGAATCAATCAGTGCCGGAGTGAACGCGGTCGCGCCTGTATGATGCGACAGCAGTGTTCTTATTTTCCAACCGATCCACCGATTAAATCTACGGTGTTGAATCGGTGTTCCGTTTCGTACGGCTGAGCCCTTTAGGTCGCTCGGTACGGGGGAGCACAGATTCTCGAGTTCAAACCTTCTTCCGCGTGTCAAGCCAAATTCGTGTCTAGTCGTATCACACACCGTGATGTGGCTGTCGCTGAGACCTCTCACAATCGTCGCGTAGTGTGAATCGAGGTCCCACCCGGTACTTAGACGCGGTGTTCACAACGCCCCGTTCGTTCCGGCCATCTTTTCGCGGCCCCTCTCCAGAGTTGGGCATTAATCGATTAAAATTTTAATCATGATTGATTGATTAATGTATACGATTAAAATAAAGAAATCGTCGAAAAATCGACGATTGATTCAATCGATTGATGAAGTTAATCGTCAATCGTTGATTAAAATAAGAAATCATCGAAAAATCGACGATTGATTCAATCGATTGATTTAATCGTCAATCGTTGATTAAATTTTTGCCCAACTCTGCCGCTCTCAGCAGACTCCAGTATCGGTCTTGATCAGACGTGGACATACGTGCCACGTGGATCGAAGATCGTATAAATAATAATTCCGTTGCGACCGAGAAAGAGGCGTTCTAACACCTTCGGGTTTCCATCCCCCTTTCGTCTGGAATTCCCAACTGGGGTCATAACATAATACATTTTGAGGAGAGAAATGTTCTATTATTTTTTAACAAAGAATACAATATTTACAATACCATATCCACATAAAGAAAGTAAAAAGCGAAAAATAAACTAAATATAAAATTAAATAATATTATTCTCTTAACGCAGAGATTTAGTTGCAGTTGGATAACGTTCTCGATATTCTACTTCTTCTTGTATATTGTTCTTGTCGTAGAATATATTGTTTATTGTTTTCGTCTTCCGTTAACAAATTGTTGTAAAACTGTTATTAACTTTACACCTCGCTCTGCAGTATCGTTCACTACTCTCCGATTTTTTTATTATTTTTAATCCTTTTAAATATACGATCCTTCCGATTGCACAAATAAAGTCTTCTATTTCCATGGATATGTAATAGTCGGTATTCCTTGATGTGACAACAATTTTTTTAATATCATTATCCAACTGTGCATTGTCTAAACTTTGTACCATACGCCTTTTCGTAATAAAATATATTGCATTGTCAAAAACGATAATGCTCAAATACAAATACCATTTTTTCACTAAGTGTCATAATTTTAAGGGGTGCGGCAACAAAAAGTTGAAAAAATTGTTGACTCTTATAGTTAAGGACCACCTCATTGTATATACAGTGTGGTGTGGAAATCGAAGTACAGCCGGGCAAGGGGTCATTCTACGTGTCAAAATAAATCGAAAAAATAAAATAACATTTTTTAATTTGACGCCCCGTTTTCAGGAAAATCGAGTTTAACGATCAGTCGGGTTCGCGTACTTTAAAATACGCGGGAAGTAGAATTGGTTGGCCATGATTGTCACGCGTCAGACTGATCAAATAACGCGCATATTCGTTACATTTTCAAACACGATTCTCTCGAAAACTGTTGCTGTAAAAATAAACTCAACTCTCTAAAAAAAAAACAATTTCACTCGATTATTATCTTCGTTACTTAACTAGGTCCTAAACCTTCAGAGGACTGGTCAAACTTCACAATTCTGCGTAAAATGTTGGCGGTATATACCGGACAATGGGTGATTCTACGTATAAAAATAAAATAACATTTTTTAATTCGACCCCTCGTTTTCGGGAGCATCGAGTTTAACGATCAGTCGGGTTCGCGTGGTTTAGTATACGCGGGAAGTAGAATTGGTTGACCGTGATCATGTCACGCGTCAGACTGATCTAATGGCACGCGAATTCGCTGCATTTTCAAACACGATACTTTCGAAAATAAAGCTCCGAATAAAAAGATGTTTTACCAAATTTTTCCTGAATTTTTGCGTAGAATTACCCTGGATATAAATTTTCCGTAACAAAATTCAAGTTTTCAGTGAAAAAATTTTGGCACTGTGAAGGTTAAAAGGGCAAATCAAAGAGCATTGCCTATTCGGAAACTTCCGATTAGTTTAGTATACACCTTCTATCTTTTTTCTGTAATTATTATCTTCGAGGTAACTCGGTGGTCGTATTAAATAAAAACAAAAGTATACGCCTCTGTTAATTCGCGGAGGAACGCGACCTTTGTCGAAGCGTTTTAATGACTCCAATAGTTTGCTCCGTTAAATTCTGCAACGTTTTACTCGGCACATTAGGGTCACTGTGCATTATACATGCACTTTGAAATACCCACTTCGCGCTTAAAATACTGTGAAAACAGGTTTTCGTCATTCTTTCGTTAAAGTTGAGCACACTTCGAGAATTATTCCAAAGTGAACTAGGTTCTTGGAATCATTGCTCTCTAAACATTTCAGTCACCTTCGACATTTAAAGTGTTAATGAGAATCATGATTTAATTTGTTTGTCTTTCCTACACTTCATTTTAAAAACGATTGTATTTTCTCCACTCAAACCATTTCTTTTCTCAACTCATTTCACACCGCAATATTAGGGACATTCCTAGGGCTTAATTTTTTTATTAGAAAGGCAAGAGAAGTTTTTCTTTATTCAATTTTTTTTTAAATATCTTAGTTATTATTATTTTTTATCTTACTTAGTATCTAAATAATAATAAAACTTTCACATGTGAACAACAGTCCTTTGATGATCGATATAGAAAACAAATGGTCTTATTTTTACCTTTTATGAAGAACGTTTTAAATATGTTTGCATTGCCAACGAGAATACAATCATACAATCTCATTGAATTGCGCAAATTGATTCAGTGAAAAATATTGATTTTTACATATTTTAATCTCATTGGGAAAAAATGCCAAAGTTAAACGTTCACCCGCAGTAATAGGTTCATTTACATTTATCCTAGTTGAAGTCGACTGGAAACTTCGTTGATCGTTGTTAAACGCATTACATTGCGTTCCAGGCTCTTGCAGGTGCATTCCGCTTCTTCGCCCAATGGTTGTTCCGCTTCGCTTATTCGAACGTTAATTTTAACAAACAAAGTCTCGAGATATCGAATTTATGAAGGATAATTTCATTCAAACGTGGAATTTAATCCCGCGAGTTCCGGATTAAGTCGAGGCTGCTCCTGCACCCGCAGAAAGCGATATTGGCCTGTCGTCCCTCGTTTCAAGAGTCATATTGTTTACGACGAAACAATACCGGCAATTTCCGCGGAAATCTTAAGTAGCGCAACCCGAAAACTTTCAAGAATCGCTCGAAACGTCTTCCTGGCTTCAAGGAGGGGGGGGGCGGGGCTAAAGGGAAAAAATTCAAGGGAGGAATGTCGATTGTATTGCTTTTGCTAAGTGAAAGCACTCAGCCTTGTCCATTGTTGTGCACGAGACGTACCCCATTATCATATCTCGACAAAGTCGCGGCCAAAGTCACGGCCAATTGTTTCGCCCCGAAGGAAATATTTCTCGACAGGTATTTATCGAGTTCTTGCCTCGAGAGCTCGATTATCGCTGACACAATTACCCCCTCCGTCGCGAAGTCAATCGCCTTCCGATTGGGGGCTGTTACACGGAAAACATCTCCTCTTCGATTCAATCCTATTTACCGCTTTATCAGTTTAACGGCTTAAACGGTTAGCACATTAATTCAAACGACTTTAACATGCTGATCGCTGACTCTACAACCACAAAAATTCGATGAAACCGAAGCGGTTCATTTAATCCTCGATCGTCCTTTGTGACCTTTCGACACAGTTTTAGCTGCTCCTGGAAAAATGTCGTTTACATCCTATAGTACTATTTCATTCTGAATGCTGTTTCGTCTAGCAATTTGAAATTTATAGAAGGATGTATGTAACAGTCACATCATTTTCCTGTCCTCCAACACGAAAGCTGGAAAGTATTCGTTATTACTTCCTCAATGTACAGTGTGACGCCCACTAATATTCGAAAACTCTTAAAAACACCATAACTTTTTTAGAGAAGTTAGAACAATTAATTTGCTACACAAGGTGACAACATTTTTTTAGAGAAACTGCAAGTTGTCGGAATTGCAGAGAAAATACTACAAATTTTCAACTTTTTCATGTGGGCTTATATGAAAAATTTAGAAAACACGTTTCATAGATCTGTATCAATTAAACATATTCTGAAAATTTCATCAAAATCGGTCGACGTTGTAATAAACTACAAACGTTTAAGATGGTAAAAATAGCAGTTTTTCACGATTTTCGGCCTCCAACTGCAGTAATTCTAAGGATTCTTACATCTTTGAATGGCTGTCGTTTTTTCCCCGCATCAACCGATTTCTATGAACCATTTACAGTGCATATAATTAACACAGATCTACAAAACATATTTTTTAAAATTTCAATATGGGCCCGCATAAAAATGTTGTAAAATGCAACTTTTAGTATTTTCTCTACAATTCCGACCAAATGCAATTTTTTAAAAAGTTTCTTTTCGCATCGTGTAGTAAACTAATTGCTCTAGCTTCCCAAAAAAGTTTAAATCGCATAGTCCAATATTTAAAAAGTTATAGTGTTTTTAAGAGTGTCCGAATATTAGTGAGAGTCACAGTATACAGAGGATATTCATGCTAGAATGTTGGAAAGAATGTAATTTTTGTGTTTTAAGGTGAAATCAAAGGCAATATTTTTGTTCAAGCAATGAACTTTAATCAATAAACTATTCTCCATTCTGTTCGATGATCTTCTGCCATCTTTCTGGTAGCTTGATAATTCCGCGCTCATAAAACTTCTGGTCCTTATCGGCAAGAAACTGATGCAAGTGCAATTTCAGATCATCATCATTAGCGAATGTTTTACCATTCAAAGAGTTTCGTAAACTTCAACAATGTCCGGGCTATATGGTGGATGATATGACATTACTTCCCAACCAAGTTCAAATAATTTTTTACGTGTTATCAAAGATGTGTGTGGCGGAACACAATGGTAATACATTCGCAATGATGTTGGTGACCTGAAATCGCACTTGGATCAGTTTTTTGCCGATGAGGACCAGAAGTTTTATGAAAAATGGCGAAAGATCATTGGAGAAAATGGAAAATATTTTATTGATTAAAGTTCATTGCTTGAATAAAAAGATTCGGTTTTATTTTCACCTTAAACCACCGAAATTACTTCCTTGGCTACCCAATAATTCTTCATGACCACGGGCGAGCATCGCCAACCAGAAATCAAATAAAATCCTTGCAGTGATAAATCAACGAGTAAAAGGTGATCGAGGACCGTTGGCATCAAACGTCTTACAATTTCTAGAAACTTTTATGACCCGTAAATGCGCGAAGGTCCATTCGCGAGTCCCAATTCTACTGCACGTAGAGCCAAGGAAGCAGGAGAACGGCCCTCGGCAACCGTCCATTAAACTTCCTGGCTGTCATCGCGATGGTTCCCCTCCCGTTGTGCCCCTCTAAAAATCTGTCATTACGTATTGACGGGAGCTTGGTTGCTGTCGCCGTGAATCTTAGCGAGAACCAGGTCCCGATTTGTTCCAATTACGAGGGTGGCTCATAAAATCCCGGGCCGAGACGGGACGAGAACCGTCTCCTGCGCGTCTGTTACGTGTATACGTATAATCGATGGTTGCCTGCCCCCTTTGGGAATTTCGCGGCGTCTAACTGTCGCATGACTCATTTCAGGCGGCGGGCTGGCGCGTCCGAAGATGACACTGAATCTGGACGCCGGGAACGGGACGAGCAGCGCCGGAGGCGCGGGCCAGATCGCGCTCAAAAAACCTGGAGCCCTGAGCCTCGGATTGCCATTGGAGATTAGCACCGCCCGTGGATCCGCCGACCTCGTCGACGTCGACCTCCCTCTCGAGAGACAAGGGTACGTCCTTCGAATTTATTACCCCGCCCGAACACCGTCTCTGCACTTCCCCGGATTATCTCCGCAACCTAGCTGCTTCCTTACAAGCAACCTGCTACATAAGGTGAAATGCCCCATGCCTGGACAGCAAGAATAATTTTTTAAGAGTTCTAACATAAAATTCAGATTTTCTAAAGGAATTTGAAATCCCAAAATCATTGTTTAGATTAATATTTTGATTGTATTAAGAAGAATAATTCAAACCTGTAGTTGGACATATTAAATACAACCTGTGGACAGAAGTAAAGCCTCTACCGGGACAAATTGAATTTACTTTGTTTTTATTTTTACTTACAATTTAATTTGTTTTTATGATAGTTATTAATTACTTCTTTCGACTGGAATCAAAAGTTTTATTTCTAGTGATGGTATACTCTGGTGACGGTGATACAATCTGAAAAAACATTTCTTTAAGAATTATATCGACATGAATAATTAATTTTTGAGGTTAGGTATTAATACTGATAAATTTATGACATAAAAATTAAGTATTATTAAACCTAAACTTTTGGACATCTAATATTTGAATTAATAATTATTATTTAAGTTAAGTTTTATTGCCAATTCTTTTTAAAATATCAATATTATTATGCGTAATAATTATTTTTTGTCTAAGGGCTTAAATTATATCTTTTTTTCTAATAAAAGTTCAAACTATACTATACTATTTTCAGATAAACTATGAATTTTTTCAATCGATGTCTTAATCAAATAATATTCACACCTACTTGTAGCTAAGGCCTCAGAATATATAAAATAATTATTTAATCTCTTAATTATTGGTTTTACTATAAAAATTTTCAATTATCCAGATTTAGGCATCACTTTTGGCTTGTCCACATTTATAGGACATTTCACCTTGCTTGTCAGGAATTTTATTTAACCTCGATTGCTACATGTCTTTTTATTTCTCAACATTTTAAGTAGTAGAGGAAAGTCGCCCGTATGTTTAAAATAGAATTTATCTGATTTTTAATCTCTTTTTATATAACAAAGGAAATTCTTGATTCAACGTTAAATTAGACTGGATCATTTATAAAAGGCGTGACCTTTTAAATACTGTTGGGTACAAAGAGTGTGACTCACTGTCTGTGTTTGCAGTAAATATTGATCATAGCACGGAATTAACTGTCTACCATCGATCTCATAGTGTCCCGACTATCAATTCACATGAAATTGTCATAAATAATGTCAATGTTCTACGATATTATTGCCATTATTATATTCCATCAACTTTGGTGCCAGAAATCATCTCATTTTCATCTCGTGAGAATTGCTAACATTGTATTGAATTATTCAATAAGTTCAGTTTCCGTTTCTGTGGAAAATTTTCTAAAATTAATGGAAATGCATCACGTTCAATTTCAGATTGTTCGATTGCTTGGACCAGTTTCCATTAAATTTTCCTCGTAATACACATTCACGTATTTTCTGCTTTATGTTTTTATATTGCTCTTTCATTTCGAATACACTGGCCTGTAAACCCCGGGAGAGTGTGTCTAATGTATACAGCGAAACTTTCCACGCGTCTGCTATCGCTCCAAGCAGATAAAAGTTTGTACGTTTCCTTGCAGATGGTACCACGGATCCATCACGAGAATTGAGGCGGAAGCTGTCCTACGACTTCTGCGGGAAGGAAGTTATTTGGTGAGGAACAGCGAATCAACCAAGCAGGATTACTCTTTATCCTTAAAGTAAGTTGTGATGTCTACTAGGGTGGACCTTACCTATACCTGCTGAAATTTTTTTGCCGAGATTTCTTTTCACGCCGCCCCTAAAATCGTGTCATTGGGTAAGAGAAAGATAAAGTCAATCAGATAAGAGGAATCTTTCGATGTAGAATGAGAATATAAAATAAAAAATATGAATTCCCATTTGAAAAAATGAAGTTGCCCTTCATCTGACCCTTAAAGGGCCATTATGGAAAAATGTGCATAGCGCCATTAAATGTGCCCCTTCATATGAAGAACATTTTATATAAAACATTTTTTCATATTCCTGCTGGTCTCCGTAATAATTGACTGTCTGAAGATAAATGGACCACACTGTACATGTATAAGTTTTTCATGAAATGAAACAATTTCAGAGGACGGCGTGCTCAAAATGTTGTATCATAGTTGTGAAAAATAAGGTCCACCATCCGTCACTTTGTTCAAAGGAGGTGATCGGAAATTAACCATGTACATACCACGATCAGTGGGACTTTTCGATATTACCTACGAGTTCACAGCGACTAATGTGTCCTTTTCTATTGCAGGAGCGCGCGCGGTTTCATGCACATGCGAATCCAGAAGAACGACGAGCTGAACGCTTACATTTTGGGTCAGTTCAGCAAACCGTTCGAGAGTATACCGGAAATGGTCCGGCATTTCAGCGTGAACCGTCTTCCGATACGCGGCGCCGAGCACATGTGTCTTTTGCATCCGGTCATAGCACAGCTTTTGTAGCGCATCTATCGTAGCGCCGTTTAAGGCGCTCCTAAACTTTTGATATCTCATGTTTATCCAAGAACGAAGGGATACACCAGAACGGTGCCCGGAAGAACTCGCGGCTTCGAGGCGCGGCGCGGCGTGTTCGCTCGTCTATGTACAGAAGAGTTATGTAACTCCGCAGAGAACATAGGGTACCGAGCAATTAACACACATCGTACTTCCATGAAATCTCCATTCTTTTTGTTCCCGTCTCGCGTTTTACGAGACCGCTACCACAAACATTCAGAGCTTCCGAGACAAGCGACGAAACGTGGAGAAACGAAGTCGGCGATTGGAACTGCACAGGGTGGGCCACCTAACACATTCAAACTTAAAATATCTCCATTATTTCTTATTAATATGAGAAAGTATACAATTACAATTATTTTGCTAGATTTAAAAAGCACTTGTCAGTATTTACTTTATTTTAAATATTTCAATTATCTGTATTTAAATTTGAGAATCTTTTTAACATGTGGAATTATGGAACGAAAAAATCTCTAACACTCGTATAGCGAGTATTCCAAATTTGAGTAGAATCTAATGGATGTATTTAGACCTGAAGATTTTTATGTGAATTGTTATTTTTACTAAATTTGTCCTACCAACCAGAAATTTTGGAAAGAATCTTGAAGCATCTTAAAATCCTTTGGTACAATATTGACAACTTGAAAACAAGTGTCTTGTTCTCACGAACGTTATTAAAAACGGAGATATTTTAGGTTCCAGGGTTAGGCCATCCTGTACACATGGGAATAAATACAGTACAAATCAGCGAGAAGTTTCTGTAGGTTTAGAACGAGCGACCTCGAGATTCGTAATTCGGTTCACTTGAATCATTTATGATTACATCGGTGTTCGTTCACCGAGCAGTGCTTTATAACCCGGGGATGGAGAACGATCGATTTTATCGGAAACTGTCGAGATCACGAGTTTACAGAACGAGACAGAGTCGAGGATGAGAAATGTTTCGAGGTTGGATTTGAATCTCGTCTTCCTCAGAAAATGAAAAGAATTATCATCGCGAACTTATTTAGCGCGAGTTTTATTTTCACGACATTATTTAGCGGACCCAGAGTTTCCCTTTTTGCACTTGATCGGTAGTTGGGGGTAATTGTTTGACGAAGAATTCTCAGAAATCGAAGCAACAGATGAATCGAGGAATCTGAAGAAGTCGGAAAGAAACGAACGGAAGGAAATGCTGACAAGGGAACCGCCTCGATTAGGAAAGCCAGATCTTTTTCTAAATTAGTGTATAAATATTTACCGACAAGCAGTTCCCAAGATAAAAACTGGCAAATCTAATGATCTGCATTTCATTAAAAAATTTTAAATCATCATCTACCTCAAATTGAACAAAATTCCTGACACCGATATCAAAACATGTTCAATTTCGAATATACTCTGCCAAATGAATTCAAAATGAAGTGTCTTAAGCACGGCATCATCTAACAAAATTCATATTTTGAAACAACGCATACAAAACAACAAACAGCTAGTCCAATTATGTCCGTCAACTTGAAAATGATCAGGTATTTATGATGGAGTCGGTTCCCTCGCAAGTCCGCTTCTTTGAAACGTCGAAGAGCTTAGGAGTTCGACGATGAACGTCCTGTTCGGAGCAGGATAGATACGGGGTTGTCGAAAGAGCTTTACAAAACGGTTGTTCCTTGTGCCCGTGGACTGGACGGCCACGGGTTTCACGTAAGAAACTATCGAAGGGATCAGAATCGTTGTATTACAAGCGGATAATGTAACGGGGTGCGAGCTAATTCGTACATAGATATAAATACACACGTAGATGAGCCGCGCGCGGCCTCTACGACGGAGCTGGAAGCCAAAGAAGAGAGTGTTAGCTCGGTCGTGTCTCGCGTTCGAGCGAGAAAAGGAAACGACCCGAGCGGATCGATCGAATGAATCGAATATTGTATTTGAATGAATTTGAATGGATCGAACGCGGCTTGCGACGGGGTTGGTCGCGGTTACAATGCCAAAACACATTACTGCTAATCGTAATCATTTAGTCAGGGTTTTAGTTGTTCGTCGTCGTTGGTAGGCGGTTAGGGCACAGGACCAGAGCGAGTCGATCGACGTGTTTTGCTTTCAGTTGGACATCGCGCGAGAGAGCAAGAGAACGTGGAGAGGGAGAAACAGTTTTGTGGACGCGGAAATGAATTACTTATTCGTCCAGGCTGACCGGAAGCGAGAGGGACGAAGCGTCGGAAAAGAGCGTAAATGCGAGCGAGGTCGAGCGTGTCAGCCGTTCCGAATCATCGATGGCTCGCCAACCGAGTCATCCGTCCGACAGTCTCTTATTTTTGGGGAGATTTTTCGCGTGAGAAGAGGCAACCGATACATATTTTTTCATGTGATATCAATTTGTTACAGAGATAGCCTAGTTTTACCTGTGATCTGTTACTTAGTTCCCTTTATCCGTGTCTGTTGGTCGCTGTGTGCAATATTCTCGTACGATTATGGTAACGATAACGGTAACGATAATAACGCTATAATGATACTAAATAATAATATTGATATAGCGGTAGTAATAACATTAATAATAAATATGATATAATTACCGGTAATAGTAATAGTATCAACGTAAACAGTTTTAAGTCGCTGTAACGAGAATAGAGTTTGGGTAGCCAGCAACGAGGCGCGGTCATCCGCGACACGAGAGACGTCCGTGGTGTTACAATAATTAATTTCGTGGTAAGGATTTCGATTCGCGATCCGGTCAGAGCCGAACTTCTGTACGGCGATCACGCTGGTCACGCGTAAACCGAACATTTTATGTATTACTTTCCGTAGGAACACGTTAGACAGACCAGTAGCGAGTGCCGCGTTGATCTATGTAGAACCTCGGACTGTTTTCTGCCAACAATTATCGAATATCTACCGAGAAAAAGCAAATCTGTGTAGCTTCGATTGTAGCCAAAGCGAACGAACATTTTCATTTCGTTTTCGCACGTTCACGAAAAGTACGAAACTCAAATAGGATGCGGTTGTTTGTATTAGTTTAGCTTTGATTGTAGCCAAAGCGAACGAACATTTCCATTTCATTTTCCCACGTTCACGAAAAGTACGGAACTCTTGTTGTTCCGTTGTTCCCGGAGAAAGGGCACGTTTGTGTTAGTTAATTAAATTATTAAGATGTTTGTTACAATCGTTTGCCAATCTCGCACTGTTTCCAAAGTAACTCGTACGTTGCGAGCGTGAAACGAACAAGCAAGAATGAGAAATGGGTATTTCTTAGTTTGTATTCGACCATTACATACGGCACGACGTTGTTTCATGAAAATTTGTTTTATCGTCGCGTTCATAAATGTTCTTCGCGAGAAACTTACTCGTAAAACATTTTTGCGGTAGACAAGAGTGAATACACACATTAGTTTCATACGAAGACTAACATTTTTATATTCTATGTCAGGTTGATAAGCCTCAACTTTAATTGTAATTTTATTTATTGAATTTTATTTGCTTCCGCTGAGTACTTTTTGATTTCGTACGTACCGCAACGATATCCGAATTAGCGTAACGACACAATGAATACTAATTCGAGGAGAAGAGTCCTCGCTGTAAAAAGCAGACGATTTAATCTAAACACCAGTTGGCTCTTATCACAATTTGGATAGAATGAATCGCCAATTTCAATTTATAAATACAAATATTGCATGATTCCATTATATTATTGTTGCACTCCTGATCGAATTCTACATAACATTTATTCCGTTACGCCAATTGCGAATCGTTTTCATCCTATTTGGCACTCACTACTTTTACTTTTCTCCTTATTTCACAGGAATACACCTTCACACACACACGTACACACACAGCCATACTTATAGGAACATACACGTTGTACTGTAAGCTGCCAGTATTATTAACTGTAATCAATAATGCATATCCATGTTAATGTTTAAGACATTATACTGTCCCCCTCCTAAGGAAGAAAAAAAAAGTATAATCTATATATATATATAAATATATAAATATATTTATTTGACATTCTATTTATTGCATTTCGTCGTTAAGCCAATGATCTTGCGTGATGGTTCCCCATGTACAACGTTGATTTCACCCGTAGGATTCTAGTATGGTAAATTCATGGTAATCTCCTAGGTATTAGCGAACGTATACGTAGATTAAACGGCAATTACCAGTAAAATGGGAAGAAAACCAGAACGAGAAAACGAAAAACGAGACAGCCGTAAAATTATGTGGTAGATACCTAAAACTTGTAGATACTTCCTGTACCTTGAAATTTATATGACGTAGAATTTAGTTCCGACGTATACACACACGATATACGTATACATGAACATATACATATATATACATATATATATAAATATAAATATATATATATATATGTATATGAATATACATACAACAAAAAAAGTATACAGTAATATTACCGAATATTACCGTATAATCCTTTATATAGAAGATGCTACCGTGTGTGCGGGAGTGATCGAGATATACGAATAAGTCCGATATACATACATATAATTATACATTCGAGAGCGCTGTGTACACTCCTTTATGTGAACGGATCTCGAACGGTGTGATGTGCAATAACGAAGAGCGATCTAGTGTGGTCGCAGTGCGTGGTGCGATCCAGTATTTTTGTTTTAGCATGACAGACCACCGATGTTCCAAATCGACTTCACTAGATAGTCTTGTGTACTCCGAAATTCCCTCTTAATAATAAAACATTTAATAAAAGAACGAGTTTCGTCCGATGATTGCGATAGTTCACTTAACATCCTCTGCTTTCTACCGGTTCGTGTGATCCGTTTTTTAGAACAACTTTACACGAGCAAATACAGTACAGTAATCGCTCCTTCGTTGTCCTAAATCGTGGGCACGATCGTTGTCCAGTGCCTGCCCACTCCACTGTCTGTCAACGAGAGGATTAGGCCTGCGTGGATCTGGTCGCCAGATGTGTCCCAGGCCTGTCCAGACCCGCGCAGAACGGAGAACAATAGAAAAGGAATATGGCAAGGGAAAAAGGAGTTTTCTAAAGCCAGACAGTTGACTGCTTTTGACTGCGAATGCTTTTCTTTGTCATTTAACTAGCAGTCTCAAATCAAGTCATAAATCAAAAATTGTGCCCGGACACGGTCGTTGTCCGGCTATAAAAATCAAGATCATTTCCTATAAAAAATGTGTTTCCCATTGAAGATTTTGAAATAATTCCCTCTCCCACCCCCAGGAGGTGGGGTGTGGGATCGATTATGGTTTGATTGAATAGCATTTTTTAAAAAATCAAATGCGTCTACTTTTATTTTTCTGATCTGATATGTGTATTTCTCGAGATATCCCCAATTTCCAACGATTTTTTATCCATTTTGATTTTTGTCGATTACAGCGCCATCTGTGAACCAGAATGCAAAATCTCGTAGGTCAAATTGGTGTACCTTTTTCTGGAGAATCCAAATCTGCAATCGAAAATGGGGGTTCCCATTTAAGTTTTTTATCTTCTCCGCCCCCACTCCCAGGGGGTGGCGGTGGAGGGTCGAGTTTCGTATCATTGGATGTCCCCCTTTGAGACGAACAACTTTCATTACCCACCTTTTTTGATCCGATGCAGAGTTCTCGAGATATATCAATGTCTTCAGATAAATCGGCCACCCTGTATTGTACCGCGGTGAGATGAGAAGATGAACCTCATCATTCTTTCTCCACTATCGACGTTCCCCTAGTCCCAGTGTTTAGACTTGTCGTCACACGAGGCGTGCCTCTTCCATTTTGACATCAGTCCCACATTTGTTTCACAGAATTTCTTGCGAAGAACACGCAATACTTCATTATAAGTAATATTTTGCCGTCTTCCAGGTTTACCAGTGAAAAATCAAAACACATTATCGTGTATTCATGTCAAGGAGTTGTATTATCAAATATGAAGCAATTCCAATAAATAAATAGTCGTACACAAATTTTTCAGGTACGTATAAAAACAACACTTTCTCCTGCATCTGCTGAATTATAGTTATAAAATACATTTCACGTATCTGTAGTTTAGCAGAATGTATAGATTTTTCCAGGTTAAATATACACAATTTACGTTATTCATATTCTTCATCTTCTTCTTCATCGGCTTCATAATGAACAATTTGGTCTGAATAGAGTCGTCCACGGCGCGCTTCTTCCGAGTCACGTTCCACTGCCCCTTCTTTATGCTGTGTAACTACCACCTGAAGATAGAAATATGGAGATATTTTTAATGTTCTCTTGGTATATCTATTTGTTTTGCTAGTTTTACCTGTTCCGTATACACTATTTCCTTGCTGATAGCGTTGACCACTGATTTTGAGCTTCTCTTTTCTATATGAAATATTAACGGGTTAATGCAAAATCATTGATAATTATCGATGTTTCATTATCAACAGACATGATTGACAGCCAGGACAATAAAAATGATAGGAGAAATTAATAATGATGTAGGGGATCATTGAAAGAAGATAATGAATAGATGACAACAACAATGATCTAATTTACTTGAAACAGCGGAGGCTTGTTTCTCCGGACTTTTTCTAGTTTGTGAACTCACAGATGGTTGTCGTTCCTGCACAATTACAAATGACAAATAATTACTGCGAGAAAATACAAATCTTACTGTAACCATAGTAACACACTGTACCCTACAAAAATGTGAAAGTATGTACACCATGAATTGTTTAAAGAATTATCTGAACAGAGGATATCGTGAAGATTGGACCCTTATTTCCAAGGCAATTATTATATAAATGAAACTTTAAATATACGTAATATTATTTCATACTGCTTCCTACTTTCTTTTAATAATTTAACAACAAGGTGGCTAAGTAACAACTAATGTGGCTTGGTTTACCCAACCAAGATACACAGAGCGATCTCCTCCGCCGGACTTAGAATGAGACACTACTGTACTTTTTATGCCCATAGACGAATTCAGGTATGGTTACCGTAGGCTTAGCCTCACTCCTGTAGTCCTGACAATATCCAGGTCCGCACACGTCAATTTTAGCCGGCAGTGGTCGACCTCTATACATTTTTCCGTCTGTCCCTTTCACCATTCCCTCCGTTAATTGCACCACTTCCGGTCCCCATTGAGTGATAAAGTGACCCATTCGCATCACCCTTTGCTGAGGCGTCGTGACCGTGTGACTTCCGCCACAGTACCGGTTACACAAATGATCTCTGCAAATTCGATGCTGCTCACAACGCAGAAACTAATGATAAACACGTACGAATCAAAAATAAACTATGCTCGAGTTCTACGTGTTCCGCATATTGTGTCACATGAGGTAGTTCAAATACGGGAATAAGTTTAGTTTGTCTAGCGTAATGACAATGTCCAAGCTTCTTTGCTTGATACCATAGGACTAAATGTAATTAAATAAATACTAGGAATGACTTTATGGTACGGTCGATCATCTGGGGGTTTTTCAGTAATTTCTTTCTTAGCATCGAGCCATTGCCGTTTCTTTAGTGGACCAGTCTGCAGCCAACATGTGGCATATAGTAACAAACACAATTTAAAGATTCCTTAACTTATGCATTCAATTCAGCCTCCCTGATAGAGATCGTATCGTAAAGTCCCATGGCAGAAGGTCCAGCTAAACATCTAGTAAAAACACAAGTAGCCCAGTCACCCTCACCCTTCACTTGGTGAGGACCCAAAAGTGCGGTCGGTACACCTAGGTGAGCGAGCAGTTAGTTACTCTCAAGAAGTCAGATCAGTACGAACCTTCAGACATTAGAGTCATATACACAGTGGTGTTCCATCTGTTATAGACGGCACCGAGTGCAATATTTCAAAGGGCTCTACTGAAGCATCAGTCCAGTCCTTGGTTAAGCTGTACATTAGGTAAACAGAAATTTTTGCCTTTCTCCTGTGTAATCCAGTAGCTTTGGGTGAGAAAATACCATAAATCCAAGTTTCAATCCTAGGGGATCAGTGGTTCAAAAGGTATGACTGTTTGAAGTTGGGCGATTTCTAATGTTTTTAATTGTCCCAGAACAAAGTGTACATCTCAAAGATAGCTCTACATTGTCGGCATTTCCGCGTGTTTGTGTTGCCACGTACCGGTCAACATGGCGGCACTCTTACCTGTCAAAAACATAATAAAACCGCCCAACTTCAAACACTCGTAACTTTTGAACCACTAATCTTTTAGGATGGGAACTTGGATTTTTGGCATTTTCTCGCCCAAATCTACTAGACTATACAGGAGAAAAGCAAACATTTCTGGTTTCGCTGTTCTACCTTGGACTCTTCACCAGTTTGTCCGATCGAGCAGATCTCTGTTTCTTCGCCTCTTCCTGCAAGGCTGCTTCATATTGGATCATGTTCCTGCTGTGAGGCAGTCGTCTATTCTGCTTCCGAACTTGATCCAACTCGTAGGTGAGATATGGCTTCATGCTTATTCCACACGGGAATGATTCCAATCTTAATTTGGTCGTGTCCTGTGTCCTCATAACAACGTTCTTGTCACAGGATATGCACTGGACATCTCTAGGAACGCATTGAATAAATCACATAGTGCATTGTGTGTGCACAATTCAAAGAATATCTAATTCATCATTCTCTACAATTTGGAGATTTTTATTTACCTGAGCAGCTTCTTCGTCCCAGCGGCTTCAGTGTCCTCTTTCATCTGAGCAACGGTTCTCAGTTTATCTTGAACAGCCTTCAGTTTCGAACTGACGAAATCCTTCAACGGTGTCATCTCTATCTTGTCAACCTTCCCCTCGATCTCTCTCTGCACTTCGTCCAGCGCCTGCTGCCAAATCGACTCCTGGTTCCCTAGTTTGTTGATGGCGTCTTCGAGGCCTTGAGCGAGATCATCGCAAGCTGCGTCGAATTGATCGTACGAAACCTATCGAAAATTTATTATTCGTCATCGCCGGTAAGTATGTATCTATTACAATTATACTTTACAATTATATTATCTATTACAATTATATTGGAGTATACAGGATACAAAATATAATAAAACCTCCGTTTCTGAATGAATAGTTTCGACGAGTTCTAAGAAAAAAATTTGAATGTCTATCTTATTTATGTTTGGACAATCTTCTCTTTCTCTCTTATCTGCTGTAATTCCCAGAAACCAGTAGCAATTAAATATTTTCGAACCTTCCTATGCACTGCCTGGGCATCAGCCTTATCAGCCAAAGCATCCTCAAGATCTTCCCTGTCTGCTTTTATCGTCTTCAGAAGTTCTATTTGTTCCAGCAAAGCCTACAACAAGAGCGGAAAGTCTCTCAAAAACGTCCTCTATTACCATTTTACCTGAATTGAAACTTGTACAATCAGAGAAGTAGATAACGGAAGTAATGTAAACGGAAATGGCACTCACGTTAAGATGCACTTCGCGATTTTCTTTGTCGTCGATTAGACGGTCTGCGGTCTGGTTCAATTTTTCCATGTCATTTTGAACATTCGTAACTTTCAAGACTAACTCATCAAGCTCGGCGCTTCCTGTGACTCCAGCCATAGGCCCGCTATTTACCATCTCCTGCAAACAGATCACATCTTTCTCCAACTTTAAGATGCGTTCGTTCATGGTTGTTATTTCGTTTTGGTCCATGGATTCTGCTTGGTACGTTTCTACTTGTTGCTGCATCTGTGTAGGGGTTCTTGGGCTGACCGGTGTAGTTGGCTGTGTCGTTTCTTCACCTCCCGCGGCAACTGCGCTCCGCTCCTGTGATTCAGCTGGTTCCTTCTCTTCTCTTTCACGTCTTTCTTTTTCCACCTCTGTTGTTGCTAATTTTTCCTTTGTTGTTGCTAATTTAAAAAAATCGAAAAAATGCAGACTTCATACAGAAATTGAAAGAGCACTACTACAGATTTAATTTAGCAATGAGATATTAACGTAAGTATTATGCACAATTTTTTCAAACTCCTGAGAATGGTGCATCATAATTGGAAAAAAATAAAAACCATTTTTTTCAGCGTTTTTCCTAAGTTATACTTATCTTTTCTGAATTTTAAAAAATATATTATGTAATACGAAACATTCCTACGTTCGGTGAAACATCTTCCAGACTTTAAAACTTGCATAATGCAAAAGGCAAAAATAATACTATGTACGTTATATTCGAATATTTTGAAGGTATTTTCAGCGGCACTGGTTGGTGCAGCTACTTTTTCGACCAGGTTCGAGATATCTCATTATTAAATTAAATCTGCAGTAGTGAGTGCTCTTTCAATTTCTATATGAAATCTGCATTTTTTTCGTGTTTTTCATTTTTTACAGCCAGAGTTTGCAACGGAAAACTGAAAATGATGTCAGATTTTCATAATTCATGATGAAATGTGTCAGATTTTGTTTCAGAATTTTGTATTGGTCAAAATGGGCTGAAGACTGGTTTTCCATTTTCCTCAGTAACTACCCTTACAGATAAGATATGGGGCTAAATCTTGGCAGAGTTTTTTGGATAGGATAACGAATGGTCCAAACTCGATTAAAATCCCGCCGAGTATCTTTACGAGTTAAGATACTTCGTATTCTGTTTCAAATGTCTTCCTGAAATATCTAAAGCAGTCGAGTTTCCGATTTTCATAATTGAAAAATGTAAAGAACAAATAATCATTTGTATATGTTGTCTAAATTTCGTCATGATCACTATGAAAAATTAAAACATTTCGTTTCAGAGATCATTAAAACGGACGAGCTTCTGAGTTTCGTGTTCAAGCACGAAGAAAGAATAACATTTCGGGCGAGTTACCAGTTTGCACTTCAGCAACCTGTTCGTTCAGAAGTTTCAAGTCGTCTCGCATCTTTAAAACGTCCTTTTGCAATGTGGTCACTTGTTCATGCATCTCTTTTACGTCTACACCACCAAGAATCTGGCTCAAAGATACCCGCGGCTGTAGACCGCCCTCCTTTTCTGGTTTCGCCGCATGTGTCCCGGTAACTAGTTCTTCTCCATCCTCGATAGCCGTATTAGCGATTATTTCCAAGTTCTGGACTGTGCTCTCCAAGGTATTAAGGACATTCTCCAAGTTTGTTAGTCTTTCCTCGAGGTATGGCGGAACTTCCGATCCCCCCTCCATGGTTTGATCACCTTTCACGGCATCCTGCACCATTGTAGTCAACTGAAAGTAACACGTCACCAGGTGTTAACGTTGTACCACAAAATAATTCAGGCTTATTCGAAGAACCTGCTCACGGGAAAACATGAAGCGTTCGAATTTGATAACTTGTTAAGGTGTTACGCCACCCTGAGATTTAAAAAAAATCGATTTTTTTAAATTTTCCTTTAATTTAGAGTTTTCAGGGAATAATTTAAGCCAGGCCTGGCCAACCCAAATGGTTCCACGGGCCAGTTTAAACATACTTTTAAAAAATGTAATACAAATACAAAATGAATAAGACTTTATTGTTACACTATGATCCAATATGATTAACTCTCGAGTCTCTTAATTAATGAGATATTTGTTTATCCTATCTTTCACTTAATGTTTGTAAATCTATATTTATGTTCGACGTTGCACATCTTTTGTTAGCTGGTTTTCTAAATTGGCACCGGTTAATGAAGCACGTGATGAACTCTGTAAACATCTTCGAAAAAAGCATTCTTGATTTTTTTGGTAGAAATTGAATGTTCATATTCACGTTCCTCGCATTTGTACAAAATTGGTTTTTTCTTTAAATCCCTACGCTCCGCGATAGATGTTTTATTGAGGAACAATAAAATCATGAGATTTTTAGTTTCTGATAATCGTGGGCATCACGATCCGTTACGTTATTGGATAATCATATATAATAATAAAATAATTGTCACATTCATAGTTTCTGGAAAACAATTCGTAAACTTTGATGTGGCGTGACACCTTAATAAAATTGTACATTGCTTCTCATTGAAAGTATTTGATGGACCCCAAGGAGGTAGACTCGCCTCCAGGATTGGAAATATCCATTGGAATCCAGGATAGGATAATCCAAATTAGGCATCGTAAACGTAAAAATAGATTGGTTTTTTATCTAGCGTTTTTGGCTAGTGAAAAAACCCCATCTTTGCATTATCGAGAAACGAGAAGGGACATCCTAATGTGGCACGTCTTCCCGACGTCCGATTGATCTAAAACATTGGATATATAATTTTTTCATCAAGTGAAACCAAATTGGGGGAGGGCAGGCGTGCCCAAAATTTCATGGTCGAAAAGTAAGGTCCACCCTACTGGGTACTTTCGATGAAAGCGTATCTCAAACGGCACGAGAAGTTGTAAACTACACTTTTGGACATGGTTGAAACGTACGCATGATGGCAAGCTGTACCTTATCAATACCTTCCTCAGTAGCGTCCAATCTTTTCGTAATATGAATAACGTTCCAGAGATCGGTCAAGGGATCTGTCAGTTTGCCCTTCAAACGCTCAACGAGATCCGCGTTCGTTTTCAATTCATCGAGTGCTTGAAACTTTCGTTGAAGCTCGTACACCTGCACATAAATGTCGTTAGAAACAATAAAATCAGTTTTAAACATCTTATAGTGTTGGGTCGAATTTGAAATTGCTCACAGTTAATTCGAGTTGCTTAAATGCCAGTGCCGAGGGTATAACATCGTTGACAATCGGTTCTATGTATATCACAGTTTCCATATCCTTTTCCGATCCTACTTTCTTCCTCAGTCCTTTCGTCTTCTTTACATCGGTCTGATCCTCTGGTTTCACAAATATTATAACATTCTTTCGGTAATTTTATTTTTTCCCAGAATATTAAAATGGTATACAATGAGGCAACGGTAATAAGAATAAATTCACTTCAATTGGAAAAGAACCTTTTCCTTGCTCCTCATCAGTCGGTGCACCGCTCCCTGGATTCTTCGGAGATTCTTTGCTTTCGGGGTCTACAAAAAATTATTACGACTTACTTCTTAAAAGAAAAGAATGCCCGACTGAGCAAACGCTTTACCATTTGTTACTACGTCGATTGTGTCAGCATCGTCGGTGCCGCGTGGGCGTTGCGTTACATTTTTCGAACTGTCGACAATGCCGTACTCTTGGAAATACAAGGATGGGCCAGCTTTCAACGAGCTTACCATCGTCTAAAAATATTCGCAGACAAATCCTATTCTTATCATTAATCCTGATCACGTTCACTCAGTGTTAGACACGTGGATAACGTTATTTCTTCAGACACATTTCCAATATACTTTCATTAGCATTGCATGTTCACGTATTGAAAATGAAAAAGAAATACAAAAATGAGAGGAAGGAAAGAGAAGGGAACGAGAACCATATTAACCCTTTGCACTCGGAGCTATTTTAACTCGAAAATTCATTCATTTTATGGATATGAAATTGATATAATAACGCACACCATACGTATAATAGTTTTACTAAATGTCCAACATGTTTAATACTAAATCATGTATTGCTGGTTCGATCGTAGTTATCAATTATTCGATTACATTTATCAATTATCAATTAAGTTCGATCACATCTATCAATAGCAAAGATAAGTAACAGAAAATTATTCCTATTAAAATGTAGATCAAATGAAATTATTCCAAATTTCATGAGAAATAAAATGAGTAACAAAATCAACATAATTACCTTCATCTTTACTTCATCACGCAAGCATTCACTTGCAACAAATTGTTAAATTTACAGAAAACTGATCGAACCAGTGCGCAGTGTTGTTTTATTAACAACTCTACGATCGATATAACGAAATATTTATGTTTAATACTGTTAACAACATTTTGAATAATGGTACAGTAATTTTTGTCACCCAAGTGCTACGGGTGAACAAAAAATACTTCGTAAGAATTTGTAAAAATAAGCGCGACGAACGCAGCGAGACAATCAATTCGCTGAGTTTCTAATAACAACTTTAATTCCGTGATTGAATCACCTTAATTCGACCCGCCTCGTCGCCACGGTATTCAACCTTCGTCGATTTGAGATCTATCTGGTGCAACAATACGTGAAGGAAGTTATGGAGGATGTTGAAATTTACCGCTCCGACCTACACGAAAACGGGAAACGACGTACCCTACTTTAAAGTATTTCACATCCACTCGCTTCATTAAAATATTGCGAATTCAAGGAGGTTTAGACATGTTCTTTTCTTACTTCAGGCGTTCCCAACGCGAGATCCAGCATTTGAGGCAATGAAACCTGTAGACTGGTAACATCTTTAGCGACAGGAGGTGCCGCAGGTTTTGCGACTTTCGCCGACATCCTCTGTCATTCAAAAATTTTCTGAAACATATATAAAAAAAACATAATAACAATCAGTATGTACTTTTTTAGAGGTTTGACAGCTAAATGTCATTTGAACACATCGATCTGGAAAAATAACGTTGTTCCTTTGTCCCATAGCCAAGCGGCATCTTTCTCAATACGTTTGAAACATGTCTACAGACATCCATTGCAATCTATCGATATTGTCAGGAATGTTAGGCGTCCCCTACACGGTCAATCAGAATGTCATAGACGCTAATGTAATAAAATCCCCGCGGTTCAAATCGCGCGGTCGAAAACGCGCGGCTTCCGCCGTGTCTGAACAGGCTCTGACGGACGTTTCTGTGTAGGCATCGGGGCCATTCTCGTCGCGACGCATCGGTGAGAAGGCGAATTATCACGAAACCATATCGTTTATTATTAAATGTTACATTCTCCGCCATTTTCAGACGATGTTTTGACACTATTCTGATACATTTTTCGTCGGTGGTAGAACTTTTAGCGATGTGGTATTTCAGATCACTGTAAGTTCCACGTTATCCCCGTGTCCACTTGCCTGTTCGCTGAATAGCACAGGGGCTGGCAGTCTTTAATAGTACAATCTCGTCGGTGTCAATGGTATACCCACGGTGCATTATAGAGGTGTTCGGACTTCCCTCAGAAAAGTGTGATAGATAGGGCCTAGTTCTCTGGTAGCCACCAGATGGCAAATTGGACAGGATCCCAGTTTTCGTGTACGTGTAAATGAGATTGTGTGTAGCATAGCAGTAGCAGCGTGTAGTGATCACCACACACATATACGTTGTATTTAGTTTCCGATCTTTAGGTGAGCGGGCGCCCTGCTACACGCTGCTACACTGATATATATGATATATATGTATCAGTGGCTGCTACACACAATCTCATTTATACACGTACACGAAAACTGGGATCCTGTCCAATATGCCATCTGGCGGCGACCAAAGAACTAAGCCCTATCTATCACAAAACGTCAACTCTACAGAGGTGCTTAGTCGTAACACCTGTATAATACACCGTGGGTATACCGAATAAGTATCGGTTTATGCTGACACGGTGTGCTGTCCAATTTCGAGCAGATTCCGAGCACACTCAGCTTCTAGCATCGTTCTGACAGCACAATACATACCCGCCATTTGCTCGCATCGTACGATTGCAGGATGTGATCGATATCTGCTCGAGACAGACCTCGCTGACTGGGAATCGCAAAATGAAAATGTTTAAAAAATCAAAATAAACAATTGTTCCATTACCGCGTTTATTCAAATACGGGAAGTGCTGTTAGAACTGTAGACAGTATCTAGGAAAGTTCCGTGGGACATTTCGAGTACTCTACGTACTGATTTTCGAGTACTATAAATATAATCACTAGTGGCGCAATGTTCTACTGCAGGCAATTCCAACCTATTCCCCTCCGACAACTGTAAGGTCCCCCACCATCGAACCTCTTTACAATGTATGTGTGTATCGTGTCGTGCGTGGTGCGTCGTGCGTGGTGCGTCGCGTCGCACGGCAAGCGGCTCTCGTGGTGGGAGCTTCCCACTACATTTCGAGGCACCTTCTCCGCTCAGATTCTTCTCCCACTCTTAGACTTCATCGCCATGATGTATAGTACTCGAAAAGCCCCCGGGCTTCTCGTTGGAACTGCCTGTTCTACTGGAACGAACAGAGCATAGTAAAATACGAGAAAGACGACCTGGACATCTGAAACAAAAACGTTTGTTAGATGTGCTGCCGAGAATATAAATACATAATAGAATATAAATACATTTTACCATTGCCAATCCTTGCGAACATAGAATGAACATGCTGGCCAGATTGAATGTTACTAAATTGTGAGAGTTCATGAACGTGAATAGTACCACCTTCTGCATCTTCGTGGGTATACGGTACCATAACGAATTGTATCTGATTCATTCAATATCGTCGGTGTATTAGTTTCTTATAATAAACTTAAAGTAATATGTAATATTGTCGACAGCAAAATTAAAGCATCAGTAATTTTTGACCAAAAGATCGTGAATCTTTGGACAGCTGTTTCACCGTTGAAAGCTGTCATAAAATCGTGATCTTCTCTAAAATTAAAGCTCGAATACTTTTAAGTTTTAGAAGAAGTTTTAAGTAAAAAGAATAACCCTGAAAACTCCACAAAAATACCTAGAGAACACCAAATTACATTTGCAAAGCATTACCCTTGTGATACCATTGCATTAAAACTTTATGTACGGCATGCCCGTTAAAAATGTTTGCAACTCCATAGAGGTCGTTAAGCTTTGCACTTTTTCATGAACATGCCCTCAGATTAGGGGATGATATTAAAAATTAGAATATATGGTAAAGTAGAGACTTTAAGCTTCAATTTTAACAACAATCATGATTTTATGATACCTTTTAACAGTGTGACAGCTGATCAAAGATTGACAACAGAGAATCTAAAATTAATGTTTTAATAATTCTACTCAATTAAATTGATATTGTAAATAATGGAACTACAGATCTCCCCGAAACAAGCTACTTACATTTCCTCGATAATCTGAATGCTATTGTCCACCACAATCTGTCCGCTATAATTATCAGCTGCTATGAATGCCGCGTATGCAAGAAAGATTTGCACAGAAGCCGTCACTGCATCAAATTCTTTCACCTCTGTAATACTTATATAAAGCTGCGGCATACGAAAAGCAATCTGATTATATTTCGTTTTCGACAGAATGATTAAAATTTGTCGCGATCGATTCTCGAGTTCCAGCAGGTATTTAATTTTTGTGATACTCACGCGGTATATATTTACACCGAACGATGAAACACCCACTATTAATATCAGCATTGTCGGCAACATCATGTCGTTCATGTATTTTTTACTATACCTTCGATTGAGAATTCATAATGGTATGTATTGATATTAATGTTACGTGCAAGGCAAATGAAGCATGTAATTATAATAATATGGTAAATATTGACAAAAGGGGACCCAGCTCCGATCACGTTGCCCTTGAAATAAGTTTTCAAGCTCAATATTCTGAACATCTTTTTCTTATACGTATCCCCGTCGCTCGATTTTAGTTTCCGAGATATTAACAAAAAAAAAAACTTTAAATAAATCGCGATTACGAGTACAGTTCATTCTGCAATTTTTAATGCGGTATACTAAAAAATAAAGTATTACTAGCTTGAATCAATTGTTTAGTGGATACATTGTGCTCATTACTTTTATATTTCTTATTTTCCGAATTTTCAATTTAAAAATCTGAAACGAATTGCAGAGTATGTATTTGAGTGCTTGACATGTGTCAGATTCTCCTCAGAATTTCTAAACATCATTAACTATTGAAAATAGGTCAAAAACAGATTTGTAAATTTTACCCCTCCCTAACTACCCTCCCGATCGAGACACAGGGTTGAAATTTTGCACAGTCTTGAATATATATTAAATACTTTGAATAAATGCGAAATTGAAGTAAAAATTTAAGTGTCCAGAAAAAAAAATTAATTTCACTAGTGTATGAAATACAAATGCAGCATTTTAATAATATTTCAATGGAGATACTAACTCAACAGCTTTAACATGTATATCCACAGCTGGTTTTATATCTATCCTCCTCACCGTTGTTGAAGTTGCAACTTTGTCGATTGCGCTTCGCATTCGATAGCTAGAGGAAACACAGATGCAATTTCTAAGAATGGTTTATTGTACATTTTTAGTGTATCATTTAAATAAACAGTCGAAGGACTGCACTCAATATGGTATACATATAACTAGACGGCGGATTTGTGAATAAAAATTGTATTAAAAATAAATAGCAAGCTACTGGAACCAAGTAAATATTCGTTTGTTCCTCTAGTAATTTTAATAAGTTGATGAACAATGCACAAAATCCATAGTCTACATGTGACAATGAAGATATTAAACGTTAGAGCTGATCAGAGTCGCCAGATGAGGGGAGAGAACACGAATCGAGGGGAAAAAGTTATCCTCTCTCTGCCTCTACCCGGTAGAGTCTACCGGATTACTCACGTGAAATTGCAACGCATGTATTTACGTCAGGGCGGAACGTGCCGCGTGACCGGGCCGGAGCGGCAGCGAGCGGAGTAGCATCGTAGAAGGGGAAGGTAAAGTGGGGACACAAGTCTTCTTAATCTGGCGACTCAGGAACTGGTATGTGTCATATAAAAATGACAAGATAAAATTAAGAATTACACCGACGCACAGTGTTACGATCAATGCTAATTAGCTGGACAAAACTTACAATGTAATTCCGTAAAAAATAGATGCTAGTTATATGAAGTAATGTCTAGTCAGTATATACATATATATATAAAAGTATTAACATTTCTCTGTCGGTAAAACTGCCAATGTCCTTTTTCTCGACAGAACTGTGTAAGCATGTTTAATTCTCATTTTCCTACATTTTGTAAGGAGATCCATAAAAGCTCATCTTATATGTATTTATATTATATAAATTGATATTTTTAAAATACGTTTTGTACTTACTTTTCTATATCCTGAATTAAATTTTTATTAATTCCGTTAATTAATATATTATGAAGGTTATGTATGCAATATTCAACAATCTCAAAGTAGGCAATAAACGCCAACACACGGAAAAATTTTTGCTGGTAGCATTAGAGCACAGACTTTAAACTTTCTTTTCATGTAAATTTTCAAATACGAAAATGTGCGAAATGAACAATATTCATATTTTTAGTGCCAGTAATCGCTGTTTTACGATCTGAATTTTTGGAAGTTTGGAGGAATTTTCAGAAGACAATCATCTTCATGAATTGCATGAAAATGTTTTGGAGAAATCGTGTATGGATACACAGTTTGTATTAGTACTGTAAATCTTTATAAACACAAAAAGGCTGTACACGATAAACGCAAAAAAAATATCCCCTCCGCTATAGTAATCTGATCTCGGCTCGGATATATCGGTGTGAACCACTTCTAATACGACGCGGAGAGTCGCAGTCGTCGGCACAGTTCAAAGGCCCGTGCGTCCTCTCAATATAACACCAATATTCAATCTTTTTTATTATTACTTATTTTTTATGGAACTTTCACCAATATATTTGTGACATTTTTCTGATTAAAATAAGACCGAACACGATATAATTTCAACTGTATTTAGTGGTTTAATTGACGATGAACGCCTGGTCTCTCTTCACACGCGTTGTCCCTCTCTACGTTCGGCTCGGCCTTTGAAGCTCAAAAAAATAGCTACCCGTCTACGATAAACGCAAATGAATCCCCCGAGGGGTGGGGGCTTTTGCGTTTATAGAGAATTTACTGTAGTCATAAAGAAGGTTTTGTCCAGCTGGCACCACGAATCGCACCACTGTGCGACGTTTGGTCAGTTTCGGAAAATGAGTATACCTAGTGATTTCTAACAATCCACTCAAATGAGTACCCAAAACAGTTATGGTTCCTTCCGAGCAAACCAGCACTAACAAACCGTGAATTGATGTAATTATGACATGCCAACAAGTGAGATTAGTCCGGAAATTTTTCTCGTTGTAGAAATATCCCACAAGATACAGGAATCGAATCTGAATATCCGATTCCAGGAATGTGGATAGTCCTAATGTTCCGAGTATACACAACGATCCTGTACACAACAGACCTAAAATTTGGAATAAAGTAGTTAATAAAATTAAAATGATCACGTTAATTAAATCGATCTCGGAGCATGGAACTTTTAATACAAAATTACACACAGATTTAATACAAATTGGTAACTTATTGCATAATTTGTTAAGTTGGAAAGTTCGTCCCATCTTCTACCAAGAGACAATGATTCCATTTATATACAAATGCAATCAACCTATATTTTTAAAAATATTTTTAGATTTTATAGCAGTAAATATTTTATTGTTAGTCAATGTTTGATATTACATGCATTCATATCAAGCTTCAGTGAAAGATTGAATTATATTTAGTTGACAGAAATTATAATTTTGAGTTGTTTGACTACAGGTGGCAGAAAATTTAAAGGGTGGTTCTCCATGGCGATATAAGGCGAAAATAACGAATAAAAAATTGCGATATCTGCTTCGTTTTTTAGTTATTAACAATTGGAAATCTGCCTGAAATGCGACAACCCGACTAACAGACGTTGGAAGCCATACACCTCTGTTGGTTGGGTCGCCGCATTTTAGGCGGATTTTAAATTGTTAATAACTAAAAAATTAAGCTGAAGTCGTAATTTTTTGTTTTTTATTTTATTATTTATTTTCGTTGAGTACTATCCCTCAAATTTTCTCCCACCTGTAGTCGAACACCCGATTGTTTTATTGTGCGAGAAATATTTCGATAAAATATTGCAGACATAATGTGGTTGAGTATTTATTTATTTAGCGTTCACTGAACTGACTGCCGAATATATTTACCGACATATAGCATCAAGATGCGTTTCGCCAAAATTGAATCTTTTAACAACAGCTCCACTTCGATAGGATCTTTCAGCATAGTAAAATCGTTTTGCATATTGTCAAGCACGTATTTCATCTGAAGTCATACGAAAAGAATTAGATAATCATGGTTATGATAAATATTCTCCAACTCACCGTTGAAAAAGTCAGGATAGTCGTAAAGTATCGTATAAAATATATTAACAATTGAGCACTGAACGATATCATTACAATCACTTCATCCAGCGACATTTTCACATTTTTTATCGTCATCGCCTGAAAATTATTTCATGCACTTTAAACGAAACCATACAGGATCTAATTCTTTGAAAAAAAAATAAATTTAACAGATAGATGGAAGTATAGTACGTCCGAATAAGAGCAGAGTAAAAATGATTCTATGAATCCATGTCTACGTAGATCCAACGTAGATCTAATCAAACTATTTCTAATTAAACGTCCTAGAGTGAATTGAATCTCATCACCTGGGTCACCATACATCCCAATATGAGCAGAATATAAGCGATTCTATGAATCCATGTCAAAATGGAGTTATCGTAGGGCCACAGTCCAGAGAGACACATCACAGACTGGTAGATTTTATAGTTCCCTTGAAATACTTCCATTTCAACTGATGCTAAGGCACGTCTGCACTAAGATTCTGATGTATCATCTAACTACACCTCGGTGGCATATTGTATTCATGCTATCCTCCTTCTATCTGAGGCCGTTTTGACGGCTCGCCTGTCTTTCGAAATTGGCCGTAATTTAACGAAATGCAGAGCTCCGTTCCCGGAGTCGATCGATTTGATTAGTTACCTCAAGAAAATGTCAGGAAAATATGGAACACTATGAATACCTAACCCATACCATGCCTTGCGCGTTTCTCTATTTACAAAAAATATTCGATATTTTAGTACTACTTCGAATTGATTTTACTGATTGTCGTGAGTCGCGATTCTATTTTATTGTTATCCCCTTTCTGACAATTAATTTTTCATCGCAATTGTTCAATCTCCGTTTTTCAAAATAAAGCAATGATTCAAAAATGATTTTCATAGTTAATACATTCATAATTCGCGACAGTGACAGCGACGATTTTCACATAAACTGGGATTGAAATTATTGATGAGTAATTGTAAGCGCTGTATTGATTCAGTGAATCAAATATTTATCAGACAATAACAAGCGTACTTACATATAATCACTACACTCGATATTTTCATAGTTATATGTTTCACCCATCGGTGAAAGGTCAGTTTGTTCATTTAATCACAGTACTTACACATATGTGTAGTCGCAAGTGAACCTGTGGTTGTCATAAATTCTATTACAAAAATCTTGAATAACAATAAGTTTCTGAAAAATTCAATTTCGAAAAGAAATCAAGTTTTCACCGTGCAGTTAAACAAATATTTAAAAATAAGACTCGTTCTACAATGTGCAAGACTATGCAAGTGCCCAGTCAGCCAGGCCTGCCTCAAGCTGAAATCGAGCCCATCTGCCAGGCAGAATCCAGGACCGAGCGGCCAGCGGTTTGCTCGAAAGCGCTACTTATGCGCGCGTAGATGCCCATCCAAAATCGAGCATTTTGCTTACTGGGTAGACATGTGACACATAAAAATAATTTCTACAGTTAAGAACATCTACTGTTAAAAAACATTTTTCTGTCTACTGTTCTGAATTACCTAGGAGGTCGCAACATAGAAGCACAGACGAGATATAGGAATAGACCTGACACCCAATGCTTTTTGGTG